>PVHT020000166.1:13829140-13927400 GCA_004024745.2 Catagonus wagneri
AGGGGTCTAATCGGAGCTGTGGCCACTGGCCTGCGCCGCAGCCACAGCAACGCAGGATCCGAGCCGCGTCTGCAACCTACACCACAGCTCACGGCAACGCCGGATCATTAACCCACTGAGCAAGGGCAGGGATCGAACCCGCAACCTCATGGTTCCTAGTCGGATTCGTTAACCACTGCGCCACGACGGGAACTCCCATTCGTTCCTTTTAATGGCTGAGTAATATTCCATTGTGTGTATGTACCATATCTTCCCTATCCACTTCTCTGTCAATGGGCATTTAGGTTGTTTCCATGACCTGGCTATTGCATATAGTGCTTCAATGAACACTGGAATACACGTGTCTTTTCGAGTCATGAATTTCTCTAGAAATTCATGGATTGAGTCATGGATTTCTCTAGATAGATGCCCAGGAGTGGGATTGCTGGATCAAATGGTAATTCTATTTTGAGTTTTCTGAGGAATCTCCATACTGTTTTCCACAGTGGTTGCACCAATTTGCATTCCCACCAACAGTGTAATAGGGTTCCTTTTTCTCCACACCTTCTCCAGCACTTAATGATTGCAGATTTTTTTGATGATGGCCATTCTGGCCAGTGTATTGCTACTCCGGCTTTCTTTTGATGCCCGTTTGCACGGAATATTTTCTTCCATCATCTCACTTTCAATTTGTATGTGTCTCTAGAAGTGAAGTGGGTCTCCTGAAGATAGCATATATATGGGTCTTGTTTTTGTATCCATGCGGGTAGTCTGTCTTTTGGTTGGGGCATTCAGTCCATTAACATTTAAGGTAATTACTGATATATATGTTCTTATTGCCATTGTATTAACTGTTTGGGGTTTTTGTTGCTCTTTTTTTTTTTTTTTACCCTGAAGTTTTGATATAGGAGTCTATATATAACTGAGATTGTTTTAAGTTGTTGGTTTCTTAATTGCATGTGCATCTCTAGAGACCTGCATTTGTGCTCTCTTCTCATGATTTCTGATTTTGGTAGCATAATTGTGCATGGATAATTTAGTATCTTTACTGTATACATGCCTTTCCTGGTGAGCCTTGTCATTTGTGGTGTTTTTATTTCTGGTTGTGGCCTTTTCTGCTTAGAGAAGTTCCTTTAAGATTTGTTGTAAAGCTGGTTTAGTGTTGCAGAAATCTCTTACCTTTTGCTTATCTGTGAAGGTTTTGATCTGTCCTTCAAATCTGAATGTGAGCCTTGCAGGGTAAAGCAATCTTGGTTGGAAATTTTTCCCTTTCATCACATTAAGTGTATCATGCCACTCCCTTCTGGCCTGCAGAGTTTCAGATGAAAAATCTGCTGACAACCTTACTGGGGTTCCCTTGTATGTCATTTGTTTCTTTTCCCTAGCTGCTTTCAAAATTTTCTCTTTGTCTTTAATTTTGGTCATTTTGATTAATATGTGTCTCAGGGTGTTCCTCCTTGGGTTTATTTTATACGGTACTCGTTGCACTTCCTGAATTTGACTGAGTGGTTCCTTTCCCATATTAGGGAAGTTTTTGGCTATTATCTCTTCAAATATTTTTTCTGTCTTCTTCTCTCTCTCTTCTCCCTCTGGCACCCCTATAAGACGGATGCTGGTGCGTTTAACATTATCCCAGAGTTCTCTGAGACTCTGCTCATTTCCTTTCAATCTTTTATCTCTTTTCTCTTCCACATTAGTGATTTCCACTAATCTGTCCTCCACCTCACTGATTCGTTCCTCTGCCTCCTGTATTCTACTATTGGCTGCTTCTAAGGAATTTTTTATTTCAGCGATTGTATTTTGCATCTCTTCTTGTTTAATTTTTGCAGCTTGTATTTCTCTGCTCAGTGTTTCTGTAAATTATCAATCTTTGCCTCCAGTTTATTTCCAATGCCTTGCATCATCTTCAGCATCAACAGTCTAAAGTCTCTTTCTGGGAGGCTGATAATCTCCTCATCACTGAACTGTTTTTCTGGGCTTTTCTCTTTATCCCTTATCTGAGTTATAGTTTTCTGTCTTTTCATTTTTATAGGTTTTTGGTGTGGTGACCTTTTTGCGGACAATAGAGTTGTAGCCTCTCTTAGTTCAGGTGTTTGCCTCCCCTGTGGCTAAAGGTGGTATGGAGGGGGCTTGCTGTAGTTTTCCTAATGGGAGGTACTGATGCCTGCCCACTGGTAGGTGGGGTTGATTCTTATCCCTCTGGTGGGTGGGGCTTTGTCTCTGGATGAGATTAGAGGCTGGCTGTGTGCCTGAGGGGTCTTTAGGCAGCCTGTTTACTGATGGGTGGGGCTGGGATCCCACCTGGATTATTGTTTGGCCTGGGGCTTCTCAGTGCTGATGGGGGGGACCAGATTTTCCCAGAAATGGCCGCCTCCAGAGAAAAGCAGGCTGATGAATGTTCCCAAGAGCTTCACCTCCAATGCCCTTCCCCCACAACAAGGCACAGTCACCCCTGTTTTCCCAGGAGATCCTCCAAGTATTGCAGTCAGGTTCCACCCGGATTCCTATGGAGACTGCTTTGCCCTGGGACCCAGTGCACGTGAAAGTCTCTGTGTGCCTTTCAAGAACGGGGTCTCTGTTTCCCCCAGTCCTGTTGAGCTCCTGCACACAAGCCCCGCTGGCCTTCAATGCCAGATGCTCCGGGGGCTCTTTCTCCCTGTGCCCGATCCCCAGGCGTGGGGTTTTGACGTGGGGCTCAGAACTCTCAGTCCTGTAGCTGAGTCTCTGTGGTGCAGTTACTTTCTAGTCTGTGGGGCTTCCCACTCAGGAGGTATGGGGTTGCTTCTATCACGTAATTGCCCCTCCTACCTCTTGATGTGGTCTCATCTTTGTCTTCTGGAGTAGAATATCTTTTTTGGAAGTTTACAGTCCATTTGGTTGAAGGCTGCTCGGCATTTGGTTGTAGTTTTGCTGTTTTTCGGGAGAGAAGTTGAGCTCTAGTCCTTCTATTCCGCCATCCAATCTCTAGGGCCCATTGATTCTTGACAAGAGTGCTAAGAAAATTAAATGGGGAAAGAATGATATTTTCAACAAATGATTCTGGGATCATCAGAGAGCCACATGCTAAAGAATGAAGTGGAATCTCTGCCTCATAGCATATACAAAAATGAACCCAAAATGGATCAAAAGGCTAAATGTAACAGCTAAATTTATAACTCTTGGAAGGAAACATAGGAGTAAATCTTTGTGACCTTGTGTTATACAATCATTTCTTAGATATGACACCAAAAGCACAAGCAGCAAACAAAAAAACAGACAAACTAGATATCTTCAAAATGAAAACCTTTAGTATTCCGTAGGACGCTATCAAGAAATTGGAAAAACAACCCTGATAAAGAAATTATATCAAGAATATATATGAATTTCTTCCAACTTAATAACAAAAAGACAAATAACCTGGCTTTAAAAGGGGCAGAGGATTGAAATAGACATTTCTTCAAGGAGGATATACGCGTGGTCAATGAGTACATGAAAAGATGCCCAACATTATTAACTATTGGGGAAACGCAAATCAAAAGCACACTGAAATGTCACTTTATACCCCCTATGGTGATTATAACAAAAAAGACAATAACAAGTGTTGGCAAGGTTGTGGAAAAATTGCTGATGAGTATATAAAGTCATGTGGCTACTTTAAAAAAGTCTGGCAGTTCCTCAAGATGATAAACACAGAGACAACACACAATGCAGCAGTTCCATCCCAGGAACAATTCAAGGTAGAACAACGCAAATGTCTATCACCTGATGACAGATAAAATGTGATATATCTATACAATGAAATATTATCTAACAATAAAAAGGAATAAAGTATTGCTATAATCTACAACGTGGATGAATCTTGCAAACATTATAATAAGTGAAAGAAGTCACTTCCAAACCATCTATTCCATTTGTACAAAATGTCCAGAACAGGCAAATCCATAGAGAGAGAAAGTAGATCAGTGGTTGTCAGGAGCAGGAAGCAGGGGGAATTGAGATCGACTGCTAATAGATGTGGGGTTTGTTTGGTTGCACAAGTCTGTGAATATACTAAAACCCACTGCATTTTATACTTTTAAATGGTGAATGTTATTGTGTGTGAATTATATCTCAGTAAAGTTGCTATAAAATAAAACATAATAAGAAAAAACATGCAGGATGCAGAGAAGTAGTGCTTTGAGGGAAATGCATAAACTCAAATGCATATATTGAGGAAAACTTGAAAGTTAATGAGTTAATTTTCAACTCAAGAAATTAGAAAAAGAGTCACAAAATAATCCCTAAGAGAGTAGAAGGAAGGAAATGATTTAGGCAAGAACAAACATCAATAACAGAAAACAAAAGAGTATCAATAAAACCAAACTCTAGAGTTCCTTGAAGGCTCAGCCGGGTCGCTGCTATGGCATGGGTTCAATTCCTGGACTAGGAACTCTGCAAGTGTGGCCAAAAATAAAGTCGAGTGAAAAGAAAGAAAATGCACATATTTTACAAACTAGCAAGGGTGCTTCTAGGAAATGACCTAGAGGCTTTCCTCTCACAGCTTCACTGGAGAGTTGTTCAATGATATTCCAGGGAGCATTCTTTATTTTAGGGAAAAATTTGAAGTCATCTAAACTGGTTCACTGACAGGCCAATAGATTAAAGTAAAATTGAAGAATATTTACACAGTGGAACACTACAGAATCTTAAAATACATAAGAGTTCTACACGCATCAAGATGATTAAATTTCAAAACCAACATTTCAAGATAGATTTATATCAACTTTTACAAACCATGAAACGATATCATATTTTGTTTACGGATACAAACATACATAGTGAGAGCATAAAAATATGGAACATCTTCAGGATAGTGATTACTTTTGGAGTTTATAAAAGGGAATAGGAAAGGGAAGGCTTCATCTTTATCTGACATACTATGTTATTTCTTCAAAAAATATTTGAAGCAAGAGTGGCAAAATATTGGCACATATTAAAACTGGTAAGTGAGGGAGTTCCCGTCGTGGCGCAGTGGTTAACGAATCCGACTAGGAACCATGAGGTTGCGGGTTCGATCCCTGCCCTTGCTCAGTGGGTTAAGGATCCGGCGTTGCCGTGAGCTGTGGTGTAGGTTGCAGACACGGCTCGGATCCCGTGTTGCTGTGGCTGCGGCGCAGGCCAGTGGCTACAGCTCCGATGAGACCCCTAGCCTGGGAACCTCCACATGCCGCGGGTGCGGCCATAAAATGACAAAAGGCAAAAAAAAAAAAAAAAACTGGTAAGTGAGTATCTAACTCTTTACTCTTGTCACCCATTTTTGTAATTTTATATGGTTTCATAATCTAAGAAACAAAATCTTATAAGCTTCATTTATTTCTGTGTTCCTACAAATTTTTCAAAGTGAGGTCACCAAGCTAATTTCCATCTCCTTAACCACGTATAAGGAACACATCCCAGCACAGGGAATTGTGTCTGATTGGGTCACTCTGCTGTACAACAGAAACTGAACAAGCACTGTAAATCAATTATACTTTTTTTTGTCTTTTTCTATGGCCACGCTTGGGGTGGCATATGCAGGTTCCCAGGCTAGAGGTCGAATCAGAGCTGTAGCCGCTAGCCTACGCCACAGCAACACAGAATCCGAACCGTGTCTGCAACCTACACCACAGCTCACGGCAACACCGGATCCTTAACCCACTGAATGAGGTCAGGGATCGAACCCGCAACCTCATGGTTCCTAATCGGATTCGTTAACCACTGAGCCATGACGGGAACTCCCTCAACTATACTTTAATATAGGAAAAAAAAACCCTAATAATCAAAAAGCAACAAACTTCATTTTTTTCAGTTGTCACGATGATGTCAGGTATCTATAAAACTGTGAAGAAAACAAAAAACATATATACAAGTCATACCTTTTTAGCTGGTTTTGGAGTAGGGTCAATGCCAAAGAAGAGAACGTTCTGTGTCTTCATCTGGTGGAGAAATGGACTTGCAGGCTATAAGAGAAAATAGACCATAATTTATCCCCTGAATCCATCTAGAATGTACTGCTTGAATGAAGCTAGAAGTGTCTGTCTAGTGCTTGGGGGCTTTTTAAAAAGTACTTGAAGAACTTGCTTAGATACTTAGATATTTGAAACAGGAAAACCAGCTTTTAGGCACATCTGGGCCTTAGTTCCAATTTGTTCTTTCTGCTAGCACGAAGTTTCCATAAGCCCAGCTTCCAAACTCTAATCTCAATTTCACCTGAAAAATTTTGGTTACCCAGTTTGTGTGTGGGGTAACCAAATTTATGTGTGGGGGTAACCAATTCTCTAGAGAGAATTGTCTAGACTTGTCATTAACTTTGTGCACATAACGTATGGCTTCTTACAGCCAGGGCACTTTGGAGACCTGTAAACATCAAAAAGACTTTGGGGTCCTCTCAACCCACTGGTAATTCAAAATTATTTTTTAATTTATTTTTTATTAAAGCATAGCTGATTTACAATGTTGTGCCAATTTCTGCTGTATAGCAAAGTGACCCAGTCATTCATATATATATGTGTGTGTGTGTGTGCATATATATAAATATATGTGTGTGTGTATATATATATATATATATATACAGACATTCTTTTTCTCATATTCCATCATGTTCTGTCACAGTGATTGGATGCAGTTCCCTGTGCTGTACAGCAGGACCTCATTGCTCAAATTTTTATTTTGACACAAAATGTTCATGTATGCTGAAACTAAACGAGTCCCTTTGTACATTTTGAATGCAAAATTCTGGAAAAGTATGTCAGAGTTAACCTGTATGTAAGGATTTGCTGGTGCTCTGAACACGTCATAAACTGTGGGGTGGTCCTGCACTGTCTCATCTATTAGTAAAAACTAAAAGGCTCTTTAAGGCAGCCCACTATTTTATACCTTGAGGTGACTAGAAAAGCTACTAGAGGTTCTATGTTTTCCCAGTGGTTTCAGGACTCAGCCTCTACTCTGAAAAAGCAAACACTCAAGTAGTTGAATAAGCACCAGGGGGCTGAAAACTAACATTGAGATGTTCATTTACACTCTGCCATCCTCTGCCACAAAACAAGAATGCTAGACATCAGTGGAATTTGGACCTACGACCTTCTGAATATGCTACATGAATCCTTTTTGAAAAAGCTATACTCTTCAGCTTCAGGACTGCCTTTGTTGTGTTTGCAATTACTGAAATAAGATTGACGAAATGCCTTTCCCAGCCAATGCTACAGATTTCTGCAAATAAAGGTCATGTAGAAATATGCACTTTTAGGTTTCAAAAATAAAGTTAATTGTGACAATGGGTATGGCTTTAAACCAATTCATCTTAAGCCCATGCAATCTTACCAAAGGTCTTTGTATGTTTATAAACTCATTTTAGCAAACTTGTTGAAAGCAGGGACTGCCTATCTATGACATTCTGTGCAATACCCAATGAGGTAACAGGTGAAATGTCATTATATTATAAAATGTAAGTCACCTGTTTTCAAGTTATGTAAAGACATGAAAAATATGAGTTAAAATTCTCATTAATCTAAAAATCTGATTTTTATTTTATTTTATTTTTTATTTTTTTGTCTTTTTGCCTTTTTATGTAGAGTCGCACCCGCTGCATATGCAGGTTCCCAGGCTAGGGGTCTAACAGGAGCTGTAGCTTCCGGCCTTCGCCACAGCCACAGCAACGCGGGAGCCGAGTCGCGTCTGCAACCTACACCACAGCTCACGACAACGTTGGATCCTTAACCCACTGAGCAAGGCCAGGGATCGAACTCACAACCTCATGGTTCTTAGTTGGATTCGTTAACCACTGAGCCACGAAGGGAACTCCCCATAAAAATCTGATTTTTAAAAACACACAAAACTATAATGGGATATACCACCTGAGACCTTTCTATAAAAAAATCCTGGAGTTCCTGTTGTGGTGCAGTGGTGAATGAATCCAACTAGGAACCATGAGGTTGTGGGTTCAATCCCTGGCCTAGCTCAGTGGGTTAAGGATCCGGCGTTGCTGTGAGCTGTGGTGTAGGTTGCAGAGCCGGCTTGGATCCCGCGTTGCTGTGGTTGTGGCGAAGGCTGGTGGCTACAGCTCCTATTAGACCCCTAGGCCTGGGAACCTCCATATACCTGGAGTGCGGCCCTAGAAAAGGCAAAAAAACAAAAAAAAATCATTTTTTAGTGTGTCTCCAAATCAATTTAGTAAATCAAGGAATGCCATCAATCAACCTGTCAATTAATCAATGATATTGAGTCCTCGTTATTGAAAAGAATCATAACAGTTCCTGTGTGGACTTTTTTTTTTTTTTAAAGCATAAAGGTTTGGCCCTTAAGGATTTATAATTTAGTCAGGAAGAAAAGGCTTAAGTACATTAAAGCATATATTGCAACATAAGAAAACAACATAAAAAAGCAGACAGAGGCAATGCATGATCAGTGGTCCAATCTAAATAAATGTAATGCTTTCATAAAAGGAAGAAATTGTTGCAGAACAAAATTTGGTATGTGAAAATTTCACTGTTCAATCAAGAAACACTGAAGGTCAGACAAGTCACAGACCAGTTGGGCAAGAGGGTTCCCTTGCTCCAATGTTAAGACCAAACTAGGTCAAAACTATTTGAGTATTTACATGTCTTTAAAGTTGTGAACCAAGACTGTAAACAGGGGACAGCTTGGGGTAAGCAAGCTGAGGCTGCAGAACCAAAGTACTGAGCTCCTTGTACATCTCCTGAGAACTCTTACAGGCAGACTCCTGACACATTTAGTGCTTAAGGTGGATAGTTACATTTGATATGTTCTTACAAATGGATACTATTGTTTTAGCTGCAGGTATTTTTTTATAACAGCCTTAGTGAGATATAGTTAACATACCATATAGTTCACCAATTTAAAGTGGACAATTTGGTTTTAGTACATTGAGTTGGGCAACCATTACCACAATAAATTTTACTATATACACACACACACACACACACACATACACACATATTGTGTATATATATGTGTGTGTGTGTATATAAATATATACATGCCATGAGTGCAGCCCTAAAAAGCTATATATATATATAACATACAACATAATATGGAGGCATATATAATATGGAAGTTTGGGACTGAATCAGAGCTGCCAGTCTATGCCACAGACAGTGGGATTCAAAAGCCACATCTGTGACCTACACTGCAGCTCATGGCGACGCTGGATCCTTAACCCACTGAGTGAGGCCAGGTACAGAAGCCATGTCCTGACGGATAATAGGTTTGTTACTGCTTAGCCACAACGGGAACTCCAATTCTACTATATTTTTATCTTTCACCAAACTCTGTACCCATGGAGGAGTCACTGCCCATTCTCCCTCTGCCCAGCCCTTGGTAACCACAAGTTCTGCTTTCTGTTTCTATGGATTTGCCTCTTCTGGACACTTTACATAAGTGGAATCATAAAATGTGTGGCTTTTTGTAGCCACTTCTTTCACTTGTAATAACAAGGTTTATCCACGTTGCAGCACAAATCAGTACATACTTCATTCCTTTTTATGGATATGTAATAGCTCTTTCTTTTCTTTCCTTTTTTTTTTTTCCTCTTAAGGGCCACACCTGGGGCATATGGAAGTTCCCAGGCAAGGGGTTGAATAGGAGCTGTAGTAGCTGCTAGCCTGCACCACAGCCACAGCAATGCGGGATCCGCACCATGCCTGTGCCCTACACCACAGCTCACAGCCATGCTGGATCCTTAACCCACTGAGTGAGGCCAGAGATCGAACCCTCATCCTCATGAATACCAGTTGGGTTTGTAGTCCACTGAGCCACAATGGGAACTCCTTGGGTTGTCTTTTTATTGTGGAGTTGTAAGAAATTCTTTCTGGGTTCAATTTCCTTTTCACTGGGGTACAATCATTAGTGGCTCCTTCAGCCAAGGTCTTTTGGATAGTAGATTGTCCTTATTTGAAAATGTCTTTTTTTTTTTCTCACTTACCTTTTCACTCTCTGTCTTCTGGTGACAGTCTGCTCCCCAGGGCTGTGGAACCATCCCTGTAGGGAGGTTTCATTTTTACTTCCACAAGTCCAGGAGTTTCCGGTGTTTCACTTTGGGATCTCCACATCCTGTAGCGATGGTAAATCAGAATCCACATTCCACTGGGGATTGAAATCTACTAGAGAATCTCTCTTTTTTGTGCTCAGAGCCTGAGGAAAAGACCAGATTCCTTGGGCAGAGAGCAGAGTTTTTGTAATCCTCCTTTCACTCTTTTGTATGTGTGTGTGTGTGTGTGCATGTGTGTGTGTGCGTGTGTGTGAGCTTTATGAAGGAGTTTTAGTTTTAGATTCCTTCCTCGTTGGGTCCAGGCTACACCTCTGTCCCCATGTGGGCAATAATCCGCACCCTCCCCCGGGACAGCATCCCCCTTGCTTACTGTTTTGCCTGAGGGTTCCCACATCTCTTTTTATGTCTCGAGATTTCCTATTCTTTCTTTGGAGCTTAGTTTTGAGTTATGCATTTCTAAGTGCTGTAATATGAGAGATTCCCCAGGATAGCAGCCCTCCCTGTTCTTAGAACCAGTTTTTTTTTTTTTTTGGCTTTTTAGGGCTGCACCCGGGGCATATGGAGGTTCCCAGGCTAGGGGTAAGTCAGGGATCGAACCTGCAACCTCATGGTTACTAGTCAGATTCATTTCCACTACGCCACAATGGGAAATCCAGAACCAGTTTAAATTGCTTTTATATTGTTAAAAAAAAAAAAAACCCTTGTAGCACACAAGCCCTTTGAACTAATGTAACTGAATTATAAAAGTTCTTTAAAGATTGGGAACATCCTATTAAGAATTATCATTATTGCACTTTACAGAGAGAGCAGGGGTTCTAACATTTTAAACACATATCAGATTTACCTGAAGGCTTGTTAAAAATCTTAGATTCCCAGACCCCACCCCCAGAGTTTTGGATTCAGTCCGTCTTGGGCAGGGCTTTCAAACAGGTTCTCGGGTGATGCTGAGCTGCTAACCTTGGATTCATACTAGCCACATAGGCAGCACCTGGGACGAGTGTCGAGCACCACTTATGCAGAGACACCAATACATTTTGTTAGCATCTTGTGGCATTAATGCTTTGAGAAAACTTAATTTTCAACCTGTTTTATAAATGAGGAATTTAGTGAGGAAATCAATTAGGTGATTTTCCGAGGTTTGTACTAATAAGCCAGAACTAGAGACTCCTGGGATTTTTTCACTTGGTATTTGTTGCAACAACTTTTAACTTATATTAAAGCATAACAAGATTTAAAGCGTGTTTAGCAGACCTGTCCTCTTTTTTACTTGAAAATTATATCTTTCTGTTATTTATTCTATAAATGAAAGTTGGCTGGTCTTGAATATATCAACAAATAAAAGGCATAAAATGAATCCCAGGGTCAAATGTAAACATTATCGGAGAACAAACTGAAGTACTACTTTCATTAAATAGATAGGGAAAAGAAGCAGAGAAATCTTACAGTATACCTACAGTCAAAGCAACTCAATCATAAAAGGTCTAGTCACAGACTATATACTAAGTAAATCCTTATTTATCGAATACTTGTCCCATTAAATCTTTTTGCTTTGGTCAGAAGACCTGACAGGTACAATATTTTCCTGGGCTTCTTACCTCGACTTCCTGTTCAGTGTGGTCTGAGGACTGGTTGTGTACCCATTACCTGGGAACTCCTTAAACTGCAGGATCTGCCCCCTGTCCCCAACCTTCTGGGTCAGAATCTGCTTTTTAGCACAATCCCCAGCTGGTTCAAATGCACATCAAAGTGAGAGTTTTTAAGATTCTGTATTTCTAAGAAGCTCTTAGGTGCCGTTGATGCTGCTCTGCTGGTCCGCTTAACCACACTTTAGCTGCACTCAGCTCCCTCCCTTCTCCTTAAAATGAACACTTTTGAAAAATGCTACCTTTGCGAAGTAGTTCAACAGTTATTCAATTCAGTAAAAATTTATCACCACTGTGATGGACATTGACTGTCTCAAGGAGGGAAAATAAAGACAGGCAGGCCCAGCTCTCAGAGTGAAATGATGAGTTTGATAGGCAGTATTTTAGAACAGGGATAGTTGTATCTGAATGCTCCAAACAAAAGAAAGCTCCAAAGAGCAACACTAATAAGTCCAAATAAATATATATATACTTTACATATGTAATCTGTGTATATAATATAACAAAGTCCAAAATTCAACTTCCATAAACTATCTTCCACTTGAAAGAATATAAAGCAAAGGAAAACAGACAAAATAGTATTCAGATAGAACCCATCACATTACATTAACTACATCATTTGATTTGTTAAAGCAGTTCCACAGTCAGTGTTTTGATTCAGGGTCTTTTGTACTTTATTAACAGAGTAACTGGTTGAAAGAAACACACATTTTACCAGAATCTGCATTTGGGTCAAAGTTCCTTAAAATTTTTCCAGCTCTAAATATAAGAAGGAACTTTTCAAGCTTTGGCTAATATATTCTGGTGTTGATCTGTGCCACTTAAAGTGAAGCAAAGTAAGTCACTAACTTGCATGGTTTGAGGATAAATGTCAGTTTGCAGCTAGGGCAGCTTGCGCTGTGACAAAGCCTACTGCAAATGGAATCGTAACCACACGGTTACAAGACTGGATTGAGACCTGGATATCTGGATTCCACTTCTTAGAAGGCAAACCCAACATTCATTCATTACCCCCCCCATGTCCCCCTCCATCCTATCGCTGCCCCCCCATCCCATCGCTGCCCCTACCCCCCCGCTCCCCATCCAGGGCGTCCAGGCCAGGTCTGTGATGAAATAGTTTCCTGTTGACTCTGGAGCATAAGGGTAGATTTTCTTTTTATGAGAGAAAATATGAATAAGGCTCCTGAGAGACATATTATTTCCATAAACAACATTACCATGTTTTCTTCTTTCATCTTTTCAGTTTCTCCAGGGTCAAGAATTGGAAGGCTCGTGGGTGGGACAGGACTACTACCTGAAGAGGCTTGGATAACATCAGCAGGTTATTTTTTTCTATGTGTTGGTTTAGCAATGGAGCAGTAATATCCCATTAAGTCTAAGAATAGCTATGATGGCAGGATAGCTTCCTGTCACTATTTCAAGGACACTCAGATTTCAGTGGCTATCGAGTAATTTTGGGTAAATTCACCAATCTATCCATTTCTAAATAATTTTTTATTTCATCCAGCATCCATTCAACAAGTGCCTATACCAATTGCTTTCTAGATACCAGGCACTGTGCTCAATGCTGTGATAACAAGTATAAAAAGACTTCAGCATCAGATTCAAGGAGTGTTCAGTGTTTCTTGGGAGAGAGAAACCCTCAAAGCAATGATTTTAATATGGTAGAACACATGTTTCTAGGCAGGTGTTATGGAAGCTACTGCAGTAGAGCCCTATCACTTACTGGTTATAACGCTAATAACTCAGCGTTTCAGATTAGCTAGAGCCCAACTCTAGACTGCCTGGGTTTAAATCGCATCCTGCTTACTTTCTAATTATTTCACCACAGACAAGTTAGGTGACCAGTCTGTACTCAGTTTCCTCACTTATGAAGTAGAGATAATAATTATACCTCTTGCATAAGGCAGAAACCAAGATAAAACAAGTTCATAGATGTAAACCACTAGACTGAATGATATTTAGAAGTATTTACATATACTATGAAAATGCTAATTAGAGTTATCACCTCATTTTCAAGATAGATTTAATATTCCATTAGAACAGTAATCTCCAAAGACAATCCGTTGAAAGCAGGAAGGAAACACTAGAACAACTACTCCTATTTGCTTTCTTATCCCTTTTCGACTTCTATTTTTTGTGTCTTATATGATATATTAGAAAACATACAGATACAGTTCATAAATGAATGAATAAAGAGACATATAGATGCGAGGGTAAATGTTTTTGCAGGAACTCAACCAAAAGCTTAAAAATAATTGCACTACTGGAGTACACGACATCCCTGTCTACAGAAGGGAACTGTCATTTAGAATTTATAATATATGCTTTACAGACATTACCTCACATGCCAAGAAGATCCTGAGCATATTAGTGGCTATGTACTTTTCATCAGCTTCTGATTCCTGCCAAATCCCAGTGGATGGGACTGAATGGTGCAGGCACACCAGAGGAGGTGATTTGAGAAGTCGATCCTACCTTACATCCTTGCAGGGACCTTTGCTAGGCTTTGCAGGGCCTCAGAGAAGATGGCTAGCCTATATGCTAATCACATACCTGGCTATTGCGTGGCAATGACACATGAAATATAATATCCATTGGAATCTAAGTTGAACGTATCCTCAGCTGACGTTACCTCCAGTGCGACATTGACAAATGATCTTTTTGTGTTTACTTTCCTGAAACTTTAAAAGTTCTATAAGACAAAGCATACAAAAACATTTACTATGGAAAGCAATCTGGTCTTCCTTCTACATGACTCATTTTCAGATTTTCTTGTGTAAAAGAAACTGAAAATGCTCTCAAAACAACAGCTGCTTAGCTATAAATGACTAAAACAAGTTTCTCATGCAAGATTGCTACTGAAAGCCTTTCTCCAGAGCAATTTACAAATTCATGAAGGATTTTACCTAACATAGTCATACATGGTATAGTTTTTGAAGCCATTTACGGAAGGTCTGGGGACTACACAGGAGCAAACACTTTTTCCTTTGCTGAGAATTTGAAGATTAATTTTTGTAAGCAGAAAGGAGAGCCCTGTTTGCTAGCAGTTCCGTAAGCTCACCTCATATTTAACTGGGGTTCCATAAAAACCTACTCATTAAAAAGCACAGCATATCAGGTGGAAAGAGAGAGTTATGAACCTCTCATTGACTACAAAGATGACACGGAGGAGGTGGTGGTAATTAGCCCCTTGGGGGGCTGGGGAGCCACACAAATTATTATGCGAAATTTTGCTATTAAAAAAAAACAAACTTCATTTCACCAAAACTCATTTTTCTAAATTAAGCTGTTGTAATGACAACACCAGATCCTTAACCTACTGTGCCACCCGAGAACTCCTTAATTGAGGGTTTTTTCCCCTCCTTTCGTTCTGTTTCGTATTTCTTGAATTTTAAGAGACAAAAGTCTAAAGCAGTTGCCCTAACATAGTGCCAACTCATTCCTGCCTTGGGCATGTCATTACCTCCTCATTTCTCGGTTTCTCCAGCCTCCGAACAAGGATGATAATGCTAGTCTCACCAGCTTGCTGCAGGAGTCCATTTGCTAATGCTGCTGAAATATTTTAAGGGTGGAATGTCCTAATTATTGATATATTTGTGTAATTTGGGGCACACGCTCCACAATTTTTAGTGAGAATAAACAAACCTCAAGTTTCTCCTCTTTTGATAGTGCATCAGTGTGATTTGGTCTTTTAATAAAAGTGAATATTGTGAACTGCTCATTAATGGGCTAATGAAGGATGGCTTACCTTGCATTTTTAATTGACAGACTGTTCCCAGGATATTCATAATAATCGGTAAGTGATGGCAAGCATGAGGAGGATTGTATTGGCTTCTTGTCTTTGTTAAATAAAATTTTTTGAAGATCCCGCTGTTTCCTCAAAGAAAATAAAGAGAATGTTGGGAACACGAATCCTTGTAACTTTCCTTTACACGGATACCTCCTATGATAATGTCCAGATTTAATAAATTCTTGTAACTTTCCTTTACACGGATACCTCCTATGATAATGTCCATATTTAATAAATTTTCTCTTTTGACCTGAAGGGGTTTTTGTTTTTGTTTGTTTGTTTGTTTTTGTATTTTTGCCTTTATGTAGAGCCACACCCACAGCACATGGAGGTTCCCAGGCTAGGGGTCTAACAGGAGCTGTAGCCGCCGGCCTTCGCCACAGCCACAGCGACGCGGGATCCGAGCTGCGTTTGCAACCTACACCACAGCTCATGGCAACACCGGATCCTTAACCCACTGAGCAAGGCCAGGGATCGAACCCGCAACCTCATGATTCTTAGTCGGATTTGTTAACCACTGAGCCACGAAGGGAACTCGGGTTTTTGTTTTTTAAAGAGCTCTAGAGCTTCAAAACACACCAGGCAGGGCTTGCTATCAATTTTCAACATACTCTTGGTGAGCAGCTTCTGTCAACTAGTCCTGGCATAGATGATGTGGATCTGAAAGTGTAGCCGCGGGACCAGCATCACCTGGGAACTTGTTAGAGAGATGCTCAGCTCTCGCCCAAGGCCTCTGGTGCAGGGACCCTGGGAATCCGGCCCAGCCGTCTGTGTTTTAACAAACCCTCTGCGTGATCCTGCTGTTTGCACCACTCTGGAGGGTTCACAGTTTTGTCACTTGTAAACTGTCCACCTCTGTCCTTATTGCCCGCGTTTGGGCTGAACAGGCTGCCGATGCGTATCTTCCACATAAGCGCCTCTGTCCACTCACTGCGTACTTGTGCCTTTGGCTTTAGTTTAAGAAATAGTCTGTATTCCCTCTTCTTGCACCTCCGCTCTATAAACAGGGGCAGATGTTGGAATTGCGCTGGGAGGGGAGGTTCTCAACCGAATTCAGTTCTTCTGGACCCGTGATCAGCTCCACGTGGCAGGATTAAACAAGGGCCTGCACCTGTGCAGAAGACTATTTAAAGGCTGCAGACGGGGCGGGCTTGCAGCCCAGCATGTGAGAGGAGTCAGCGTGGGGGGCGGTGTCCACAGGAGCGGTAGCTCTGGCTTGTCCCCGTGCTTTTTGGCTCTGCGTCTTTGGTTCATTACGTTTACCTTGGTGGAGCCATTGGACTACTCCAGCAGGACTCTGCCTTCCCAGGTGAATGAGATCTTCTCTGCCAGGCAACGTGGCTTTACCCTCACGTTCGAAAGTAAGTAACTGGAGTCCTGGTGTCTGTCAGGGAAGGAATGTTCTGGAAGCTGCCTGGTAGCATTTCAAGGGGGCAGTGTGGGAGTGGGAGGTTAGTGATTATAGATGTTGGGGTCTCTCGAGGGTAGAGTGAGGCGTCGGGGGCAGGAAATGCTCCTCAGCTGGTTTAGCAGGAAAGGAGTCTTTCCTGGTCTCCGCTCTGCAGGTCTGGTGGGTGAGGTGTTAAGCTTTGTGGCTGATGGCCTTAATATTCTACGCGCAAGCATGCTCTTAAGTGTGGAGTGCGTATCTGGTAACCTGGGCAACTACAGTGTGTTTGGAGGCATGACAGGGCGAGGGGCTTATCCTAAACTATGGTGGCCGGGATGATTGTCAGCCCCAGGGCTGTCCTTCTTGGCATTAATCCAAGGGGTAGGTGATGGCAGAAGAGGAAGCTCTGTCCATCCCTGGCTTCTGTGAGTCCAGGCAGGTGGGTGGGTGTACACGTGCTGGATCTGCTGTGTCTTGGTCCTATCCCGTGAGGCTGGTGGAGACGGGGGAAGGAACTGACAGGGGGAGGGTTTAGCGAGCATCTTCTGTGATGGCAGCCTTCTCAAGCATCCTCTTCTTCTTCCCCCTGGGCTGCCAGACCCTATGCACTTACTGGCTTCTCCACTTCGAAGTATCCCCCCTTTGCGGGGATTTCCCTGATACAGCCGTGGGGCTGGAAGCCTGCTGCCCTCTGCACAGCTAAGCTGGTTTTATTGTTCAAGCATTGTCGGGGACACCGAAAGATTCCCTCTGGGTTCTTTGCCCATTATCTTTCCTTTCTGTCAGTCGGAGGGAGGATCACCGCCGGAGATGTTCACTAAGGTATTAGGGGAACTGGTGCCACCCTCACGGCAGGGGAGCAGGTCCCATCCCTGACGCTGCTGACGTCAGCCTGAATGAGTGTGTCTGCACCAAGGCAAGCGGCATATGGAGGTGCTGGTTATGTCCTGGCTCCTCGCACAGCCTGCCCTACCCCTGATGGCATTTGCCTCTCCTGCAGGGACCTTTTATCCCTGATGTGGTCCTGGGTCCGAAGGCTGCTGTCCCTGGTAGATAGGGACTGGCCAGGGTAAGCCTCAGCAGAGAAGCTCTATTATCTGCAAGATCACCTGGTAAAACTTCAGAGATGCTTGAGGGGAGTGTATTGTTTGCACCTGACTTCTAGCTCCCCTTACTGTCAGGGGACATGCATGGCCCTGAACAGTGAACTCCATCAGGCCGGCTTCAAGATAAGCAACATGTGGAAGCTTGCTGACTTCGGGGATAATATTGGAACAGCAGTAAGTGCTCAGCTCTCCAGGCCTATCTCCTCCTTTCTGGCCAAAGAAGCCATTGAAAGTGGCACTAGTGTAATATAATCAAATATGTCACATCTCCCCCCATTGTGACCTTATCCTTTATCTCCTTTGTCCAAAAGAAACATCCGTTTCCTAAAGATGGCTCTGAAGCAGCCCTGATCCACCAGCTTCTCCCCCACACCCTCCCTCTCCTTGCCCGCACACCCCAGCCTAAGTAGACTGACTGATGCCCACGGGTACGGGGTGTGGCTACTGTAGCACCCCCCTTCCTCCTTTCCTGCGAAGGGAGGCTTCTCCCTGCTCTTGGCTTTTCTGGGTCTGTGGTCAATCAGGGTCCGGCTTTTCTCCTTGATGGTGTAGGATGATGAACATAATATAAATGTTCACCGTACGAACACATCCCTGATAGAAGAGGACTCTTGTTCTTGGACGTGGGCAGAGGCCCCTCTAGTTCTTGGACTCTTGTCTTTGATGTGGGCAGAGGCCCCTCTAGTACTGTTCTCACCATCTCATCCCTGGGGAGCTGGGCCCACTCAGGGTCAGGTTGTCTGGATATTACTTTGTCCTCTAACGGGTGCACTGACCAGTGAGTGTCCCTTTGAGGGTCAGTTAGGAGGGGAAGGAGGAGTTGGAATGGGTGTGTGTATGCTCTTGGGGTAAGGACAGAATGGTTGCTGGTGTGAAACAGGGTTCTGCTTTGGACCCTTACGAGCTATTTCCCTCTTCTTGTTTGTCTCTGTAGCACAGGCCTGCAGGCTGTCAGCTTCTCCCCACCTAACACTCCTGGCCTCTTTGGACTAAGTGAGGACTCCGTCCAAGGCAGCACCCTGCACGGGCCAGCCGTGGTGCAGGACACCAGGCTTTAGCTCCTGGTGAGTGCTGGATGGGAGCCTGGTAACTGCTGGGAGTGGAGACTGACCCTGGGCGCCAGGGAAATTTGACCTTACAGAAGAGTTAAATCTCTCATTAGCGTTTAAGAAACTTTCTGCCTAAAGATGGCTTTAGTTAGTAATTAGCTCTTTTGCTATGTTTAATCATCTGTACTAGTTTTGTGGGTCTCCTATGTTGGATAACTATCATTAATGACTGAATCAGAATGAAGGGGTTGGATCTCAAGTCCTATTGTCAAGGATCCCAGAAAAGAGAAGCAACTCATGCTCTTTGAAATAAAGGTCTATTTTAATGTTTACTCATAATTTCTGGTTTTAAGCTCTAGAGCAGAGCTACAAATGTATAAGGAAATACTCCAATTTGACTATTAATGCAAAAATTACTTGTTAGATGTTGCTGCAGAGAGAAACCGAAAGTCGAAGACAATACTCTGCATCGTGGAAGGGTGGGTAGGGGTGGGAAGGATTGAGATTTTTGGGATTAGCAGAGGCAAATATATACAGATCACGTATAGAATGGATAAACAACAAGGTCCTACTGTACAGCACAGGGAACTATAATCAATATCCTGTGATAAACCATAATGGGAAAGAACGTATATGTATAACTGAGTCACTTTGTACAGCAGAAATTAACAGAGCATTGTAAATCAATTATACTTTAATAAATTTTAAAAAACTTAAAAAAAAAACCCTACAGCTCCTTAACAAGTTCTTAAGAAATATTTCAATAATACAGCACTTTATTCATAAACACCAGCTTTTATGTAGTGTCTAAATAGTTCAATAATACAGTTAATTGATGCCACTATTGGTAAGTACTCGAAGGATTTTTAAAGTTACATGCTGTTAGAGTGCTATGATCATTTCTGAGTACATTTCTTCATGTTGTGGGAGAATTTCTCTAGGGGGAAGTGCTAGACATGGAACAGCTAGTCAGAGCTGTGACTTGGTCCTAATTGTATTGCTGAGTTTCCTCCCCTAGAAGAGGGCTGCATTGGTTTATATTCTCCTGGGCTGTGATCTCCACTCTCTCCCTGTCCCCGGGCACCGGGCAAGTTACTTTTTGCTCATCAGATTATTTCACTGTTTTAAGTTGCATCTTTTAAAAGTGAGGATTTGAATATCTCTTGTAGGATACTTGAATTCTTTTAAATTTCTCTCTCTCTCAATTTTTTTTTTCATTTTTTTCTTTTTAGGGCTGCATCTATGGCATGCGAAAGTTCCCAGGCTAGGGGTCCAATCAGAGCTGCTGCCGGCCTGCACCACAGCCACAGCAACACAAGCTCTGAGCTGCCTCTGCCACCTACACCACAGATCATGTCAACACAGGATCTTAAGCCTACTGAGCAAGTCCAGGGATCAAACCCATGTCCTCGTGGATACCAGTTGGGTTCATTACCACTGAGCCACAATGGGAACTCCTCTCTGAATTTCTTTTATCATTTTCTCTTTTTTTCTCATAAAAACTCTTAAACTGGAGTATATTTGCCACATGTTGACCTTTTTAAAGGTGGGTTCTTTACCACTGAGCCACAACGGGAATTCTTCTTTGAATTTCTTTCATCATTCTCTCTTTTTTCTCATAAAAACTCTTAAACTGGAGTATATTTGCCACATGTTGATCTTTTCTACGTGGAGATCTTATACAGACAAGCCCATCACTGCCTTTGCTGATTCTGGGTTTCACTTTTGCTTAGCTTTCTATTAAAAGATCATACACATTCTGTACTTCCTAGTTCTTGCATGTATAGTTGATCTACATGTTTCTTCCTCTTGAAGTTTGTTTCTGAGTGAAGAGAGGTGGATGTCTTCCACACCCTCTGTGTCTAGGGCTGTGTGATATTCTGCTCGGTGAGGCATAAGCGAAAGTCTGCAAGGTTTCCACGAAAGCTCGTTTTTGGAGCTGGGGGCTGAGCAAATGCAGGGTAGCAAAGATGGCAAAGAAGTCACGGAGGAAAGCTGGAATGACCTTGGGTTGCGTAGGGTAGAGTTCAGTAAGACTTTTCTGTAAAAGGGCCAGAGAGTAACTATCTTAGGCCTTGTGGGCCATACCACTGGCTGCAACCAGTCCTGCCACTGCTGTGTGGAAGTGGTCACAGAGGAAATGCCAACAAATGAGAAGAGCTGTATTCCAACAACTTGACTCACAGGCACTAAAATTTGAATTTTATGGAATTTTCACTTGTCACAAAACATTTTTTTTTAGTTTTCTTTTTTTTATCATTTAATAAGACCATTCTTGGGGAAAAAGAATGTGCAAACCATATATGCAATAATGGGATAATATCCAAAATATGTAAGGAATTCATACAGCTCAAAAGCAAAAACCCCACAACTAACCCAATTTTAAAACAGGCGAAAAAACTGAAGAGACATTTCACCAAAGACATTCAAATGGCCAAAAACTACCGTGTTCAATGCCACTACTCATTATGAAAATGCAAATCATAGCCACAATGAGATCACCTCACACCTGTTGAGGTGGCTCTTCTCGGACAGCAAGTCACACGGTAAACAAGTCTCAAGATAACACGTCTTTGGGAGGATATGCAGAAAAGGGAGCCCTTATACATACGCTGTTGGTGAAAATTTACACTGGGGCAGCCATTGTGGAAAATAGCATGGAGGTTCATCAGAAGGAGGTTCTTCAGAAAATTAAAAATAGAACTACCAGATGGTAGTGGAGTCCAGCAACCCCACTTCTGGGAATATATCCAGAGGAAATGAAATCAGTATCTCAAAAGGATACCTGCATTCCATTCTTCCTTGCAGCATTTCATAGTATCTGAGATACGGAATCAACCTAAGTGTCTATAAAGTTATATATGTGTATGTATGTGTGTGTGTGTATAATGGAATATTAGTAAGCCTAATAACTAAATCCTGCCATTTGTGACAACAAGGATGAAGTTGGAGATTATGCTAAGTGAAATAAGCCAGACAGGAAAATGAATGGTGATGCCACTTCTACATGGAGTCTAAAAAAATAAATGGTGATGCCACTTCTACATGGAATCTAAAAAACAGTGAAAGGGTGTTTACCAAGGGTGAGGAAGTGGGGGGAAACAGGGCCAAAGGGTACAAGCTTTAAGGTGAATAAGTTCCAGAGACCTCATGTACAACACAGTGACTAAAGTTAGTAATGTATACTTGAAATTTTCTGAGTAGATATTAAGTACTTCTAACCCACAGAATCAACTATATGGAGTGAAGTATATTAATTATCTTGATTGTGGTAATCATTTCACAAGGTATAACAAACATCACATTGTACATCTTAAAGGATACAGTTTTTTTTTTGTCAATTATAACTTAACAAAGCAGAAAAATGAAATAGAATGAAAAAACTAAACTAAAAAATACCATGCTTAGTGTGTGAGCTATACAAAAGGCAGTAGTGACCAGCCCATGTACCATAGTTTGCCAGCTTCTGCCTAGGGGGTCACTGAGCAGGTGGGCCACTCTTAGCAGCTCTGTCTCCTGACTTAAATAAGAAAATGTAGCCCTGTCTATTTAGGCCACTGTTCGTTTTTTTGGTTACTTGCAGTTAAATGCTTTCTTACCTGATAAGGGTCTATTTTATTCCAAATAGCCAGTATCATGACCTTTTTAATTAGCTGTTTAAACGTTTCCACAGGGACTTGAAACACTATTTTAATCATCTTTAAGGGGAATCTTTTTCCCTCATTCCATTCTAATCCACTGATTGTTGTCTATTTTCACATCACTACTATCAACTTAATTCTACAGTTTTTAATGTATTAGGATTCTGGGAGGGTTTGCTCTACATACAAATTGCTAATTGTCTGTCTCATCAGTTCTCTTTTTTTTTTTGCTTTTTTCTTTTTCTTTTTTTTTTTTTGCTTTTTAGGGCCGCACCCATGGCATATGGAAGTTCCTAGGCTAGGTGCTCAATCAGAGCCATAGCTGCTAGCCTATACCACAGCAATGCCAGATCTGAGCTGCGTCTGTGACCTACACCACAGCTGGTGACAACAACATATCCTTGACCCACTGAGCGAGGTCAGGGATTGAACCTGAATCCTCATGGCTACTAGGGTTTGTTACTGCTGAGCCATGACAGGAACTCCTGGGCTTACTTCTATACCGATGGCATGGACTCAGTCCATATTATTCTTCCGGTTCAGTAACTGAAACCATGTAGACTTGGAGCATTGTTTTCTACCTAACTCTAAAGATCAATGCAGAGTTCAGTAATTTCTGGTCCTTAGGAAAGTTTCACTGAGTCGCTTCTATGTTGAAATTAGGTGGAGTTATATATGAGTGAATCCCTTCTTGAAATCATCTACAACAGCAAGATGGTGTTTCATGCAGTTAACTATTAGAAGGTGAATTGAATCTGATTGCTGAGGCCAATATGAGTGGTTTCAGTTTGTCTGTTTTCTAAAATCATGTCTTCAAGCAGTGGGCAACCCAGGATGGAGATTCATATGTTTAATAAACATATACGGTCAGCTTCTAGAATTAAAAATAAAGGTAGTAAATGCTAAGACTGGGCAAGAGATTGAAGCTTCATCCTCAGACCTTCTATTTCAACAGGGAAAAATAGACTCCGGGTACCATGACATGTATCTAAGGACACATGCGTGTGTGCTTTGAGACCACGTCAGTAAAAATGCCCT
The DNA here is from genome assembly GCA_004024745.2 of Catagonus wagneri. Lineage (NCBI taxonomy): Eukaryota > Metazoa > Chordata > Mammalia > Artiodactyla > Tayassuidae > Catagonus > Catagonus wagneri. The sequence continues at coordinate 13,852,783 of PVHT020000166.1, forward strand.
GAACGACAAGCAATCCTCAAACCAGGGGAAAGGAGGTGGGGTAGTGAGATTTCTTGGCTGAACAAAGCAGCAACCACAATGGCCTCAAAAAGAAGAGAGAATAAAAACTGTGTTTGGATAGCTGCACAAAGCTCAGTGGAGCTGGAGCATGGGTTTGTCGTAGGAGAAATTGAGGGAAGTGGGGCTGGCAGATAAACCCTTGGAAGAGTTCTGAGCAGAGCCTGTGACATCATTTGCACTCAAACATGTAATTGCTCTTCGTGAAAAATTGTCTAAATCACATGATATGAGACAACTTCTCTAAAGTGACTTGTACTGAGGAACTTACTAGGGCTATCTGCTACATTGAGCACATGTACCTATGTGCCCACGTGAATGTCTAGCTCCCAAATATAGCAGTGCTGTATGTAAAAACCTCAAACTGAAACTACCCAAATGCCTCTCACCAGTAGAATAAATTATGGTATGTTCCCACAGAGGAATATTTTGTAATGGTGCAAGGAAATATAATAGTCTGCAGTAGGAGTGATGAATCCATAGACGTGACGTCAAGGGGGGAAAAGCCAGACACAGAAGAGGACGTACTTGTATGATTCCATTTTCAGAGAAAACAAATAGTCAAAACTAGCACAAAAATTGTGTGATTCCACTTATATGAGGTACCTAGAATTGTCAGATTCACAGACAAAAAATATATTGGTGGCTGACAAGACCTAGGGGCTGGGAATAGGGAAAGTGTTGCAGTTGCAATTTGGGATTAAGAGTTCTGGAGGTGAGTTCTGGAAATGAGTGCTGGTGGTGGTTACACAATTATAAAAATAAATTTAAGGAGTTCCTGTCGTAGCTCAGAGAAAAAGAATGTGACTAGCATCCATGAGGATGCAGGTTCAATCCCTGGCCTTGTTCCGTGGGCTAAGGATTTGGCGTTGCTGTGAACTGTGGCGAAGGTCAGCAGCTACAGATCTGATTTGACCCTTACTTAGCCTGGGAACCTCCATATGCTGTGGGTTCAGCCCTAAGAAAGGCAAAAAATTAAAAAAAAATTTTTTTAAAGGCAAAACTGACATTGTTAGGCTAGTGGTTATTGTTAACTGGCAAGGATGCTCAGTTGGTAAAACGTATCAAGAGGTATCTTACCTGCACTTCTATTTGAATGTTATACTTTGGTACAAAATTATCCTGGAAGAGAAAAAGAAACAGGAAATATTTAAATAAATTAGTAGGTGACACACTATTGAGTGTCAGATGTAAGGCACTCTTCTCCTCATTTAACCCTCTTCTGACACGCTGAGGTAGGGACTGCTTTATAAGAGGAAACAGAAGACCAGAGGGTTATTGAGAGAATAGTTGTATGTAGTGGTAGAATTCAATATCTCAGATGATCAGGTACATTTTTCAAGGTATATTCCCTTGCTTGCCTACTCGGTTTAAAGGTTTTCAGTGTTTAAAATTGAGCTTCAAATTCTTAAAAAATAGGATCCATGTTAAAGTGTGTGCTTCTTAGCCAGATGAAGAAAAATTCTCAGGTGTAATCAAAGTTTCTTATTTATGTTAACTTCAGGAAAAGCTGGCATTATAGGTTGACTGCTACCTCTGCGTTTGTTCAAAACCAATCACGATAGGCTACTTGTTCTCTCTCTCTCTTTTTTTTGAAGGGGGAGTTATTTTTTTCCCCATTACTTAATGAATTTTATTACAATTATAGGTGTACAAAAGTCATCACAACTCAATTTGATAGCATTTCCATCCCAAACCCTCAGTGCCTCCTCCCATACTTTTTCTCTCTTAAGTGAATTTCCAAAAGAGAATTTGTAATACTTTTGAATATGGAAGCACCCTAAGTGTCCAACAGATGAATGGATAAAGATATGGGATATACATACCCACAGTGGAATATTACTCAGCCATAAGAATTGAAATCTTACCATTTGTGACACCGGGTAGATCTAAAGGGTATTGTGCTAAGTGAAATTAAGTCATACAGAAAAAAGGAAATAGCATATGATTTTCACTTATGTATAGAACCTAAAAAATAAAACAAATGAACAAAGTTAACAATACAAACAGAGGTATAGGTACAGAGAACAAACTCTTGGTTGCCAGAGGGTGGGGAGGGAGGTGAATGAAATAGGTGAGGAAGACTGAGGTACAAACTTCCAGTTGCAAAATAAATGAGTCATGATTATGAAATGTAAATTGTGGGGAAAATATTCAAAAACTATGTACTGTCTTTGTATGGTGATGGTTGGGGATTAGATTTATTGTGGTGATCATTTTGTAGTATGAGAATATCAAGTTACTATATTTACTCGCAAACTTAATATAATCAGGTCGGTTATACTTCAACTAAAGTTCACAATACCTCTTAAAATTTTTAGGGATCACACTAGGAATTTGAAGGGAAATTTCAGTGTCTCAAAGCATTTCACAGACCCTTGGGATAAAGTATATCCAAAAAAATGCATACGGTGTACTGCTTTCTTTTAAAACATGGTCTCCAATCTTTGCTCTTATTTTATAGGGAAAAGAAACATAAAATGTCTGGGTTCTACTCTCTGTCTGTGTCCACTCCTTTATTTGCATATTTGTTCCTCTAAGGCACGTTTGTTCTTCCTTGCTTAGTTTTATGGAGCTTTGCAACAAGAGCCCATCCATCTTCAGCCACAGCCACGTCCAGTTATCTCCAGTTGGCTGGTCAGAACTCAGAGCAGACACGGGTGGCCTCCTGCTGCAGGACGGAGAGCCATGTGCCCCTGGTGGGCTGCTCCGGCCCCTGTTCTCGTCACACCCCATCAGATTTTTGAGGCACCGTCTTGCCTCAGGGATTGGGCCTGGTTAAAATCGTTGAGAACGCTTTTAGAGAATGGTTATCTGAGGAGGTTGGGAAAGAAGGAGAGTCAACTTGGAAAAGATAAAGGAAAACAGTGCAGGAAATGCGGGGAAGAGACGGGGGCAGAGGTTAGTTCTTATCGCAGCCAAACTGGTGCATCTTGCTCTGTATCATCTAAAACATCTCCTTCCACCAGCACTTTATAGGATGTCTGCTGGTAACTGCCACTTATTTCACAATCCTGAACTCAAGGGTGCCCATGAGAGAACAGTATCTATTGAAAAGACTCCCACATGAAGTCCTTTGTGCTCTCCCCTAATTTTAGCTTGAATCCACGCACACTGACATAGTTTAAATGGGAGATCTGTGTACAAGCTTACTCACTGCAGACAAGCCATTCTCCTGCTTTGTGGAAACCTCCCATTTCCCTTCCCCACTGTGTCTTTGGTCAACAGTTATAAACTCCCCAGACAGCTGGTTGTATATTAAAAAGTCTATTTATATCAGTCAACGGACAACTGCTTGTTTATGGGGAATTGTGGCAATTTTTGCTTAGGAAGGACAATTGGGGTGTTTCTTCTGCAGCAGAGCGTGTTCGGCTGCTGGACGCTGCAGACATTGCCTCACTTGTCTTCTTGTATTCTGTGGACTGAGGTTACCCTGGTGCTAATGGTGAATTCAAACCCAGCACAGACTGCTGGTTCTTCGGTCAAGGTTCTTGGGGTCTGGACAATGGAAAACATGAAACAATAATACTTTGTGAGGAACAAAGAAGTACATAAGTACCCATAGCCTGGAGGAACAGCACACTCAAAATCTGCACTAAAGTTCACGAAACTGTGGATTTTTTTCTGCTCTTATGACTCTACTTAAAATATGACCATATGATAACTTGTTAGCCACAGCCACAGCCACGCTGGATCCAAACTGCATCTGCAAACTACACCACAGCTCAGGGCAACACTGGACCCTTCACCCTCTGGGCGAAGCCAGGGACTGAATCCGGATCCTCATGGATCCTAGTTGGGTTCGTTACCACTGAGCCATGACAGGAACTCCCACGTAATGATATTTAAAATAGAATGTATTTGGTTTTTATTAGAAATAATACAGAAAAATTAAAATCAGAGTTCCTGTGGTGGCTCAGCAGGGTAAGAACTCGACATAATGTCCCCAAGGAGGTGGGTTCAATCCCTGACCTAGCTCAGTGGGTTAAGGATCTGGCATTACCAGGAGCTGCGGTGTAGGTTGCAGATGTGGCTCAGATCTAGTGTTGCTGTGGCTGTGGCATAGGCCTCAGCTGCAGGTCCGATTTGACCCCTGTCCCGGGAACTTCCCTATGCCACAGATGAGGCTGTAAAAAGAAGAAAAAAAGAAAAAAACCACTATAACCTCACTGATCGGATTACATTTTTATGTTAAAAAGAACACTAGTACATGGTTAGAAAGCTCAACTGAGTAGCTTTACAATGAACGTGAAACGAAAACTAAACATAAACATTGTTGGTGAATATCAGTTCAGGAAAAAAAGTATCTGCACACATCTCTGTGTCCAAAGAAGAGTCTTAAAAAATGTATTTAAATAGTGCAACATCCTGGTCCACCTCTTAGTTGATTTACTCTGATTCTGATTTATTCCATATTATCTGTAGAACTGAGCACATCTCCTGTATTTTATTGTGCATTCCCCAGAAGAGGCTAACGATTACAACAAATCTGATTTTATGAGTAGACTTTTAAAGTTAATAAGAACTTATATAATTGGTAAACTAGAACTTCAGAATCCTCAGTCACTTTGTTTTTTTAATCAGTTAGTTATCTCTAAGTGACTACTTATCCAAGTTTAAACGCTTGTGCTGGATTTAGTTACTTTTTGAAGCACTGTTTAACCCTTGTTTTTCTGTGTACTTTCTTAAAGGCCAACTTGGAAAAGAAGCAGCCTTGTGTTGCTGGAACAACTTGTTCTTAATTCTGTACTAATCTGGGACTGCTTTGCAGAAACAGCGGGATAAAGCCAGTTCTTTCTGCTCAGTAAGGCTCTTTGAGATTTAGTCCTTGGGTATTTTTCTTTCAGCCTCAGCTGCGGCAAAAGGTAAATTAATAATGAGGTGTGGGTGAATCAAGCCAAGGCCCTTTCAAGAGAAGCTTGTACAGCAATATTGTGGTTTCAGATCTGACAGCCTGCCTAAAGTCTTGACCTCTTCTGGGATGCATAATTGCAGAACCTTCTGCAGAGGCTGGAATTGGCTTCAGGTTGTTCAGACAAGATCACCATTCTTATTCGTGGTTCCCACCAGAGGCAGACCTAAAGGTTGAGCTATTGAGAACTTTTCTTGTGGCCACATAGATGTTAGGCTGTCAGAGACAGGAAGAGAGAACAGTCAATTCATCCCAAATAAAAGCCCCTTTCTGTGGGTCTAATCAGAAAAAAGTAGTAGAGGTTTTACATTGACTGATGCTTCTGTGAGCTATTTCAGGGGAAGATAAAATAACTAAAATAGGAAGATAAAGACTTAAGTAGGTCAAAAGAAGTATTTTCAGAATTGCACTCCATATGTGAATACAGAACATGTCAGAGGGAGCAGTCAATAGGAACAACAGTGGTACATCATTTAAAGCAGAGAAACCTAGATTTATTAGTTTGGGCTGTATTTTAATAAAGTCTTACCAGGGAACAAATCAGTGTGGTTTTTCACTTCTAGCAGTTTAAAAAGTCTGAGATTTTTAAGAACAGAACACTTTTTGAACAGTAAGATCCATGTAATTAGTCTCCCACAGACTAGGAATATAACTTTGACAGAAGGGAAACTACAGCTCTTCAGGGTCAGGCAGCCCCCAAGATACAGAATGATCCTCTCTCCAGAAGAACGTGCTATTGAGAAGCCAACAAAATTCCTGCCAGACAATTTTGGGGGCAAGAGAGGTTTGACAAATCTTCCTTTCTTTCTCATTAAAAAAATCACTGATCGGGTAGGTTCCTAGGAACGAGGAGTGGTGATTTTGAGCATTCTTTTTATTTTCTTTTTTACTTTTTATTGTTAAACCACAGAGAGTGGTTCCCCAAGCACATTGAAACAAAGAAATAGAACATGCTTTCACCAGAGCTTTCTAGGGAATTTTGAAAGGGTGGGGGTGGAGGAGGGAGGTGGATTATTCAGGAAAGTGACTTATGGTCACTTTTGGCAAAGCAGAGAACCAATGAGAGGGAGAGGGCAGAGCAAAGCTAGGACAAAAGCTGTAGGTGCTGCTCGATGGAAAAGCTCTGGGGAGATGAGATGGGGAAATTATTGGAGGGTCCCTTTGGAAGCAGGAAGGTAGCCCTGGCACCCCTGAGGGCAGTGCTTCTCTGGGCTGGCTCAGCTGGGCCAGCGTGAGCTTGGGGCCACTAGAATGTAATATGTTAGAATCTCCACGGAGGTGATTGCTCTAGAGGCGTGCCAACTTATCCATAAGAGATGCATTCCAAGACTCCCATAGATGCCTGAAGCTGTGGATAGTACTGAACCCTATGCCCACTATGTCTTTTCCAATACATGCACATCTATGGAAAAGTTTGATTTATAAATTAGGCACAGTAAGAGACCTAGTTGCCAGCACCACTACTCTTGTGCGGTGGGGCTATTATTAATAAGAGCTTACTTGAACTCCAGCACTGCCATCCTGCAAGGGCTGATCTGATCACCAGGATGACTATAGGCAGGATACTCTAGACAAGGCATGACTCACATCCTCTGCAGGACAGTGTGAGATTTCATCATGCTGCTCAGAATGGCGTGAAACTGAAAATTTATGAATTGTTTATTTCTGGAGTTTCCCATTTAATATTTTCAGATCATGGTTGACTGGGGGAAACCGTGGAAAGTGGGGGGAGGGGCTATTTATAATCCTCTTTAGGTAATTTTAATGTGTAGCCATGAAATCAGCTTCTGCCCAGAGGAAAAAAAAATATGTGGCCCATAAGAAAATGACTATTCCAGAAAAGATTTTGTGAATTCCAGCATGAAAGCCTCTTAGGTAGCAACCTTGGGTAATACTGCAGGTAATGCCTACTTCATGGAACTTGCTGGGAAGGTTATCCTGTGGTTGAGTTCAGAGGTTTGGAATCAAACACGCTGTGTCCAAACCCTGGTCACCTACTGACCAGATGTATGTCCTTAGGTAATTTGCTTAGTTTCACCATTTGTAGAAAAGATGTAATAATATGTATATGGAGGACTTAGTTCTATACCCGTCCTGAGCATGCTGCTTGGCATGCGGAAAGCATGCAAAAATCGTGGCTGCCCTTTTCTTCTCCCCTTCCTCGTCTTCCTGTTGTTGTTATATTTAAAGCTTAACAAAATGTGTAAAAACCTATATGTTAACTTTTCTTGCCATTTCCAAACACTTTGTTAACGTTCCTCATGTGATACTAACAGACTGTGGAACATTATTATAGCATGCGTACTATATAATAATATACTATATAAAATGCTCACGGCCTGCTGACTTTTTTTTTTTTGACCAAGTTAAAATCTTTCATCATAAAGTGGGCAGAATATGTGCAGTGACTAAATTGTCTGGATGGGATTCTAGTGAAATGTGACAATACTTTCTAGAAAATAATAGTGACATCACCACCACCTAGATATTAATGGAATGTGCTAAGTGTATCACATGGATTGCCTAATTCAACACAGTATCCCTTTGAGCTCATTAATAGAAGGGCCTGTGTTTTTTGATAAGAAAATGGAAGTTTACAGAAGTTAGGTCATTTGTCCAAGGTCACAGAGCCAACGTGAGGTAGAGGAGGAGGAATTCCAACTCAGGCAGGCTCACTGGGCAGGGCTCTGTCTCTAAACTCTATGCTTAACAGGCCCCACTTGCTGTGGGTGAGTGTCACAGTTAAGGTCCTCCAAGGCAGACCCGCCGCCATAAGGAAAAGGGGATCACCAAGAACCTTTTTCCTCTAAATTGCTAAATAATAATTTTCCTCATACGTGGGTTGCTGTTTAATGGCATATTTTTGTACACTGTTATTTTGGGACATGTTATGTATGTTCCTGTGTTTACACTATTTGTGGATATCTGCATATCTCTGCAAACTCGTATGTAAGAAGAGGAAGGTTAAAAGGCAATAAGATGTTATCAGAAAAATTGTATCAACTTTAGTTTTTAATATTTTCTTCTGATTAGAAAATAAGCCCAAAATCAGAATAACAGCTTGTGTAGTATCTCACCAGTTCCAAAGTATGCATTTATACATGGAGATCTACAGAGGAAAATAAATCCTAAATGTTAACCCCAAAATCTTGACAGTGGTTATCTCTATAAAGCAGACTTGGCTTCACTATCATTTTATCTTTGTGACTATCAGTCTTGTCTGATTTTTTTTCTTTCTTATGGTGGTCATGCATGACTTTTACAATCAGAAAGATAAAAATATATGCCCACTGTGGAAAACTCAGAAAAATCCAGAGAAATATAAAGAAGAAAACAACAGCCATCCTATTCCTAACAGTTAAAAATGCTGGCGTTCCCATCATGGCGCAGCAGAAACGAATCCGACTAGGAACTGTGACGATGCAGGTTCGAGGCCTGGCCTCGCTCAGTGGGTTAAGGATCCAGTGTTGCCCTAAGCTGTGGTGTACGGCTCTAATCTGGCATTGCTGTGGCACTGGCATAGGCCGGCAGCAACAGCTCCAGTTGCATAGGCCGGCAGCAACAGCTCCAGTTAGATCCCTAGCCTGGGAACCTCCATATGCTGCGGGTGCGGCCCTAAAAAAGACAAAAGACAAAAAGAGAAATGCTAACTTTTTGGCAAATTTACTTACAGTCATCTCTATACATAGATATATTGTATGATCATACAGTATTTACTATTGGGGAACTCAATTTCTTTTCTTTCCCTTTCTTTGGTTAACATATTGTAAGCATTTTGCGATAGTAAATATAGTCAGGAAATTCTCTTGTGGCACTGCAGGTTAAGGATCTGGTATTGTCACTGCAGTGGCTGAGGTTGCTGCCGTGGCACAGATTTGATCCTTGACTTGGGAACTTTTGTACGCCGAGGTGCAGGAAAAAATAAATTTCAGGCATTATTTAAATGGCTACATAGCTGATCCATCTATACAGTTTAATTCTATTTTTTCCTGTTGTTTTATAATGATCATCAATGATGCAAATATCTTTGTTCATGATATTGGTCCACATTTCAGAATGTTCTCTAGATTCCTAGAATTACTGGGTTAAAGTGAACGGTCATAACTTGGTTATCTGTTGCTTCATGACAAACCGATCCCTAAATGAGAAGGTTAAAATAATTTACTATCCTTCAAAATTCTGTGGGTTGTTGAATGATCTGAACTTGGCCATTCTCGTGCTCGTTTGGGACCTCATACAGTTAAGCAGAGGCTGGGGCCTGGAGGCATCGGAAGGCTTCCGCATCCTGGGCGTTCCATGGGGCCCCCGCATCCTGGGCGTTCCATGGGGCCCCCCCATGCAGCGCCTCACACAGTGTCTGATACCTCCGCGCTCTTGCACGGCTCGGTGCTCCTCTCTCTAGTGAAGGGGCTGAATTTGTTCCGTGACCCTCAGGGCTCCAAGAGGCGGGAAGGGAAGCTGTCAGACCGTTCCAGGCCAGAGCTCGAAGCTGGCACCACGTCCCTTCTCTCCGACCCTGTTGTTTGGAGGAGTCCCAAGCCAGCGGAGGTTCCCCGTCCCAGCAGAGGAGCGGAGGAGGCGAGAGCCGGGATTGGTGGCAGCCATCTTGCGAGTCACGTGACCACCGGCCATTGTGGGCGATGTAAAGTTCCGTCAGGTATGCTTTTTTTTTTTTTTTTTGTCTTTTTGCATTTTTATGTAGAGCCGCAACTGCAGCATATGGAGGTTCCCAGGCTAGGGGTCTAACAGGAGCTGTAGCTGCCGGCCTTCGCCACAGCCACGCGGGATCCGAGCCGCCTTTGCAACCTACACCACAGCTCACGGCAACGCCCGATCCTTAACCCACTGAGCAAGACCAGGGATCGAACCCGCAACCTCACGGTTTATAGTCGGATTCATTAACCACTGAGCCAGGACGGGAACTCCTAGTCTGGTTTGCTTTTAAACTTGTGAAGTGGCTGAACGCTTGCAACATGAAACTTCTGCCAGAAGACATCTTGCTGACGCCCCTTGAAGGAACAGGAGGTGGGAAACAGGCCTGTTAAGGCTGGCTCTGGGAGCTGGAATGCAGTTCTAAGGAGGGGAGTTACTGGTGAATGACTTGCATTGCCTGGGGCAAACCCTGAACTTTCCCACTCCCCGAGGTTCGAGGTTCGGCTTGAGCTGTCCCTGGCCAGGCCAGGCCAGGCCTCTGCGGCCAAACCGCAGGCTGGGCAGAGGTGCCAGGAGAGAGGGTGTGGGGACTGCAGGCAGGGCGGTGTCCTGGGGCAGCCCTGGGGGCACTCGGGGCGAGCCGGGCTGGGAAGGGTGCTGAGAGAGCGAGGGCTGTCTGGGGAAGGAAGCGGAGGCGCAGGACAAGATGACTAACTAGTGATCTCAACTCTGGCCTGAAGATACAGTATCTCCGCAGTGCTTGTCGGTGCCCAGCACATGGCAGACAGTATAGCCTTTCTAGAAAGGGTTGTTTTCTTGCTCGGTGTGAACCCTCCATCCAATGACCAGAAACCTAGCATTCGGCGCGGATGGAAACTCCACCACGGGGTATTGTGAGGCTCCCAGGTACTTCGGGAACAGGAAGAACGAGGACACATCCTTTAACTTTCGTCAGTGGCTCCTCTGCCCTTTTCATTCCTCTCTGGACTCCTCCCTCCCCACCCACCCATGCCCGTGGTGAGAAGCCATCCCTCCACCCTAAGCTGTCCCCGTCCCGGACGCAGCTGGGCAGCGGGTTAGGAGTGTGGCTTCTGGAGCTCAGGTCCAAAGTCTGGCGCCACGACTTACTAGCTGTGACTTTCAGTAACTTGTGCAACTTCTCTGCAAAAGTTTACACTCCCTCATCTGTAAAAGGGATTGAAGATGGTCTCCTCTCATTTAGTCATAGTGAGGACGGAATGAAGTGACTCATGTGGTTTCTTAGAACTTCCAGCCGGCAGGCACACAGTAAACATAGCGCATTAGTTATTTTTACTTTTGTTATCACTTTCTTTCCCCAGCTCCTTTAATTTTTGAGTTTAAATACTTATTTTTTAGAGCAGTTTTATGTTCACAGCAAAATTAAGCATAAGATACAGAGATTTCTTTTAGCGCTCCTGTCCCCAGTATGCACAGCTCCCTCCCTCACTACCAGCACCTCCCACCAGCGTGTTGTACATTTGTTACCTTTCACCCAGAGTCCATAGTTTACATTAGAGTTCGTGCTTGGCATTGTACATTCTGTGGGTTTTACCAAACGTGTAATCCAGTGTCATACCTTTTAGTTTTACTGCTTTAGACTCCTCTGTGCTCCATGTGGGTCACTTTCAATTGCAGTGTGCCTCAAATTGTAGACAATAAGACATTTCTTTTTTTCCTTTTTTTCCCCTTTTTCTTTCTTTTTTTTTTTTTTGGCTGTACTTGCAGCCTATGGAAGTGCCGGGACCAGGGATCAAATCCCAGCCACAGCTGTGACCTATACCAGCCACAGCAGCACAAGATCCTTAACCCACTGCACTGTGCTGGGGATCAAACCCACACTGCCACAGAGACAACGTGGAATCTTTAACCCGATGAGCCACAGCAGGAACTTGAATAAGATATTTCTTAGGTAGGCTTTGTTTCCTCTTCCGAGTTAACTAAAACTGAGTTGGTTAATATGACCTGTATGATTTTACTTGCTCCACAGAGCACCATGTAATCTGTGGCGGGAGGTACTGAGTTTTCTGGTAAGTGTTCACTTGGGGAGTTGAGGGCACAGACTCTGGAACCAGATGTATGAGTTTAAATCTTGATTCATCCCTTCCTTGCTGTGTGAACTGGAGCAAGTTACTCCCCTGGGCCTACCTTGCCTCATCTGTAAAATGGGTCTGATGACGTTAACGTGCTTTTTGAAATTTGGGAGGATTACTGGAGTTAATATATGTAAAGTGCCTAGACGGTGACTGGTACATAGTATGTGCTCATAAGCATTTGCTCTTATTTGTCACACACTAAAGCTTTTTAGGACACTCAGGATCAGCCTAGATGTTTCTGTTCCAGTTCAGCACTGTCGATGGTCTATGTGTCCCTGCCTTTTTTTACTGCCATACCCACATATTGGCCTGAAGAAGGACAATTCTGACAAAAGGAGCTATGTTTTCAATTTCTGTACAAATCTAACTTTAGGCTTCTACTACCTTTTGAACTAAAACCCTGTTGGAGTCTTATAAATATGCCAAGAGGCAGTTAAAAAGGTAACGATTGATTGTATGCTAAGTTGTAAAGGGGCAGTAGGCTTGCTCCCTTTGTCCTCTTTTCACCTTTTAATTGCACCAGCAAAATATAACAAGCGGGACTGGAATGGGAGTTGAGCCATTGCTGAGAGTGTCTGGTTGGAGGTGGTCCAGGCAGGTTTTGACACCGCATATCCCAGTGCATCTTGGCACAAAGTATGAGAATATGCATGATTGGAGGATATCACTTTCCAGCCACGGAGCCGCTCACTACACTCTTTACAATTAGAGAAACATGCAACCTTGTGACCTCTTCCGAAGTCAAACCCAGAGCTAATTCCAAATCTAAACCTCTTTGGTCATTATTGTGCTTTTTTTAGCCTGAAATTCCCTTAAAGTTCCTAAATTGAAGAGGGTTATTTGGTCAGTATAAAAGTCTTAAAACAAAATGCTAATTTGCAGGAAATGGCTGATGTCTCTTAAACAAAGTGGACTTCATTTTGCAAACATTTTTGAGCAGATACTGGGCTCTAGGCCCTGGGGTAGGTACCAAGGAGATAGTGGTGAGCAGGTCAGGGAAGTTTCTCTCCTCATGGAGGTTCCAGTCCTGGCGAGAGTCAAAGACTGACTTGGGAATCAGTAATGTAGTGCCTCAACCGAGAGAGAAAACAAAAGCCCCATACCTTTTGTCGTTTTGGAAAGATCCAGGATCTTTTCCTGTGATTCCAGGTGAAATCTCAACCAGGATGTCTAATCAGTTCTTTTCTCCTTCTCTTCCCTAACCCCTCTTCCAGCATCTCCTTTGCTGCATTGGCTTCCCGTTCCTATGGGGACGGTGCTTTTGACTGGAGGATGCATTAGTATGGATACTTCAAAGAAACAGAAAAAAACTATTTTGTATATTTCCTGTACATGATGTGTTACTGTTCAGAGTTCTTGACCTCCTTCATCAACAGAAATTGATAAGAGGCCACACAGGAATATTCAGGCAAGGCTTTATTGAGGCTTCTGCTGTTGGGGGCGGGCAGGGGGAGTGAAAACAAGTTCCCTTACTTGCTCCCTCCCTGGGGGAATAGGGGCAAGCTGGTTCCTCTATGGAGGGAGGGTAGGGTAGGTCCAGAGTTTGGGCCACAGGGGTGGCTTAGGTGGTCTTCCCACTCCCCTGGTGGCACTGCAGGGGGTGTGCATGGTACCCTGTTTTTGCTTCCGACACCCTGCTTTTGCTCTGGCCTCTGCAGAAGTGGCAGTTGGGTTTTTAGGGGTTTTTTTGTATCTTATCCATAATTTGCCTCAATTGCACATGTACACAGTTATTTTTTATCCCTTATAGTTTCCTTGTATTTTGTTGCTTAAGGAGATGTTTGTCTAGGGGCAAGCACTGCAGCCACTGCAGCAAAGGGTCTCAGGTCCCAGCCTGTCTTATACAGTTGACTATAAATGGTTGCCTCACTTGGTTATGGAGGCGAAGTCCCAGGAATGGCAGTTGGAAGCCTGGAGACTCAGAGCTGACAGTATAATTTCAGTCTGAGATCAAAGTCTTAAGAACTAGGAAAGCCCATTGTGTAAATTCCAATCTGAGTTTGAAGGCAGGAAAAGACCAATGTCCCAGATTGAAGAAGGTCAGGCAGAACAAAATTTCTCTTATGTGCCTATCAGGGCCTTCCACGGACTGGACAAGGCACAGTCAGATTGGGGAAGGCAGCCTGCTTTACTCAGTCTACAGGTTCAAATGTTAATGTCATCCGGAAACACCCTCACAGACACATACTCACAGACATACTGAGTATCACTGAACCAAATATCTGGGCACCCCATGGTCCAGTAAGTTAACACATCAAATTAACCATCACAGTGGAACTTACTTAGGTCACATGCCCAAATCCTAGCTGCAAAGGAGGCTGGGAAAACAGCATCTGGCCTTTTAAACTTACACAATGAGAGATTCCACTGGGATTCTAGGTGACTAAAGAGAATGGCAAAAGTTTCCTTCAGGCTAGAACCCAGGTTTCCTGATTCCAAGTCTAGTGCTTTCTTCACTACATTGTGGTTGCCACATTTTTTTTCTCCTTTTACTTTCAGAAAACAGGCTGGTCGGGTGAGAGAACGCTGAGAATTCCATTCTTCAGAGTGTATTTAATTATTTCTACACTGGAGCAAATGCCATGGATTGATGTTTTTTCATGGGAATTCAAGCCCCATTCTCTTTGGCAGAAAGTCCTAACTATTTTTGGAAGTTGAAAAAAAATTCAGAGAATCTGGTTCACTTTTGGTCATGTACAGTAATGTTATTTTTATGTATCTAGGACAGTGACATGGTCAATGTTTATTTTTAATTGGCTTTCTGGGGACACAAGGGTGGGCTAAGAGGTCGGGAACATGGGAGGACAGTCACTCACAATTAGCTGGAACCTTGTGCTGGTGGAATCCTCACTCACTAGCAAAAGCCCTCCCTCCCTGAGTCTTTGAGATTGCTCCCTTCAGAGCCTAACAGGCCTCTTTTTGGTCTTCTCATTTTCCTTCATCTTGGGATGATATGTTCTCTGAGATTTGGTGCAAAGTGCTTTAATCTGAGAATCGGGACTTCAGCATTTGAGTTGTAATTCTGCCATTTAAGCACTGTGGGTGTTGAGCAAGTTGCTTACTCATAGTCTCAGTTTATCTGTGAAACCAAACTGTTGGATTAGATAATCCATAGTCAGCATGTTTTGGCTATGAATCAAAATATCCAAGTATAGGAGTTCCTGTTGTGGGGCAATGAGTTAAGAATCTGACTGCTGGAATTCCCATCATGGCGCAGCAGAAACGAATCTGACTAGGAACCATGAGGTTGCGGGTTCGATCCCTGGCTTCTCTCAGTGGGTTAAGGATCCAGGGTTGCTGCAAGCTGTGGTGTACGTCGCAGACGCGGCTCAGATCTGGCGTTGCTGTGGCTCTGGTTTGGGCTGGCAGCTGTAGCTCCAATTAGAACCTTAGCCTGGGAACCTCCACATGCCAGGGGTATGCCCTAAAAAGACAAAAAAAAAAAAAAAAAAAAAGAATCTGACTGCAGTGGCATGGGTCGCTGTGGAGGTGTGAGTTTGATCCCCGCCAGGCACAGTTGCTAAAGCTGTGGCTCAGATTCAGTCCCTGGCCTAGGAACTTCCATATGCCACGGATGTGGCCATTAAAAAAAAAAAAAATCCAGGTATAAAAATGACTTAAAAAGAAGGAATTAAATTTTTTTTTTTTTTTTTTTTGCCTTTCAGGGCTGTACCTGTGGTATATGGAGGTTCCCAGACTAGGGTTTGAATTGGAGCTGTAGCTGCTAGCCTGTGCCACAGCCACAGCAAGGCCAAATCCGAGCAGCATCTGCGACCTACACCGCAGCTCACAGCAATGCGGGATCCTTAACCCACTGAGCGAGGCCAGGGATTGAACCTACATCCTCATAGCTGCTAGTCAGGTTTGTTTCCGCCAAGTCACAGCGGGAACTTCAAAAATAACTGAATTATGTTTAAATCAAAATCCTGGATTTAAGGTTATTTCATGGATTGGTTCAACAACCCAGTGAGATATTCAAAGACATGGGCTCTTTGTCTTATTGCACTGTCAACTTTAGTATGATGTTTCTCCTGACGGTTGTAGGTGGCTGCCAAAGTCCTAGGTGTCAAGAGTCCATCGGATCGAAGAAGAGAAGTTGGGATTATTTCCTTTGTGAGTCTTTTTATCAGGGAGGAAAACTTTCTACAAAGACTCTGCCAGACTTAGGTCCCACGCATAGTTTCAAAGGAAGATGGAGAACAGACTTGCAGAATCCTTTCCACTCCAAGAATTCTGTGATTCTGTGGTTCTTTGGCAGTCTTCATTAGCGAATACAGGGGTCAAGCTTTGACACTGGCACTCAGGTGTTGGGTTTTGTGTGACTTTGGAAAGATAAAGAACAGTGGCCTCTTCCTATGGAAGGCACATGGAGTGAATCATGGTAATACTCTTCAGAACATTTTTCACGGGGGAAATAATGAGCTGTTTATGGGAGTAATTTCTCTTTAAATACAGAAACATGTAGATATACTTGATATATGCTTCCTATAAAGTTTGCGTTTTGGCCTAATTTCTCTTCTTTCAATATCGCACCCCAGTGGCAGTGTTGGAAGTATCCTATTTACCACACTCATAGACTGGGTTCCCTGGAGGCAGACACTGAGACAAACACCTGCATATTGTCTGCAGCATAATTCTTCCACTGAGACTTGCTATCAGTTCCACATGGATACTTCTAGCACCACAGTGTCTGCAGATCATATGGCCCTAGTGGCAGGGCTACCGTTACCGTAGCCTGGACCTTTTCTGATCTAGGCCACACAAGAATCTGGCAGCCTTTTGTGTGACCCAGTATATGGGCTGGCAGGGCATCCCTAGATGTGGGATATGCTGTCTCCAGAACCTCAAAAGGCTCACCAGAGCCTGTGCTTCCTTAGCAGTGGGGCAGAGTCCTTCCTTCTGGGGACTTGTCCCTACCTTCAATCCACAGGACCTGAAAATTAGCTGAGGACCAGAACCTGGGCGAAGATTGTGACTTTTGACTGGGGTGAAAGCTCTCAGTCTCCCAGTCATCCGTCCTTAACTTTTTACACTGGTACAAATTGGGTAGTAGCCCTGCTGGTTTTTGCAATAACTGCAATCCACTGGCTTCTGGCAGGTAAGGGCTGCCACCAGCACTGGATGTTTTGGGTTTCTGCTGTTCCCTTTCCTCCAGTAAGCTCAGCTCTGTGATGGTATCTTGTACCCTGGTCAGGCCTGGTCTACAAGGGGAGCCACTTTTGAATTTTTCATCCCTCTTCCTAGTATATACCTTATGGCTTGACAAATGTCCTTTGGGTCACACTGCGGCACATCATCGTCAGGTCACATATAATCTATCCATTCCAGCACACCCACTTCCCTAGGCCTCTTTTTTTAAAAAATTTATTGAAGTATAGTTGATTTACAATGTTGTGTTAATTTCTGCCATACAGCGAAGTGACCCAGTTGTACATATATATTTCATATTCTTTTCCATTGTGGTTTATCAAGGGATATTGAATATGGTTCCTTGTGCTGTACAGTAGGACTTTGTTGTTTATCCATCCTGTGTATACTACTTTGCATCTGCTGATCCCAAATTCCCTATCCTTCCCTCTCCCATCCCCCCTTGGCAACCACAAGTCTGTTCTTTATGTCTGTGAGTCTGTTTCATGGATATGTTCATTTGTGTCATACATTAGATTCCACATGTAAGTGATATCACATGGCATTTGTCTTCCTTTTTCTGACTTATTTCACTTTGTGTGATAATCTCTAGATCTATCCATGTTGCTGCAAATGGGAAAATTTCATTTTTTATGACTAATATTCAATTGCATATGTATATATGTGTATATCACATCTTTATTCATCTTTTATGACTAATATTCCATTGTGTGTTATGTATATATATATATATACACACACATACCACATCTTTATGCATCTGTAGATGGACATTTAGGTTGTTTCCATGTCTTGGCTATCATGACTAGTGCTGCAATGAACAAAGGGGTACACGTGTATTTTCAAATTATAGTTTAGTCTGGGTATATGCCTAGGAGTGGGATTATTGGATCATATGGTAACACAATTTTTAGGTTTTTGAGGAACCTCCATACTGTTTTCCGTAGTGGTGCACTAATTCACATTCCTACCAACAATGTAAGAGGGATGCCTTTTCTCCACACCCTCTCCTGTGTTTATTATTTGTAGATTTTTTAATGATGGCCATTCTGACCAGAGTGTGATGGTACCTTATTGTAGTTTTGATTTGTATTTCTCTAATAATTAGCCATGATGAGCCTATTTCATGTGCCTATTTGCCATCTGTTGGTCTGTCTTTGGAGAAATGTCTATTTAGGCCTTCTGCCCATTTTTTTATTGTTTTTTTTAAATTGAGTTTATGAATTCTATGAGTTGTTTGTATATTTTGGAAATTAATCCCTTGCCAGTCATATCATTTGCAAATATTTGTTTGTTTGTGTGGTCGGTTTTTTATTTTGCTTTTTAGAGCCGCACCAGCGGCATATTGAGGGGTTGAAACCGAGCTGCAGCTGCCAGCCTACACCACAGCCACAGCAACACAGGATCCAAACCACGTCTGTGACCTACACCACAGCTCATGACAATGCCAGATCCTTAACCCACTGAGTGAGGCCAGGGATCGAACCTTCAACCTCATGGTACCTAGTCAGATTCATTTCCTATGTACCATGATGGGAACTCCCAAATATTTTCTTTCCCATTTTTTTTTTTTTTTTGATTTTAGGGCCACAACTATGGCATATAGAAGTTACCAGGCTAGGGGTCGAATCTGAGCTATAGCTGCCAGCCTATGCCATAGCAACAGCCACAGCAACATGGGATCCAAGCCGCATCTGCGACCTACACCACAACTCACGGCAACGCTGTATCCTTAACCTACTGAGCGGGGCCAGAAATCAAACAGGCATCCTCACAGATACTAGTCAGATTGATTTCTGCTGAGCCATGATGGGAACTCCTGCAAATATTTTCTTCCAGTCTGTAGGTTGTTTTTTCACTTTGATTATGGTTTCCTTTGCTATGCAAAAGTTTATAAGTTTGATTAGGTCCCATTTGTTTATTTTTCTTTTAGTTCTGTTGCCTTGGGAAATTGACCTAAGAAAAGATTGGTACAATTTATGTCAGGGAATGTTTTGCCTATATTTTCTTCTAGGACTTTTATGGTGTCATGTCTTATGTTTAAGTATTTAAGCCATTTTGAGTTTATTTTTGTGCATAGTGTGAAGGTGTGTACTAACTTCTTTAGTTTACACATCACTGTCCAGATTTTCCATCATTTTTCTGAAGAGACTGTCTTTTCCCCATTGTATATTCTTGCCTCCTTTGTTGAGGATTAATTGTCTAGAGGTGTGTGGGTTTATTTCTGGGCTCTCTATTCTATACTGTTGATCTGTATGCCTGTTTTTGTGCTAATACCACAGTGTTTTGATTACTGTAGTTGGTAGTATTGCTGGAAGCCTCAGAGGGTTATGTCTCCTGCTTTGTTCTTTTGACTCAGGAATGCTTTGGCAGTTTGAGGTCTTTTATGAGCCCATACAAATTTTAGGATTATTTGTTCTAGTTCTGTGAAAAATGTCATGGGTGATTTGATAGGGATCACATTAAATCTGAAGATTACTTTGGGTGCTATGGCCATTTTAACAATATTAATTCTCCCAATCCAAGAGCATGAGATGTCCCTAGGCCTCCTAATCCCTTCATCCACCATTCATCATGATAATTCTGGCATTTCAACTACACTTAGCCTGTCCATCATCTTTTCCTGATCTCTTGGAGCCATCATAGTAGTGAGTTTATACTCTCTCCTGGTGGTTTCTCCAGGGTGTTGAATCTCACCTCTCAGAAAAACAATCCCAAGTACAAGCACTCTTGATTACCCAACTTTATGTCTCTGCCCCCTTGATCAAAGACCTCAGAATCTGGTCCTGCATATCTTCCCCTGGACCTTCCAGTACACAGGCATAGGTCTTGGTGCTGCTTTGTGACACTGTCCTTTCTAGTCCCTTTCCTCCCTTATCAGCTTAGCATCAAGGGATATTTGGATGGCACAACTCCTAGGATCCCACAGTCTCTTTCCCTGTTGTTTATTATCCTAAGTATCAAAGACAAACACTGATTTCTCTAAAGAAAAATGTTGCAGTCCTGGACCCAATAAAAGACCACATTGGTCAGGATAGATAATGCAATGTTTTGGTGACATAATCTCCCAAATCTCATTGACTTCATGGAACAAAGATTTAGTTCATGCTTGGGCTAGAGTCTAACTCAGGTCAGGTGGTTTTACTCAGCATTTCATCACCGGTGTAAGACTCAAGTATCTAGACTTCTTCCCTTATTTGCTTATGTTATCTAGATATGGGTTTTCCAAGGCCTCCACAAAGAGCAGAGAGTATGCTGGAGGGTTGGAAGAGATGTTTTTAATGACCAAAGTAACACATGGCTTAATTTCTTTTATCCATATTCCATCAGTTCCCAACATGTCTACAATGAAACCCAGATGATGCCTTCTTTTTATGTGCTCAGAAAGAGAAATTGGTATAGTGAACATAAGATAGGTTTTTTGCTACAGAAACCAAACTCAAATATCCCCCATTTTCCTAAAAGATAGCACCTGTCCCCAGTTCCGTATTTGCATATGCTTCTCTTGGTGTTAAATTCCAAAGGCATGAATGCCCTTAGTAATGACTGAGAGATTTGGAGGACAAAGTTCAGCTTGAGAGTATGTATGTAAGTGACCATCTCTGAGGCCACCCCAAAACTAGGTGTTCACTAATGGAATTATTTGTGCATCCTCTCAATACCATTGGTGCAGCCAGCTGAGGATCTGTTTCCTCCATTCTACCAAGGAGAAGATTTCCTGTCCTTCAAAGTCTACTTCTCACTCAAGTGCCATGAAGCATCAGTTAGATGCCTCTTGATGACTGTGAGCATATGTGAGACTGCATTTCCTTTTGAGAATTCCCAAAAATAACTAGGGGAAAGGTGTATGTTTCAGGGGGGCAGCCTGATACTCTGTGGGTACAGGTGAAACAAAAATAGGACTTGTGCATTGTTGATACTTCTGTGACTTCTTTTTGTATCCTGGACTGGGAAAGTGTAGGAACATTTGAGCTATGTTAATCTTACTCTTTTGGGGGGTGTTTTACTATTTTAAATCTTTATACTTTGCAGTATTGCAATTAATTTTGGAATCAGCGAGGCATGAGTTTGAGTCATAGCTCAAGTGCTTAATATATTTTGGTAATTCATTTACTCTTTCTGAGCTTCAGTTTCTTTGTTGGTAAAATGGAGATAATAATACCTACCCAAATAGTGGGGAAGAAAATATAATAATGTACACACAATGCTTAGAATGGTTTTTAACATAAGGCTTGACAATGACATAAATGTTATAATTATCTTCCTGCATCTGTTTTAGGCTTCAATAAGTCAGGGATCAGGCCCCTCTGTGGGTATCATAATGTCACCAACACTATAGGTACTACCAAATAAATATTGAGATAATTTAAGAAAACTTAGTAGTGCTTTGATTTTCTCTGTTAGAAATGCCCTGTACAAATTCAAGACATAGTAAGATTTACATACTCTTTTTAGAGGATGTTTTTGATTCCCTATCAATAGATTACACATTTTAGCAGTTGTTCAACAGCACATTGGTTTTTTTTTTTGAGTCAACTCTGACTGCTTGCTGACTACCCTTTGTGAACCTTTGGAAAAGTAGGATGCAAGACAGTGGGCTGGGACAAATGGAAAAAAACCACTGTCAACAGACACGCAGCTGCAATTGCGACCTCGTTATCACAACGCCCTGATTAAGGGCTAATAAGCTGTTATTGATAATTCAAGTATCCATAATGAGCTAAATGCCCAGGCAAGAGATGGAGGTCCGAAGACAAAGGTAGAAAGTAGCTACAGTGGAAACCATCACTGTCTGAAAAAAAGATGTTTCACCCAGTATGAATGTTCGCTGAAGTGCCGGAAGCTTCTTAATTTCATTTTTACCTTTAACTGAATATAGCTTTGAGAATATTGGGGCTTGGGCTTGGTTCTGTTAGAATATATTTGGTACTATAAATCAAAACCCAGCAGAAGCTCTTCTTACAGGAAAAGGTGGGGGAAACAAGGCAACTTGGTTCACAGATGAGTTCAAAGCAGCATGTTTTAAAAATAAGTATTAAATTATAGAGCACTTTCTGTAGTACAAATATAGACCCAGCAATCACATTGAAAGAAGTTAAGGGTTCTGCTTCCAGGCCTTAATTCAAGGTGGAATCTATAGAATGTTGGGTTAAGGTACAATTAGATAGTGAATCAATACTCAATAGTTTTTAAAAAGTACACATTTAGAACAAATTTTTGTAACCAAAAGCACCAGGGAAAAGCTTTTCTAGTAAACGTTTACTTTCTTGTTGCTGACAGATACTTGCACCATGTTTATTTTCATTATTACTCCCCTAATTACTATCAGATATTATCAACAATATGGTTAAAAGTTGAGCTGGGTTTTTCGTTTCGTTTTTGTTTTCTGTTCGTGTGGAGGTATAACCACTGACCTAAGAGAACACACTGATTCACTATCTAATTGTACCTTAACCCAACACTGGACTGAGGATATTCAAATCTATATTTATCCACTGATTTAACCAAGTTGCCTAAACCCTGGTTGCCTCAATTTCTCCATCTATAAAGTGGAAATTACTTACAGATATTACAAATATCAGAAAAATCACTCACTAAAAAATTATGTAGCATATGTGGGAGAACCTTTCAGGGCCTCTCAAGTATTTTCTGCACACAAAAGGCATTGTATATTCCTCTGACCACAGGTGTTTCTTCCTGTTACCCAAACAGCACTAAAAATCTCATCAGAATCTGCAGAGAGATGCCACTTTTGAATAATATGAGAGTTTTAATAATACATTGCAAAAGAAAGAGTCACACCAAAAAAGATGTGATTTACACCCAAAAAAAGAGAGGTTATACTATAAACATGAATTCTTGGATCCAAATCTTGAGATGTTTGTTCACATTGTGGGAGCCCAGTTTTGGGGTGTGAGGAGGGGAAAGCTCTTGAAACTTCATTGTAAATATGGGACTGGAGCTTGGAGGTGTGGGTTGATAAAAGAATGCTGAACAAGGGGGTCCTGCCAACTAAGGCAAAAGAACAAGAAAGGGACCCACAGGGGCCTCTTGCATAACGATGTACCCCTTAGAAATGCCCACAGATCCAGCAATCTCTGCACAAGCGCCCCCTTGCCTGAGGCTCTCTGGAATGCCAGGTACCAGGCCTCTCTTCCCTCCCAGTGGCTCCTGGCGTTTCCTCTGCCCGCCAGATGTGGGGATTGGGCACTGGTTCCTAATCAGCTAGGTCAGATCTGTCGTTGAGATTCCTGGGCCCTTCCAAACTCATCTCCCTGACCTCCTGCTGCATCACTACCATCTGTCTACTGTACCATGACCTACAGGAGAGTAACACAATTTTTCGAATGAAAATGGCATTGCAACACAAACTTGACCCTCATCAAGGGGCTTTCTCCTGGTAGGCCACTGGCTCAGTAACCACATGCTACAGAATTGCAGAGACATTATCTCTAAAGAACACAAATTTAAATATAATGAGCTTTTATGCGAGCTGTAGTCTACCCTGGTGGTTCTCAAAGTGTGACCTAAGGAGTTCTGGGGGGTCCCTGAGAACTCTTCAAGGAGTCTGCAACAGCAGAACAATATTTATAATAATATTAAGAATTTACCTGTTTAACTTCATTGACATTTGGACTGGTGACACAAAAGCAATTGGTGGGTAAAGGTGCTAAGTACCTTAACACAAATCAAAGCAATGGCACCAAATTGTACTGTCATTGCATTTATTCACTACCATGCAGTTGGTACAATTTTTATTTTTATTTTTTTGTCTTTTGTTGTTTTAGGGCCGCACCCGCAGCATGTGGAGGTTCCCAGGCTAGGGGTCTAATCAGAGCCAGAGCCACAGCAATGCCAGATCTGAGCAGCATCTGTGACCTACACCACAGCTCACAGCAACGCTGGATCCTTAACCCACTGAGCAAAGCCAGGGATCAAACCCACAACCTCATGGTTCTTAGATTCGTTAAGCGCTGTGCCACGACGGGAACTCCATCATGTGCTATAAAAATTCCTATTTCACAGCTTGTTTGGGGAAGAGAGATTAGTAGGTCCTAAACTATGCATGTATTATGAATTTTGATGCTGAGTCAAACTTTCCAGTTTAGAATCATTAATAGAAGATGTAGTCTTTGTGAAATATCTTCAGTAACAGTTAAGGTTTAATTGTTTAATTTTGCTTTATGGTAATCTGTCAAATTATAAAATGATGAATTTTTCATTTAAGAATGATCAAGGCTGGCTTTTATCTAGAAGCATGTAATTAAGACAACTTCCAAGTGAAGGATAACATATATAGTATGCTATCATTCTTTCCATTCTTGCTATTCACAGTGTGTCTGTGGCCCAGCAGCCCTGGCATCATCTGGGAGCTTGTTAGAAATGGAGAATCAGGAGTTCCCTTGTGGCACAGTGGGTTAAGGACCTGGAGTTGTCACTGCAGTGGCTGGGGTCACTGCTGTGGTGTGGGTTTGATTCCTGGCCCGGGAACTTCCACATGCCTTGGGTATGCCCCCCGACCCCCCCCCCAAATAGTGATTCACCGAAGACCACCTGAATCAGAATTTGCATTTTAATAAGATCTCTAGGTAATTTGTATGCACACTCAGTCTGAGAAGCATTGTTTCAGATCACAGGAAACTAACCAAATAATGAGAGAGCCAGGCTTCAGCCTTCAGTATCTTATTCTATATTCTCATCAGTCTACCTGACAACGAGGGTCAGAATAATTTTAAGAAAACCATTCTTTTGCAATTTATGACAGATTAACCAAAATTAAGCTGAGACGTTTCGAATACACAGAAAAGTACAGAAACTAGAGTAATAGACCATTTGTAAGCCTGCTACTGACGTTAAAAGGATACTGATTTTAGCAATTCACGATATTTGATCCATCTCTCTTTCCACCAATAGAAAAAAAATTGCGATTAAAATATAGGTAACACAAACATGACCATTTTAATCCTTTGGATTGTACAATTTGTGACATTATGTACATTTCCATTGCTGTGTAATACCACTTGCCCTCTCCAGAACTTCTTCCATCATCCCAAGCTGAAATTCTGTGTCCATCAGACCCTAACTCCTCCAGCGCTTGGTAACCGCTGCTCTGCGTGATGACTTGGCCCTTCCAGGTAGTGTATGTAATTGGGGTCACACACTATTTGGCCTTTCGTGTCTGCCTTACTTCACTTAGAATAATGTTTTTAAGAGCTGTCCATGTTGTGCCATGCATCATAACTTCATCCCTTTTTAAGGCTGAATAATATTCCATATCATGTACGTGTCACATGTTGTTTACCCATTTATCTGTCAATTGACATTTGGGTTGTTTCTCCCTCTTGGCTATTGTGAATAATGTTGTTATGAATGTCGGTGTACAAATATCTCTTCGATCCTTGGTTTCATGTTTTGTTTTTGGTTTTTCGTTTTGTTTTTTTGGTGTATACCTAGAAGTAGAATTTCTAGATCAAGTGGCAAGCCTGTGTTTAAGTTTTTGAGGAACGAACCTGTGGCCTTTCACATGCTGCCCCATTTTACATTCCTACCAGCAATGCATAAGAATTACAGATTTTCCACATCCTCCCCAATGTTTTTTTTTTTTTAAATAATAAGTATCTTGATGGATTTGAAGTAGTATCTCATGCTTTTGATTTGCATTTCCCTAGTGATTAGTGATGTTAAACATCTTTTCATGTGCTTGTTGCCCATTTAGTAGAGAACTGTCTGTTCAAGTCTTTTGCCCATTTTTAAATTAAATTTGTAGAGCTGTAAGAGTTTGTGCCTTTTTTTTTTCTTTTATGGCCACACCCATTCAGCACATAAAATTTCCCAGGCCAGAAATTGAATCTGAGCCACAGCTGCAGCCTGTGGCTGTGGCAACAGCAGATCTTTTGAACCATGTACTAGGCCAGGGTTGGAACCTGCATCTCCACTGTGACCCAAGCTGCTGCAGTCATATTCTTTTAGTCTTTCTTTGTGGTGGGGGGGCCCACACCTGTGGCATGTGGAGGTTCCTAGGCTAGGGGTCAAATTGGAGCTGAAGCCACTGGCCTATGCCATAGCAACAACAGTGCCAGATCCAAGCCACATCTGTGACCTACACCCATAGCTCATGCAATTCCGTATCCTTAACCCACTGAGCAAGTCCAGGGATTGACCCTGTGTCCTCATGGATGCTAGTCATATTTGTTTCTGCTGAGCCATGACTGGAACTCCTGCAGTTGGATTCTTAACCCACTGTGCTTAAGAGTACTTTATATATGCTGGCTATTTAGCTCTTACTAGGTATATGATTTTCAAGTATTTTCTTCCATTCTGTGGGCTGTCTTTTCACTCTATTGATACACAAAATTTTTAATTTTGATGAAGTCTAATTTATTTTTTCTTTTATTGCTTGTTGCTCTTGGTGTCATATCCGAGAAACCATTGCCAAATTCAATGCCATGAAGGTCTTCCCCTGTGTTCTCGTCTGAGAATTTTATAGTTTTCATTTTCATTTCTAGTTCTTAGTTTTAGTTTCATTTTTTTTAATCTTTAGGTCTTTCATTATATGTTTAGGTCATCTTAATGTTTTTTATGCTTAGATCTTTCATTTTTATGTTTAGTTTTTCCCCTGTATTTTCTTCTGAGAGTTTTATAGTTTTCATTTTTATGTTTATGTTTTATGCTTAGGTCATTTTGAGTTAATTTTTATATATGGTGTAAAGTGTGAGTCCAACATCATCATTTTGTAGGTGGATATCCAGTTTTCCCAGCACCTTTTGTTGCAAAGACTATTCTTTCCCCCACTGAGTGGTTTTGGCACACTGGTTAAAAATTATTTGCCCAGATTTTCAGGGGTGTTTATTTCTGGGCTTCGTATTCTATCGTACTAGTCTATATGCCTGTCTTTATGCCAAAAGCATATGGTTTTGATTACTATGGAAAAAATGTTTTAAATGTATCTAAAGATTAAAAGAATTACAGGTACAGCAAAACTTTCTTGTCTCTTCTCTCTCTGTCCTTCCTCAGAGATAACCATTTGTAATGCTGATGTGCTTAATTTCAGTGAATGTTTCCATACATTTTTTATATATTTTATAGAACTTGTATGTTTTATTTTCACTTATACTAGTGCTACGGTTGAGTATTTGTGCCCCACCTCCCTCAGATCCATACGTGGAAATCCTAAACCCGCAGAATGACGGTATTAGAAGTAGAGCACATAGGGAGTGATTAGGTCTTAAGGGCGGAGCCCTCAGGGATGGGCTTAAAGAGGCTTCAGAGAGGTCCCTCACCCTTTCCATATGGAAACACAGTGCGAAGCTGGCAATCTGCGACCTGAAAGAGGGACTTTACCAGAACCTGACCGTGCTGGCACCATGACCTTGGACTTTCCAGCCTTCAGAACTGTGAGAAACACATTTCTGTTGTTTATAAGCCTCTCAGTCTGCGGTTTGTTGTGGCAGCCTGAATGGATTACAACTAGCACATTAAACATAGCCTTTTCCAGTTCGCTTTTCTTCATTCAACAATATTTTACTATTTACCCAGTCTGAAACGTACACATCTAATTCATTCATTTTATTCATTGTTTATCATTCTGCTGTATTCACATTGAGTCAAAATATTTAAATCCGTTTCTCCAATGAGGGCTAGCTAGGTTGTTTCTAACTTTTAAAAAATAACAAATAGGAGTTCCCATTGTGGCGCAGAGGAAACGAATCTGAGTAGTATCCATGAGGATGTGAGTTCGATCCCTGGCCTTGCTCGGTGGGTTGGGAGTCTGGTGTTGTCATGAGCTGTGGTGTATGTTGCAGATGCGGCTCAGATCCAGCATTGCGGTAGCTGCTGGCCTAGCCTGATTCGAACCCTAGCCTGGGAATTTCCATATGCCAAAGGTGGAGCCCTAAAAAGCTAACAAACAAACCAAATAGTACTGCCACAAGCATATTTGTACACATCTCGCACAAATAAGAATTTTTCTAGGATAGAAAACTGGAAGTGGAATTGCTGGTATTATAGAGTAGGTTGGGAGGGGGTGGTCAGAGCTTTTAACAAGGTAACCCAGGCATTCAGGAGTGAAATGGATATAAACAGTAAAGGACTATTAACTGAAACTATCACTAGTTACTTGATTAGATTGTATGTGTCATTTCCACTAGATTTGTTCTAAGGGCTGCTGTTTTTATTCTAACAATGTGATGGTGGATGAGTTTCACCATCTGTTGTCATCGTTTGGTTACGTGGCTGAATCTTCTAGGAAGCAGGCTTTCCAGTGGGTCACTGCCAGCCTTGCCCTTAACTTCCCAAAGAATTTTGTAGCTTGTTAGACAACACTAGACAATGATCCTCTAAGTCCAATCAAATTGCATTGAGACACTTGAAATGGTAAATACAAAGGTATCTACAATTTGTTTTTAAATTTTTTAATCAGGAATCCGAATTAGGATTGAGAGAGAGTATTACAGAAGCAGATAACTCTGAGGCTGTTAACTTGAATCAGTTAACATTTTACTTCTCCAAAAATGCATTTGGCAGAGGGACTACATGATGGACCTTATTCTTAGCCTTTAACATGGTTGCTAATCTAGATGTTGAGCTGGCACCACAACTGGACGATTGGTGGTCAAGCAATGAGAACAGATCAACTATAGACCCCCCCTTTAGAACTGGCCTCAACCATGAGTTCTTTGCAAGATCTATTTTCAACTTCATTAAATGCTTTCATGTTGAAATAAACATCACACTTCCTAACATTCCAAACCAGCCAGAGACAACCAAAATAAAAGCAAACAGAACCTGGCTTGTGTAGAGACTAGAATGCTAAGTTACCAGGGGCTGGGGAGTGGGGGAAAAGGGAGACTGTGATCAAAGGGTACGAACTTTCGCTTAGAAGATGAATAAGTTCTGGAAACTTTACGTATAGCATGGTGACTGTTAATAATAATGTAATATATACCTGAAACTTGCTAAATGTAGATCTCAAGTGTTCTACACGCACACACACACACACCACACACACACCCAAAAAGGTAACTGTGAGGTTACCTTTGATATGTTGATTATTTTGATTGTGGTAATCATTTTACAATGTAAACATATATAAAAAAATTACCTTGTATACCTTAAAATATATAATTTTTACTATTACTGTTTTTATTTTTGCTTTTTAGGGTCGCACCTGTGGCATATGGAGGTTCCCAGGCTAGGGGTCAAATCGGAGCTACAGCCAGTGCCAGATCCGAGACACGTCTGTGACCTACACCACAGCTCATGGCAATGCCAGATCCTTGACCCACTGAGCGAGGCCAGAGATAGAACCTGCATCCTCCTGGATCCTAGTTGGATTTGTCAACTGCTGTGCCACAATGGGAACTCCTATAATTTTTATTAAAATAACTAAATTTAAAATATTAAAAAAAACAAAAAAACTATCCCGTTTAAATCATGATTTTTAATACTATTGTTATTGACTTTTATAATTCCACAGATTTGACTGAATCTTTTGATTGTTAAATCCCTGGGTCAACTGCAACAGAGACTATAGTTTTATATATAAAAATCAGACTAATCTTTAGAAAGTATAAATAAATAGGTATTCAAAAGCTAAGTCAATAAAGTTGCTAGAATACATCATTGCTGATCCCATCCTCCATCAGGCTGAATATTTTTCATCCCAGAAATAGGTAGACCTGCCCAGGATGCAGGGACCATCAGGAGATGTCTCCATTTGAACTAGAGAGTTGGTATATTATCAAGATCGCTGGTTTGAGCCAGAAGCCTGGTTCTGTCATTTACTATTTGGATGGCCTTGGGCAAGTCTCTCAGCTTGTCTCTCTTTTGCAATTTTCTCACCTACCAAAAGGCAATGACAAAACCATACTTACCTCCAGGGACTGTTCTGAGGATTCTACAAGATGGTGAATGGAAAAGTTGTTCACAACTGTAAAATCTGTGAACCATCAAATAAACCTTAATGCTTCCCTACCAGTCACTGAATGCCCAGGTCCTGAGTGACAGTTGTACACTTACTACATATTGATTAGGTAATAAGTTATAGGTAAGAAATGTCATGTTCTGTTTCTTCTTTTGCTTCTCTGTTTTCTGTGAGATTTTGATTTTTGTCCTCTTCAATTTTGCTAACCATGAGGCAATTCATGGATTTAACTGGGAGAGATTGATAAGGGATTATATTACAAACTGGGACCATGACCTTGGAAAGATAATCTGTCTTGAGAAGTGGAGGTTATTCTATTTTTTTTGTTTAATTGAATTTTAATGAGCTGTTTCAATAAAACATTGAGGAGTTAGAAAGGCAGTTAAGAATTCCCAACTGCATCCTCTGAAGTTCAGATGTTTTCAGATTTTGTCTCAGCTTATAACTAGTCACAGCCATTTGTGCCTAGGCATGGACTGTCAACCTGACAAACATAAATTGTATAAAGCCTGCAAGTTATCCACTCGATGTACTGAACACAAAGCTCTCATAAAAATGAGCAATACATGCATCATATGAAACATGACAAAGGATAATACACTCCACTGGGATGTTTTGATAGTGCTAGTTTGAAGAAATCAGTTTTGCCAACCCTCCTCCCCTACTCCCACTGGCTAGCAAAGATCTATGATTCAAAACAGGATTTCCTGTATGCTACCAGAAACGTCCGTGACTTTTTTTTTTTTGGCCAGTTCTTCTAAATTTCCCCATTTGGAACTTTCAGTCTCTTGCACACGTTTTCCCCAAGCCCCACATATAGTATGTGGGGCTCTGCCTTGCAGAATGGCACCTGGCCAGAGGGAAGAGTGAGTCTGAAATCTAGCCATGTGCCCTCACAGGTTTGTGTGTGTTCAGAAAAAGGGGTACTTCTTCCTAACTTGCATAAACTTGCATGGCTAGCAGAGGCTCTACTGGCCTCTCAATGTCTTTCTTATGTATGTTCTCCCCCATACCGTGTTTTTCTCCATCTGGTCACCCTCTTACTCTCTGTGCCTCTCCAGCTGTCCCACAGGCCATTCCAAAGCTCCCTCAACCCTCTTGTTCCCAAGGAACCTCTTGGAACTCCAGTATCTTTTATAAGAGCTATTCACATGCATGCCTAATAGCATCATTCAAAATGCATGAGGGAAAACAAACTTCACTGGTTCAATGTGTTGATTTTCATGACTATACAAAGAAATTAAAAGGGGAAAGCTATGTTGAGTTGAAATGTAAAATTATCAAGAGCAAAACAGGAAACAAATGTTTGCTCAGCCAACCATTTCCTACCGAGGGCTGTCTGTGGAACGTGGTCTATGAAGAGTTGGCCGTTCAGCCTTAATCAGATTGAGGTAATCTGTGGCGGGGGGGGGGGGGGGGGGGGGGGGGGAACGGCACCAAAGCCAAGGGCTGCCTGGAAGTGCGGGGGAGCGCCAGACCCCCGAGCTGCTGCAGAAAGGCAGGCTCTGAGGGCCGTGTCTGTGTTGAAGGGAAGTCTTTGAAAGCTATCTTTTTAAAAGGATGATTGTGAAAGCCACAAAGTGAAAACAAGAAAAAGGCAGCGCAAAACTGCCACTTGAGCATTGCTTCCTGTCCATGTCGCTCTAGCTCTTTGCTGACGGATATTCTTAGGCCTTCTTTGGCTTCAAAGATTTCCTCTTTTCTATTTTTGGTAACAGAACATGGATTTAGATCTGCCTTACCCCCTCTCTACTACTAATCTGTGCCCCCAAAGAGAGTAGGGCTGCTGTTTTCTGTTAGAGATCAGCTCTCTTTCTTTTCAGCACCTCCAAATGATTTTTAATATTAAGGACATAGATTTATGGGAGGGAGTCATTGAGTTTTCAAACTGATTTGTAGTCTCCTAATTTGCACATTCCTTTCTCCTGCAGGGGCATCTCAGAGATCATCTCCAGTAACAGGGGCTTGACTTCTGCGATGAGTGAGAGAATCCAGGTTGGTGAAACAGCGCTCCAACGACCAAAAAGTAAGCAAGGATGATTTGCACTGGAGTAACATGTAATTGATTAAGCACAATCCCATTTGGGAAAGAAAGAATTGATGCCTCTGTAATCTAAGATTAGCTTAAATCTATGTGGACTACAAGGAAAAGCTACAAGTTCTTGGAATGCTCAGAAATGCTGAGGACACAGACCTGTGGAAAGGAAAACACACTGTGTCAAAGCAGCATTTGTAATTTCATGCGTGTTTAATTTCATGCCCTCTCTTTCTTGAACCACTTCTGTTTTTCCTGATTTCATGACCACCCACCTAACTCTCCTGGCCCACGAATAATAACAACCTTGCACGAGTTGTCTTTTATATCCATAGAGCCGAACGTTTTTTTTGTTTTTTTTTTTTAATTTTTGAAGAAACATTTAGTCCTCCCTTAAAAATATGGGGCCGCCCACTTGGCTGAAGGCAGAGCTGGGGCCCAGGAATGCTGCCCCGCAGCCCAGCTGCCTCTGCCCACGTGGTCCTCAGCAGGGTCCCCCTCAGGGCTTTAAAAGGGTGACAATCTTATGCTTGAAGAGAATTATCCTGGCAAGTTGTAAACTGAAGAATCAGGCCGGTCACCCCACCACCCCCCAAGGTTATCCACACGTATCTGCATCTGGTTCAACCTTCACAACCCTCTAGAAACCGTGAACCTAACACCCCATGAATATTCTACTTGTGCCACTGATTTTATTTTGTTTTGCAAAGAGCAAAACAAACAGAAGCATTTTGGGATTGAGGGGGAGGGGTGGAATTTGGAGAATTAATTCTAGGCACTTTGCAAATGGATAACTGACAAGGAAAAAGCCCCCAGTCTATGTCATGCAGTGAGTTTCCAGCACTGGAGAAGGCGTCTTTAAATATGTTTTACATAATGAGTTTGAGCAGCAGGCAGCATTATCTCCTAAGTGGCTGTATTGACAGTGAGCTAAAAAGCTACATAATGGAGTTAAAAAGAAAGCCTCCCTTAACTTTTTTTCCAGAGCATTTTTACCCTGCGGAATTTTTTAGGGGTTATTTTAAATGTGTCCCAATGTCAGATTTGTTCAAAAAGAGAGCATTTGTGTCTCCCAAGAGAATGAGGCTTTGCGCTCTCCTCTCTGTCTCTCTCTCTCTCTCTCAGCAAAATGCTAACTGTTAATAGACTATGTAGCCTTTTCTGTATAGCGTATGTCTTCCCTCAGAATTCCTATGCAAATATTCAAACTCCGGGACTGGGAAAAGGTTAAAAGGAATTGAAGAAGTCTATAGTGGCTCTTTCTGAGACGCACTCCAACACTTGGCAGGATGAGGTGTTCATAGCAGGTGCTGGATTTGCTATAAATGGACAATTTATAAACAGAGCCGACAACTGGGAAAACAGAGCGGTGGGGAATGCTGGCATTCCAGGGGCCAGCGGTTGATTTCCTATCAGATGGTCCTCAGCATGGAATTATTGATAGCCACTGCTCTGAAAGCGAGCCAGTTGGCTGACGCATAAAAGGGCCGTACCTCAATTCATGCCTGATCTGCTGCTAGATATTTTAAATAGGTCAGTGCAAATTAGCTTCTTCAGGTTGGTATTTCCTTAATTAGCAGTTTAATTGCAAAGTCCAGCCCCCACTACCACCACCTCGACTGAATCTAAAACTCTTCCTTCTCTGTAATGCCAGGTGGGTCTGATGGAAACAAAAGAGGAGCTGGAGGGCAGAGGGCGAGGATGGGGGCCCTTCATTTAGTGCCCAAGGTCAGCACAGAACCTGGCAAAGGCAAGCCTTGTGTGCATCCGCGGGCAGTGTTTTGCGTCCCCGGGGGGAGACAGGAGCTGAGCCTTTGAGCACTGCACCCTCTCCTTTCTCTTTGCTGTTTGTCAAGGACTGCCGGTCCACGAGGCCATTCCTGAGCGCCCCCAGCCAGGTTCTGCTTTCCAAGTACTCGGGGTGCTTTCCAGGGATCACATGCGTAATTTCTGTTGTTTTAGTTTTTTTGAAAACCATCCTCCCCCACACGCCATTGATTGAAATGTTTGGTGGTGGTTCCTGGATAGACAGCGCTGGATGGTGTTCCTGTGTATCCGTCCGCAGCCTTGCATCGGTACAGAGTTCTTCTGAGGGCTGGTGGAGTGGCCATATCTGTTTGTTCCAGCTGTTTGAGTGGTTTTTCCAGGTGACGTTTGTTTGGCTGGGTGTCTGCTTTTCTCCCAACCACAGCCTATTTCTGTTCTCTTCAGAGGAGCATACCTACCAAGGGCCTGATCCTGCGAAGACCTTTGCCTTCCTTACAGGGAGTGAAAATTGCACAGGCCTGAGATTCGGTTATTGAACGGGTTGCCCATCCCAGCACAGGGCTTAGCTGGACGTGAGGCCTGTGGGATTGTAAAGCACAGCACTTTGAAGGAATCCAGAAGAGGGCCTGTTTGGTGCTACCTAATGACAAGCGTAACATGAATTAGAGGGGGAGCTGAGGCATTGAGGCAACTGATACTCTTGCTAGTGGCGGGAAGTCTTGTCTGTGAGTGGACACTCCTGATAGGTCATACTGAGCGCCTTTTTACAAAGAACTGTACCAGGGACAGGAGGTACAAGGAAGCACAGGTACAGTGCCAGCCAGGACTTCATGATGCTCTTAAGGAGATAATGCCCTATTCTGGTGAAAAGATAGTAAGTTGGGAGCAGCAGGACATGTCAAAGCCATGGGTGACAAGGGAAGGTTCTAGAAGTATCCAGGAAGGCGCCGGGGCTGGCGGGTGAGGGAAGGACTGACAACAAAGATAGGACTGAAGTGGGGCTTCGGAGGGTACGAGTGTGTCAGTAAACGGACATGTGACAGGGAGGCTCTCCAGGTGGTGGGATTCTATGCTGAGAGCTCGGAAGGAGGAAAGACACTGTCCTGGGCGGTCAGGCAGAAGGGTCCCACAGTTCCGGAGGCCACCCGTCTCCCGGGGAGGGCGAGGAGCAAAGCGTTACATCAGCAAGGTGAAGGCAGAGGAGTGGCAGTCACCGCAGGGAGGACCTCGCCACATCCAGTGACCGAGGCTGAGTCTGCAGAGACTC
The DNA here is from genome assembly GCA_004024745.2 of Catagonus wagneri. NCBI lineage: Eukaryota > Metazoa > Chordata > Mammalia > Artiodactyla > Tayassuidae > Catagonus > Catagonus wagneri. The sequence continues at coordinate 13,887,658 of PVHT020000166.1, forward strand.
GGGGACTGCGTGGTGAGCCCCACAAAGCCGCCCCGCGCAGACGGAGCCCCACTTCCTCCCTCCCAGCCCCTGCTCACCCTTCGACTCTGCCAGGGCCACACCAGCTTCTGCTTATGGAGTTTCCCCAGAAGGTCCGAGCCAAAGCGAAACAAAGGCAGATTCATTTTTTTCAAAGTTCACTGTCTGACTCTTGGGTTCCCATTAGTGTCGCCTTGATTGATCTGAGGCCTCCTTGGACATTTGGATAATTGCCTATTTTCATAGCTAACTCAGAAGGGCATCTTTGAGATCTGGGAGCATCTGCTCGGAGCTTGGAAGACGGTTGAAGAAAGAGGCACGGATCTGGGGTGGGGATGGAGTCTGCCTGGTCAGGGAAGGCTCACCTCCTAACACCGCCCCCCCGCCCCGCCTCCCGGGGAGGAAATGAGTGCTGAGCCCTCTTTCCTGCATCCCCACCCCCCGCCATGTTATGACACACAAGTTCAGTATGTGGCCTGGAGACAAACAGCTTGGGCATCACCTGGGTGTTGGTGAAAAATACAGAATCTGAAGCTCCACCCTAGGCCTCCTGGTTTGGGATCTGTGAGTTGTGCAAGATTCTGAGGAATTTAGATGCACATTAGAATTTAGAAGTGCTAAGGATCACCTGTGGAGGTTTTAGGACATTCCCTGGCACACTGCCAACCCGAGACAGATTAAGTCAGATGCTCTAGGGGTGGAGCCCTGGCACTGGTATTTTTTTGTGTGTTTCCAGACGATTCCAGGAGCAGCCTGAAAACCACTGGCCAGGGTGAGCCACTCTGTTTCCAAGGCACCAAATTCCCCTCATGTTGTAAAACAAAACACCACTAACCTTTTAGCCACAGACCCAGATGGAATGAAAATAATGCTGACCAAGCATTTACCCAGAAGCTGGTTAGGAAACTCCTGGCCAAGAGCAGTCAGATGGAACCACTGGATTCATTTGAAAGTGTCAAGACAGTAGCTTGTTAACATTCCCGGTCTTGAGTCTTCTCCTCTGGCTTTGGAACGCGGCTCCAGGTAGAGCCTAAAGGACGCTTTCCTTTGTCCCTGATCTTGATATCTCGGGAGATGGTTCCCAGGCCTCTGCCCTGAGGAGCCCAGGTCCTTGTACACTGACAGCAGAAACACACTGAGGAATTCAGAGTATTGATTTTTCACGCAAATGCTCTCCTTCAGGAAACACAAAAATTTAAAAGCCATTTTCCATTACTCCTCAGGCAAGAGTAGAGGTCAAATTTTAATAACCATTGTAGTTTTCTCAATACATTTTCTTTCCCACTTGGGCCTTTCAGTTACTTAATGCCAGAGTGCCGAGAACCTTCCTAGGCAAATTTCAGCAAATCTCGACGTAGTCCCTGATTTCCCTTAAGTCATACCCTCCCACGCCACCCCCTGCCCCCAGCTCTGCTGTAATATCCAGGATCTTCCACCAATAGTCCAACTATGAGCCAGTCTTGGTCAAGGCCTGGAGGGTATTAGCACCTCTGTTTCTTCTTCCTGCCTTGCACCTGGATCTCCCTGGCCCTGGGTGCTCGGGATGCTCATGGGTCCGAGCAATGCCGCCTTTCTTTTCATGCCTTACTTTTTGCCCTTTGTGAACTAGGTTTGAAGTATAGCGGGCTTAGCTGAATCAGCTTGTACTCCTTAACCCTTCCTAGTGATTTTTTTTTTTTCCAGGTTAGATCCTGCTTTGAACCAGGACATCTAGAATGAGTGTGCTGATACTTACTTATCTGGCTGGGGTCTTTGGGCGCTGTGTCCACTCAGCAGTTCAGAGCATCATGCACCCTGGTCTGTGCTCAGCCAGAGGTCACCTTGCCCCTTTGCACAATGTAGTTTTAGCCACTGGCCACTCTCCTTGGGGCCTCACTTCCTGCCTGGCCACTTTCCCTTAGCTCCGGCTCCTTGTTCTCTTTGGTTTTCTCTGGGCATTAGGGTTTCAGCCCAGTTCACTGCGCCTGCACCGCTCAAGATACCACAGTTGCAGCACCTGCTCAGAGACCATGTGGGGACAATGCCTCCACACCATCATTCTCAATGACAATAGTAACGTTATTTTTCACTGATGAGGAAACAGATTTCAAGATGAACAGACAGTGGTGGTGAGAAGATCCCAACTCTCTCACTTCTAGTTCGAAACATCTAAGGCTTCTTCATCATAACATTGCAAGTCAAGTTGACCATGGAAAAAATTTGGATAACTAAATTGAAATCTAGCATTGACATAAACTGAAGTGACATTTACATTTGGCTTTGTGCTTGGTTCATTATATAATATGTATGTGTATATATAAATATATTTATAAAAATATGTAAATACTGAAATACACATAAATACACACACACAGTGAAAATATACCAGGGTGTTTGTGAAGTGGGCACTGAGTCCAGAATAAATATTGTTGCTTTCAGTAAAGGTGAGGGACTTCCAGCTAATTGCCCTGTGAGGTTGCTAAGCTGCTGTTCCTTGTGGCTCGTTCAGGGACAGTAGAACATTTACTACTCTCTGGAAGCAGGTTCACTAGGAAGATCAGAGGATTCGAGACATCGTTAGTGTCTATACAAGAATTTATAATTTGCACCTTGGTATGCTCCTGGGCACTCTTGTTCTGGTGCTTAAAGTTGGTATGCCTTCTGTCCAGACAGGTAACTTTCGTGGGCTATTAATTATGAAATTAAGAGTCCGAGCCTTCTCATTTTAAAAGATAATAAAATGTTTAAAGGTATGTTGCCTATAAACTATTTTATTTTTTGTCTTTTCATTTACTCCCATTTTATTGCCCTCTATTGTGGGCTGGCTGGCTGGCCAAGCCAAGCTAATTCCTGTCCTATTGTTTTTGGAAGACTAGGTGACACCAAGGCTATTCATGAGTCAATAAACTGGGCCTACAGAAGAGCTGGCTACTTTCCTCTCTCCCCATTTCTCAATGGGCATGTTGTTCTGCTTTGGCAAATCTGAGAGATGGGCGCTGTGAGGCTGGTTGTTCGATTGAGAGTACTGGTTTATGAAGAAAATATCAGAGTGGGCAGAGACTCCAGGGGTCAAGAAAGCGAGAGAGTCAAGGGGAGCACCGTAATGGAAAAAGAAAGAGGGAGAATTCCAACATGAGAATTCCACCCTATACTGATTAGCAAAACTGTCCCCACTCTGAACGGGACTCATGGTTCACCCTAGGATTGAGTTAAGCTGACACTTACCTGAATACACAACCCTGAATCAGAATGAAACTTGGCAGTTACATATTGCTTATGGAAAAGATAAATGTTAAAGGGTCAGAGTAGTTCTCTCTTCTCCTATCTTATTAAATTGAACTCATTCTTAAATTGGAGTAAAATCTAGCAAAATCTTTTATCCTGGACTCTTGCTGTTTTTGGACTTTATAAAGACTGATCACCTTTTTTTTGGTGGGGGGAATAATTCAGTGCCTAATACCTAATGGCACCTAAAAAACAATAGAACAAATGAACTGTTGCTTTCAGGATAAAACTCCACTTGCCCTAAGAGTTATGTTGGATACATCCTTTTAATTTTATTTTTAGATTTATTTAAAAAACAAAGTGTATTTTTTCATTGCAAAAGTAACATGGTAAACACAGAGTGAAAAATTTTAAAAATTATCCCTGGTCTCACAGATCACCACTGTTAATATTTTTGTGTATTTTCTTACAGACTTTTCTATCAAAAAATGGTTTTGGTTTTGGGGTTTTGTTTTGGTGGTGGGAAGCTGGGCAAATGGAATGCAGGATCTACAGTTATTTTTAAAAATTTAATTCAATGAAAATGAATTTGGTTTGGAGGCTTCCGCCATCATTTGGAGTCACTGGGGAGTCTTTGGCATGTTGTAAATATCTGTTCTGAGAATTTAGAATAATAGAGGTAGGGCTGGAATAGGAAGAATGCTCATTGCTGATGATGCGAAATGTAGAGAGATTTGATAATCATTCAGTTGAGTGCAGAAGCTCGCCTAGGATTTCTAGTCCGTCTGTCAGTTCTTCTAATAAGTATCCTCACAGCATAGTCACAACAAGGGAGGTAACCAGAGAAAATGAAGGATGGCCTGGAGTGCCTGCAAGACATCTGGTTGTGAAATAAACTGATTCATTAGTGAAAATGAAGTGACCTCAAGTAACAGCAAAATGTTTAAAAGTGAGTGCTCAAAAGGCATAGCCCTAGATCCAAATACTGGGCCTACCAAAGAAACTTGTCAGTGGCTTTAGACAAGTTTCTTTAATAATTTCGTTATTGGGAGTTCCTGTCCTGGTTCAGCGGAAACAAATCCAATTAGTATCCATGAGGATGCAGGTTCGATCCCTGGCCTTGCTCAGTGGGTCAGTGATTGGCGTTGCCGTGAGCTGTGGTGTAGGTCACAGACTTGGCTTGGATCCTGCGTTGCTGTGGCTATGGTGTAGGCCGGCAGCTGTGGTGTAGCTCCGATTCGACCTCCATCCTGGGAGTTTCTCTTTGCTGAGGGTGTGGCCCTTAAAAAGCAAAAAAAAAAAAAAAAAAAAAAAAAAAAAAAAAAAAAAAAAAAAAAAAAAAAAAAAAAAAAAAAAAAAAAAAAAAAAAAAAAAAAAAAAAATTCATTATTGAACATGTATTTTTTAAGCACCAGCTATGTGCCTAGTACCCTCTGTGCTGAGGATATAGCAGTGAATGAAGCAGAGCCCCTTTCCCGTGAGGCTTATAAGCTAGAAGGGTGAGATAGACAACAAAGAATGTGAATATATGATGTGTCAAGTTGGAAATAAGTGGCAGGGAGAAAACGCAAGATGACCAGAAGAGAAGGAAGGCAGGGCAGCGAGGGTTTCTGTTTATACGGAAACACTTCACAGATCAAGTGACATTTGAGAAGAGATCTAAAGGAATTCTTATGGAGTTCCCGTTGTGGCTCAGCAGGTTAAGAACTTGACATAGTGTCCATGAGGATGTGGATTCAGTCCCTGGTGGTGTTCAGTGGGTTAAAGATCTGGCTGCTGTGAGCTGTGGTGTAGGTCGAAGATGCAGCTTGGATCCTGAGATGCTGTGGCTGCGGTGTAGGCTGGCAGCTGTAGCTCTGATTTGACCCCTGGCCTGGGAACTTCCATGTGCTGTGGGTGTGGCCTTAAACAAATAAATTAAAACAAAAATAAACCAAGTCTTAGTTTTTCCTCAGACTCAGTTTTCTTGTCTCTCAGTGGGATTAGGATAGTACCTGCCTCCCAAGGTAGCACTTGAGAATTAGAGAATGCATTAAAGCAAAGTGCTCTATTGATGATAGCTGCATTTGTTACAATCCTCCTCTGTCAAATGGAAAAAATTAAGTAGATTTATAAGGACCTTTGCGGCAAGAACACTCCTGTGAAACTTGGTCTTTGACTTGTGTGATGACACATGCTCTTGATGGAATTCTGGACCTGCTTCTCACCTCCGGTTTATACTTAGCATCTCTGCCAAAACTTCCAGCGTATTTGACATCAGGTGGAGAACTTAATGCACAGCTAAGAACAACTAAAATGACGGAAAGATCCATATAGAAAGGGTGAGAACTCAAGGTTTAGTTTCCAATGCAATGCAACGTTTCACTGCAACCTTTAAACCTAGATTCTATCTAGAGAGGTACAGTAAGATTCTTCTGTTTGTGTTTATAAGGATGTTTCTGTGGATACAAAACACAGCCTTCATTGAAGGGATTATATTAAAACATTAAATTTTGAGTAGACAAAGTGTACAATGGTGCTTATTATGAAGAAACTTAAAAAAAAAGAATAAAGAAAAGCTAAGGGCTTTGCCTGGTTGGCATTTCTAAAGATATTGCATCTTAACTTAAAAACTAGAGCTTCCTGAGTTCCTGTCGTGGTGCAGCAGTTAACGAATCCGACTAGGAACCATGAGGTTGCGGGTTCAATCCCTGGCCTTGCTCAGTGGGTTAACGATCTGGTGTTGCCGTGAGCTGTGGTGTGGGTCGCAGACGCGGCTTGGATCCTGCGTTGTGGCTGTGGTGTAGACCGGCGGCTACAGCTCCGATTAGATCCCTAGCCTGGGAACCTCCACATGCCGCAGGTGCGGCCCTAAAATGACAAAAGGCAAAAAAAAAAAAGAAAAAAAAAAAAGCTAGAGCTTCCATATTTCCATGGTTTCACAAGGTTCTGGAGTCTTCAATATTTTTCAACCGATATCTGAGAAATTACTTTTGTAGCACTTGAAAATTGAATAAAGTGGTTAAATCTGTACAAAAACATTCTTTGATCAGGAAATGCTTTTTTAAAATCGTGATGGGAAATTGTCTTCCAAAGCAAGCTTTGGAGATTTCCTCCCATAAATGCTCAATATGTTTCTTTTGAATAAGAAGCTCCTTCTCCAAATCCTCTGTTAGGATTTTGGTCAGTAACATGAGTCTAGACCTCACTGAGAGACACTAACATTCATGAGTGTTTTGCCTTCTTCCTTGCTGTTAGGCCAGATTTGTTTCCTATTTTTTATTATTTTTTTCTTTTTTAGTTGCACCTGCAGCATATGGAAATTCCCAGGCTAGGGACTGAATCAGAGCTGCAGCTGCTGGCCTATACCATAGCCACAGCAACACCGGATCTGAGCCACATCTGTGACCTATGCCAGAGCTTTTGGCAGCACTGGATCCTTTAACCCACTGAGCGAGGCCAGGGATTGAACCAACATCCTCAAAGACACTATGTTGGGTTTTTAACCTGCTGAGCCACAATGGGAATTCCTGCCTTTTTTTTCTTTTATTTTAATTGAAGTATAGTTGATTTATAAATTGTATTGATTGCCAGATGTAGAACAAAGTGATTCAGTTATATATTTCAAATTCTTTCCCGTTATAGGTTATTATAAGACATTAAATATGGGTCCCTGTGCTACAGTAAATCCTTTTTGCTTATCTATTTTGTTTTGTTTTTTAGACGGTTTGATCAAAACGAGCAGTTGTTCACCATGAGGGTTTGTCAGAAGGGCTTGGCTCTTGTGTGCCGCCACAGACTCAGGTACGCTTGCAGAGGGGCTTTGCAGGTCCATCTGAGTCATATTGTCCTTGACTGCTATGACTCTGCATTGCAGAGCTCCCTCCTTCTGGCTAATTCTAGATCTATCAATTGATTTGTATTTATGGTTGAATTTGACCTCCCCATTTAAAAGATATTTCCTATTTTATTTTATTTTTATTTTGCTTTTTAGGACCACACTCACAACATATGGAAATTCCCAGGCTAGGTGTCGAATTGGAGCTGCAGCTGCCAGCCTGTATCACAGTCACAAACACAGCAATGCCGAATCCTAGCCGCGTCTGCAGCCTACACTACATCTCATGGCAACACTGTATCCTTAACCCACTGAGCAGGGCCAGAGATTGAACCCACATCCTCGTGGATACTAGTTGGGTTTGTTTCTGCTGAGCCACAATGGGAAATCCAAGATATTTCCTACTTTAAATGTACACATTAGCCAGTATTCCTTTTTTCACTCCTGGCAAATGTGCATTGGTGTTGGTCTAAAAGAATTCACTGGACTGAAGGAGGCTGAACCCAGTTACCAGCAGTGTGTATGTCTAGGCTCAAGCATGGCCGTCTCACAGTCACTGTCTGCTGGTTTCAGGCTGCACATTTCCCCAATGATTTTTTCCTTGGCCTCTTCACCATGAGTCCTCCTGGAACACTACAGGGTCTTTAGTAGCTAAGAGTGACTTGACTCTAAAGGTCCTTCAGTCTGTATTTGTAGAAATTCGTAGCAGAAGAAGGTCTCAATACGTTTGGGTTACCTTTTAAAAACAAACAAACAAAAAAACTGGAAAAGAAGAGCTTAGAGAATCTAAGGGGAAAGCAAAATAAGTGCTGTTTTTTCAGCGGTAATGGAAACATCTAGGGTGCCTAGCCTATACCAAGTAGCGAGGCTCTTTAAAGACAGGAAATAACATGAGACAAAGACACAAGAAAGGACTTGTTTTGGTTGTTCAATATTTGCATTTGGTCCATCTTATAGTTTGACATGTGAGAAAAGGCAGCTTGCACAGTGAGAGCCAGTGATAAATTATCTTTCTTACATTAACTTTTGTGTATGTAAGCAAGGGGTCCACGGGTCACTTTCTTAATGTACACCACCTCAGAGTGATCTGCTCGCCTTAGTCATGGACTTCTCGTATCCAGGATTTACAGATTCACAGTAATGCCAGATTGCTTTGCTAGCCTTACCAGCATAGCCATTAATTACACAAAGAGGCATGTGGCTAAGGACAGAGGTCACAAGTAATGTGATTAGGAGGCCCACTGTGCCTCAACAATTTTCATGGATTAACATATGTCTTTTTAGTATCTATTGACTGGGAAATAACACAGTGTTTAAAAAAAAAAAAGCTATTGTGAATTCCATTACAAGGCCTCTGTTTAAAAGTACTTAAAGATAACTTTATTAATTTCAATTATACAACCAGTGAAGCTAGAGTCTCTTTCCCGTCTCATGATCTGAGCTCCAGTTCCAAACCCCTCCCTGACAGGACCTGCTGTTAGTGCTATAGCTTGTAACCATCCACCTTTTTTCTCTGCTGTCATATACATATGTGCATCTGTAAAAATATTTTGTACTGCTTTTTATGTGTGGTATATGTATTTTTAACACACATTATATGATCCTGCATTATGTTGGCAGCTCAACACTGTGTCTTGAAAGTTGTTTCATATCAGTGCATAGAAGTTCCCACTTTTTTTTTTCTTTTTTGGCCTTCCCCGTAGCATATGGAAGTTCTTGGGCCAGGGATGGAATCTGGGCTGGACTGGCCACCTACACCATGGCTGTAACAACGCTGGATCCTTAACCCACTGTGTGGGGCCAGGGATTGCACTGGCGCCTCCGCAGAGACAAGCTGAGTCATTAATCCACTGCACCGTGGCAGGAACTCCCAAGCCCCACTTTTTTTAAACCCCTGTTTAATATCATAGTTTATGCATTGCCCTACTGCTGGCCATTTATATTTCCCCTCATATTTTGCTGCTATAAAAGTGTTGCAATAAACATCCTATTTGTGTGTGTGTGTGTGTGTCTTATCTCCTTAGGACTATGTCACCAGTTATCTCTGGAATAGATACCAGGAAGTAGATTTACTGGGAGTTTTACTTTTTTTTATTTTTATTTTTTTATTCTCTCATTTTATTTTGTTTTTTAGTTTACACGTTTTTTGTTTTTTCAATTACAGTTGATTTACAATATTCTGTCAATTTCTACCGTACAGAAAAATGACCCAGTCATATATATATATATATACATACATATATTTTTTTTCTCAGATTTTCCTCCATCATGTTCCATCACAAGTGACTAGATATAGTTCCCTGTGCTGTACAGCAGGATCTCATTGCTTATCTACTCCAAATGCAGTAGTTTGCATCTTTTAACCCCAAAATCCCAGTCCATCCCACTCCCTCCCCCTCTTTCTCCCCCTCGGAAACTGAAATTGTTCTCCCAGTCCATGAGTTTCTTTTTCTGTAGATAGGTTCATTTGTGCCATATATTAGATTCCAGATATATGATATCATATGGTATTTGTCTTTCTGACTTACTTCACTTGGTATGAGTGTCTCTAGTTCCATCCATGTTGTTGCAAGTGGCATTATTTTGTTCTTTTCTAGGGCTGAGTAGTATTCCATTGTGTATAGATACCACATCTTATTAATCCATTCATCTGTCGATGGACATTCAGGTTGTTTCCATGTCTTGGCTATTGTGAGTAGTGCTGCAATGAACATGCGGGTGCATGAGTCTTTTTCAAGGAAACTTTCCTCTGGATATATGCCCAAGAGTGGAATTGCTGGATCACATGCTAGTTCTACATTTAGTTTTCTGAGTTCCATACTGTTTTCCACAGTGGTTGTACCAATTTACATTCCCACAAACAGTGTAGGGAGTTTTAAGTGAAGTTACATTTCATTAATCACAAAATCTAGATATATTTGAAATGTAATAGAATGTATGTGTAAAGGTGTTGTTTATTCAGCCTGAAGACAATGCCTAGTGCCTAAAGGTTTACAAACCTCCTGATTAGGAATCTCTAGCGAAGTGGACCTGAGCCCCTATTCCAGAATGGAAAGAATAAGGTCTGGATATTATTAGCCTTGCTTCATGCTGTGATCTCACGTCTTCATTTCTTTTTTTTTTTTTTTGCCTTTTTTGTCATTTTATGGCCGCACCTGCGGCATGTGGAGGTTCCCAGGCTAGGGGTCTCATCGGAGCTGTGGCCACTGGCCTGCGCCGCAGCCACAGCAACGCAGGATCCGAGCCACGTCTGCAACCTACACCACAGCTCACGGCAACGCCGGATCTTTAACCCACTGAGCAAGGGCAGGGATCGAACCCGCAACCTCATGGTTCTTAGTCGGATTCGTTAACCACTGTGCCACGACGGGAACTCCGTCACGTCTTCATTTCTATACCCTCATCTCTAAAATTGGGAAAATATGTCCCTGTCCTGATGAGTAAATGAGAAAATTCCGTAAAATTTCTTAGGATTGTTGGTCCCAGTAATACGACTGTTGTGAAAGTTCTGCAAACAAACAAACAAAAACACATAGCAATAATGAATTTTAAAAAAAGTAATAAAATATAAAAAATAGTTATATCCAGAAGGAAGACAGGAAATCTCCAGGGGTCGGAAATAAAGAGAAAACATAAAGCTGGAACTATAGACTCGTGAGCAGCTGCCGTCCTGGCTCAGAGGAGAATTAGATTTTGATATATGCTCCAAATGCCTAGGTAGATGATAGAGTTTCATGGCCCGAAGTGTTGTCCTTGGGCTACTCCAGGCTGCTGAGATTGTAGCTGGAAGCCAGGGCCGTGGATGCCTGCTCTTTCAGTATAAGGTAAACTTTAAAAACACCCCCACAGGCCCAGTAAAGGTCTAAGGAAGTTCATTAGTACCCTGGACCCTGGTGGAAAAAACACTTCCCATGGCGACTGAAACTCTGTGAGTGTGCTCTGCCTGGGCGTGGAATCCAGACTTACCCTGCCTGCATCTTGGGGAATCCCAAGGTGGGATATTAATATGGGAACTTAATTCAGACTAAGGAAACTCCTGGGCCTTCCTTCCCAGAAGGAGTGAAAATCACTAAGTACATTTCTACAATTCACAGCAAATAGAATTCTCCCTCTCTCACACACACACACATATACTCCACATGCCACAAAGTGAAATCGAATAAAAATAAGGAAAATTTATACCCCAAGAGCTTAATAAGGCAAATTAAAGTTCGGATACTATGAAATAAATATGTTTAAAATAAAATAAGGGGAAATCATAATACTGGAAAGGAATACTAAAAAGAGGCCAGGATCATTTGAAAGATGTCCTATAACTCTTTAGAAAGGAAAATTACAGTTATTGAAATGAGTGATGCTTTGCAAGTAAATACTCATGAAAGATAGGGTTTATTATTTTAAGATATAATTATTAGTAATTGAATAATAATATAAAGCAATGATGCATATTAAGCCATGGCAATATGCTACAAATGCATTGACTTGTCATGATTTTACATTCATCTGATTTTAAGAACAATTTCTTTAAAAAAGCATAAGTTCTCTTTATCCACAATAACATAACCCACATAAGTAATAATCCCAAGTCACAAGCTATAAATCAAATCCAAAGTCTTCAGAAATCTCTGACACCCTCTTTATTCATCTTTGAGTTTTGACATCTTTTTTTAGGGAATAAATTTGCCCGTGGAAATTAAGGGATCATTCCTCGTAAGCATAAAATAATTCTGAAGGCAAAAGGAAGTGGCAGTAAAAGTTGAACTCTAAACCTTAGAAACATCTTTAGTCCCATTATAGCAATGAAGAAAATCTTTTTTCGCCTCTGGAGTTTGGCATGGCTGCAGCCTAAGGAGCTAGTTCCTTCTCTTCAGCAATAAAGTTGTCCAGTCTGCTTAGATTGCGAAGAAGTGTCATTGATGTTGGTGCTGAGGGAGCTGCTGCTTATTTTCCAAGCTGAGAGGACAGTTGGGCAGAGGAGGAAGTCCCAAGAATTTTTTACTGTGTAATAGACGGTCAAGGACTCTTCTGAAATGTGCCTTTTTGTTGACGTTGCTGCTGGTGAGAACTACACCCTTCTCCTGACTGACCACTGGAAGGGCTAGACCTTTCTCCACGACTGTCAAATATTTTCCTGTTCTTTTAAATTAAGACTCTCCCAGGAATGGTCATATTTTTGTTTCTACAACATCTGTAATGCCAAGTTATGAACTGAGCATAAACATGAAATGTGCTAAGTATGAGAGAATATTTATTAGCATATCCATTCTTGCCTGAAATTTCTAGTCCATCTCATTCGCTTAGGAATGCTTTGTTGTTGTTTTTGTTAATATCCATCGATGAGAGCAATGCCAAGTGATTTATTAAAGCAAGATGAGAAAGCTCTAAATTATCATAAGAAAGAAAACTTTTCTAGAGATCACAGGGAGAGACTCTACAATCTAGATTTATTAGAAGGCTTTGGAACAAATACGCTTAAAACATTGAAAAACTCATATAATCAGTGAAAGGGAAAAAAACAAAGTTTAGAATTGGGCGATCGCTCAGAATAAAAAAAAAATCCTTTTTAAGTTCGTGTAAGAAAAACGTAAAGTAAGACATTCGACATCCATTTTGAAAATAATAGAATTCACATTTAAATCGTGGCTTGTTTCCAGCATGAAAGGCTGGATATTCACATGGGATCTTGGAACCAAATTCAGAACTTGACAGTGCTGCATGCAGAGGGAGGGGGGAGTGGCTGCCTGGTTAGAGACATTCTGCTGTAAATGATTCCTTTCTAGCCTTTCTTGGTTTGGTAGAAACCAAAACAGGCCATGGTGGTGTATACGTGATGCCAAAACATCTGGATGAAAACCAGAATGCAGCCCCAGATTATAGATGCTTCCCTTACTTTTCTTCCATATGTAGCAGCAGTCTTGGGAATGGTGGCCCCATGCTAACCAGGGATCAGGAACGGCAAGCAGGGAACAGAGGGTTATTTCCCGCTCCCAGCTGACATTCTCTGGGGCTTTCTTCTGTCCTCCAACTTGCTTTTCTTGGCTTTGCTTCTGCTGAGACGTGCACCCTTTTCCTGCCACCCTTTGTCTTTTTCTCACTTAACCTTCTTGAGGCTCAGTTGCCTCACTCATGAAAGCCCAGTGTCTGCACCACGGTAAGCACTTAGGAAATGTTTATTCCCTTCTTTTTGCGGGCAAGGTGCGCACTCTTGGCATATGGAAGTTCCCAGGCTAGGGGTCAAATTAGAGCTACAGCTGCCGGCCTATACCACAGCCACCGCGATGCCAGATCCGAGCCATGTCTGCAACCTACACCACAGCTCACCGTAATGCCAGATCCCTAACCCACTGAGCAGGGCCAGGGATCAAACCCTTGTCTTCATGGATGCTAGTCAGATTCCTTTCCACTGAGCCACAGCAGGAACTCCCTCATTCTCTTCTTAATGTGCCCTGTTTCCTATCTATGTCAGTGGTGATGTAATAGCAAAATGGAGAAAAATGAGATGAAGCTGATTCTCCAATCAGTTTTTCCTTTAATATTCCTGGGGTCCCTCATGGAAGGATCCTAGTCTCTATCTTACCCTTTGATTCTCCTTTCTTACTCTCCCGGGGCCCAAATGTTCAGGGGAGTCATCGCAGTGGAACGTTCCTCTGAGATGGAGATCCCTATTTTTCTTTACACCTCAGTGTCCTCTAATCCCACTTTATACCCTTCCTGCCACCCTCGTCTTTCTATAGAATATTAAGACTGTGGTTGGATTTGGGGAGGGGGGAGGGGAGCTTTTCACTTTCTTAGCATTCTTAGCAACACAAAAACCATGAGACAACCTTAAAAAAGATTTTGAACTTGCTATAGGAAAAGGCTTAAAAGAATTTGGGAAGTGGGCCAGGGTAGGGAGCAATACTTGGGGGGCATTAGAAGACAATGACGGCAGAAAGTTGAAACAGATAGACCCACCCCGAGGTACTCAGAGCAGAGTGTCTGGAAGGTGACCCATGTGAGAAGGCTCTGAGGAGACATTTCCGTGGAGCCTGTCAGCCTTCTGTGCAAGGCTTTGCTTCTTTTAGTGCCTCAGGATTGCTCTCTGGAATCTTTACTCCTCCTGCGGGTCAGTTGGGTCATAGATGAGAATAAAAAGTCACTGATCCCACCAAGTATTCTAAATTCATGTTTTCCTGGGATGATTAGTATACTGTTATCTGGTAGCCCCTAACATGACATATTATGCCTCTGGCTCCTTGTCAGCCAGCTACCACTTGGAGCTTGTTTCTTTGGGAGAATGTTTTCTGAGAGCTCCAAACAACAATTTGAAGCCAAACACTGGAAATCAAACATCGGGGGTAACAGTTGTTCAGAAGTGAAGTCCTACTGATAATGAGGTCAATTAGCCAGGTTTTTCTAAACCTGGGTGATGCGATGATAACAGTACCATCTAAAGGGATAAAAGGGTTCAGATATTTGTCAGTGAATAACCAATAGTTAAGGACACAGTGCCATCCCAGGTCACGACACAGCTAAGCCAGTCTATTGTAACACTTAGCATCATAAGAAATAAGCTGTCTGTTACTCATAGGAGGTGAACTTTATTTGATTGTAAATACGGCAGTTTTGAGAAATACAGCTGGCTTAGGTTTCCTCAGTAGTTTATACCAGCAATAAATTTTTCCTGATGTTCTTACTCTTAGCGTTTTCAGTTTAATTGGCTGCACTTATAGTGTCTGATCTTGAGAAACAATAGGGAAGTGCATTAAGATGAGTGCAAATACAAATGGCTCAAAGTTACATTAAAAAGGGGGAGAATTCATATATTATTCCATTTAATGTACTGCACTGTGTCAAAGCCTGAAAAAGAGTAGTAATTATAGTCATTAAAAAATGTGTTTTCAGAGAATATTTAATGGCTTGAGAATATGCTGCCTTTTTTTTTTTTTTTTTTTTTTGGTATTTTTAGGGCATGCCACGGCATATGGAGATTCCCGTGCTAGGGGTCGAATCAGAGCTGTAGCTGCCAGCCTACACCACAGCCACAGCTATGCAGGGTCTGAGCCATGTCTGTGACCGACACCACAGCCTGCCACACACTGGATCCTTCATCCACTAGCGAGGCCAGGGATCAAACTTGGATCCTCATGGATACTAGTTGGGTTTGTTACCACTGGGCCACCACGAGAACTCCCCTATGCTGCCATATTATAATGAGAGGAAAAAGGCAGATCACAAAAATGTATTTTGGAACGATCTCAGTTTTGTAAAATAACTGAATATATATAAAAACATACATACAATATATGTATATACATATATACATACAAACAAAGAAAAATTAAAACAATAAAGAAAAAATTAACGGTGGTAATCCAGGTAGTAGAATTAGGTATGATTTTTTCTTCTTACATTTTTTCCTGTATATTCTATAACAGATGAATTTTAATTTTCTTTTTTAAGGAAAAAAATTATAAGAGAAAACTAAAATGAATCGAATCTAGCCCTACAATGAAAATCTCATTGCAAAGGAAAAAAATACTTTCAAGTAAGGAAAGAGACTCCAGAATGGGCAGGAAAGAAAGAGGAAGGAAGATAGTCATTGGGTTGGGAACACATACAACTTTCCAGAGCTTGAGGCTTTTTCTACAGCAGCATCTGAGCACTCCATAGCTGAGTTCCTTTGATCGCTAGAAGGCAAGTTTCTGAACCAATCAAAAGGAAGATCACGTTTGCTCCTGGCGAACTGGCCCAGCTGGCATCGCATTTGTGGGCAGTATTTGTTTCAGGGTTGCTGACTGTACAAGCTGCTTTATGGGCCACTTTTTGGGCAGCTGTCCTGAGCTCGTTTTTGGTGGCACTGCTATAGGCTTTCCCTGTTTCCTTGCTGCACCCGCAGGCACACTGGAAAACTTGAGTCTGATTCTGTCAGGATCTACGGCTGTCACACTGTGAGCCTCCAGGTTCCCTCCACCCTGAACTGGCCTCCAGACTTCATAATGTTTCTGCATTAACTTGTGGTCAGGGTCCCCCTTTTTTTATTCCCAGATAGTCTCTTATTCAGCTTATTCAGATCTTCAGCTTTCATCCTGAGATCTGGATGCTAGCCACGTGGTGACATTGCTCTGAAGTTCCCCCAAATGCTGATCGCTAAAAAGAAATGTGCATGTCTCCTGTCTGGACATGCCATCCACACCCACTGAAGCTGGACTTTTATGTAAAGCCTGGGTTTTCAAACAAGAGCATTAGATTGAGGCAAGGACAACTTCAAGGTTGGGTTTAGAGAACTGTGTTGTTGGCTTGTTTCTGAGCCAAGATTAAAAAAAGAAAGAAAAATCAGTTTGCAAACCAGTAGATAAAGTGGCTGTAATTATTTTGGTGAAATAATTTCTCTGAACATAATGATCTCTAGCATAGATTCTGTGCTCTAGGCATGAAAGTAAATCTTTTTTCCAAATATGATTTTCAAAAGAGATTAATGCATGTAGGTGCTTAACCCGTATAGCAAGCACTCAGTAGCTATTAACTCCTTGTGGTTAGCCAAGGCACTGGGGCTGTAGTTGGCAACACCGGGCCGTGGTTCCTCTGTGTTAGAGATTTTTTTTTTCTTTCTTTTTTTTTTTAGTGGTGAAAGGTTTATTGCAGGGCCACACAAAAACTGTGCAGCTCATGCTCAAAAGACCTGAATACCTAATGGGTTTCAGGGAAGCATTTTTTAAAGGCAAGGTGAAGTGGGGGAGTCACAAGGTGTGTGATCAGTTTGTACACAGTCCTGATTGGTTGATAATGAAGTAATAGGGTAGTGTCATAGGAGTTAACATTATCAGTCCTTAGGCTCCAGTAGGTCTGGGGGCTATGTGCTTATGGTCATCAAGGAGTTAACTTTAGAGAACAATTTTAATTATGCCTTTTGTTTCTAGACTAGAAATCTGCCTCAGTTTTAAGGCTTTTACATCAATCACATTTTAAGCTCCTTACAAAGAATAGGTTCTCTTGGGTTACCATCAATTTCTTCCTTTATGTCTGTTAATATTTGCTTTATGTACTTAGATGCTCCTCTGTAAGGTGAATATATATTTACATGTGTTATATCTTCTTCTTGGATTCATCCCTTGATAATTGTGTAATGTCCTGCTTTGCCTCTTGTAACAGTCTTTGGTTGAAAGTTGTTTTTGTCTGATCATAAGTATTTCTACCCCACGTTTGTTTTGATTTGCATGGAATACTTTTTTCTATCCCCTTACTTTCAGTCTGTGTGTGTCTTTAGATCTAAAGTGAGTCTCTTGTGGGCAGCATATATACAGGTCTTATTTTTTATCCATTCAGCCAGTCTGTCATTTGATTGAAGAAGTTAGTCAATTTACATTTTTAAAAAAAGTTTTTTTTTTTAGGGCTGCACCTGTAGCATATGAAAGTTCCCAGGCTAGGCGTCGAATCAGAGCTGCAGCTGCCAGCCACAGCCACAGCCACAGCCATGGCAACACCAGATTCGAGCCGAGTCTGCAACCTACACCACAGCTCATGGCAACACCAGGACCTTCATCCATTGAGAGAGGTCAGGGATGGAATCCACATTCTCATGGATACTAGTTAGATTCGTTTCCACTGTGCCACAGTGGGAACTCCAGCAATTTACATTTAAAGTGATTATTGATATGTATGTTCTTATTGCCATCTTGTTAATTGCTTTGGGGTTTTTATAAATAACATTTCCTCTTGGAAAAATGGGAGGATAGTAGCATATAATATGCTACATCCTTCTTTTTCTGCCCTCCTCTTTTTTTTTTCTTTTTTTAATCTCCATGGAATGGCTCAACCATACAACTACCTGGAGAAAAATTATCCTAAGAGATGGGCTTAATTCAGATCTCTTCTGGTTGGCCAAAGGGATGTGGCCAATGACCTGATAAGAGGAGTATTTTGTTGCAACAACAGTACTCTTTCCCCTTCAGTAGGTTATTTACTCAACTTCCCTCCCCTTCCCCACGCCCCGCCCAGAGACTTGGAGGCAATTCTTTGCAGACAGGACCTGAACACTGAGAAGACTGGAGGTTGCCTATCTCTCTTGGAAAGAAGATGCTCAGTCCATTCTGGGTTGGGTTGGGGCGGCGGGGCTGGGGATTAACATGATTCTCTTTGGTAAATTCTTTCATTAATGTGGCTGTTATCTAGCAGCAAAATTTAGAGAACCATACATCCTTGGCAAAGTTGCTTCTTTGAACTTCTCCTCCAGAGCATAAGGAATCTGCCTGGGGAGACTTTCCTCCCGTTAGAGTTGGAGAAATGACTCTCCTGTTAGGGCTTTGCCATTATATCACGCTAATTCTTGAAATCTCTCCCTTTTCATCTCCTCTTACAACAGCGTCCTCAAACTGATGGAATTAGGGATTTCTTTCCTCCTTCCTTCCTTTCTCTCTTCCTTACTTGTACACCTTTTCTGTTTTGTCTTTTCCCTCAAAAGTACACACTTTTTATTCATTACTTTTTATTCATTCATTTTTTTGGGGGGTTATCCATGGTGTGATAGCACCTTACTTCTAATCGTAGAGAACAAAGACACTTTATCTCCTTTAAATCCCTTTAGTTCCATATCTCAGAATATGCCCACTCATTGCTGGAAAAGGCATATGCAGGAGGCCAGTGAACATTCCACAGCGGATGTTTTCTTCTGGGAAGTTCTCTCCATCAGACTCTCTGTGATCCTGTGTTCTCTCTCACTGGAACCGGGTACTCTCCAGGGGGGAGGGTTTGGCTAAACGGTACCATTATTTCGATTTTCAAAATATTTTTGATTTCACCAAAAAGCTGACATTTGCCAATAATTCTGAGTATTTGCGTGGTCACTTAAAAATCTTTAAAAATACCTGTCTTTCTGTAACAACACCTTCTCCTTGGCACGAAGTGTCTGTTTACTATGAAATACGGTGGTTTTGTTATTTCTGGTGCAGAGGTGAGTACTGCACCATTGAGCAGAACCCTGGGCGACATGGCTATAAAGGAGGCGACTTTTAGGCGTCTCTCTCTACAGGAAAGGCAGAGACGTGAGGCTCAATAAAAGTAGGGGGAATAGGGAAGGGAGGCGAGAGGATGCTTTCTAAATATAAGATGTATATTAACTGTCGTGAACATAGAAGGCGATGGCTCAGTTCATAGGGCAATCAGGCAGAGTGAAACTGGAAGTTTGTGTGATTATAAAGGGTGCTGGACCTCTGTGTCAAAGCTCAGGTTAGTCGTTTCAGAACTCAAGGGGCCTCTCTTAAATGCTGGATTCAAAGTAATTTTGTAACTTCAAGGAGTTTCAGCCCACTTAATGAACCACTTCAGCAGATCCTTACAGTCCCGTTCTGTTTGCCCTTCAGTTTTAATTCACGGATCCTGAGTGGTAGTTCTCACATTTGAGCGTACATCAGAACCACCTGCGGAGTTTATTAAACACACAGCTTCTGGGGCTCCACCTCTGGAAAGTCTATTTCAGCGGGGCTCCCTGAGGGCCCTGGAGGCTGTATTTGTGATAAGGACTCTAGCTTGTCCAGATACAGAGTCCATGGAATGAACTATGCGAGACGATGATTTAATGGTGCTTGGGAAATGTCTAGAATCATGATGATTTTAAAGACTTTCTTACAGCAGTAGCTTTCAGAATGTAGATGGAGGGTTTGAAATGAGCAGATACGGAGACCCCATCTCACTTTCACGAACGTTTACTGCATTTCCACCAGAAACCATGTCCTGGGTTAATACCTGGCTGATGGAATGAACATCCCCGCCGATTATAGAACAGGGAATGTGATCAGTGCCGTCACAGGTGGACCTGTAAAGAACGGGGGGGGGGGGGGGTGAAGAAGCAAGTTTTCTGACCTAAAAGAAACTTTAGAGATAATTCTCTGGTCTATCAAAGACACGTTTCATGGGGGAAAAACTGGGGTTCTGAATTAGGAAGACTTCAATATCTTCCTTTATTTGTGTGAAAGACTTAAAAATCTACCTCACGCAGCTAGCTTGGCCTCTCCACTCTCAGAAAGGAAGGAGGGAGTTGCTGTTTTGCTCAGTATCTTCGTATATATTCCCCAACTTCATTTTAGACAGCTAGACCAGTTATGAACTACTCAGAGAACATCTTGCAGAACAAGCTGATAAGGTAAAACATGAAAGGGTCCCACCCCTGATTTAGGGATTATGGAGTGAGCCCAGGAATTAGGAGTCCTGGGTTCAAGTTCCTGCCATGTCCGGGTGGGTGAGACTTTAACACAAAGCTTTTGGAATTAGGCAGACCCAGCTTTATATAATATCTGCTACTTTCTAGCTGGGTGATCTTGAAGTTATTAGCTTTCTGAAGCTGCAGATTTCTTATCTGTGTAAGAGCAGACAGAGGGTTCTTGGAAAGTATCTGTGGTGAGGGAATGCTTACTTCACTGGGTGGTGAAGAGAATTGAAGGAATGAATTCACATATAACATTTAAGACACTGTTTGGCTCATATGTAACATATGCTCAATAAGGAGTAATTATTCTATTTCTAGCTGATGGTTTTGCACAAGTCACTTAATCTGTCTTAATCTCTCTTTCCTTTATCTCAATCATATTTTATGGATCTTTTTGGAAGAGAATTAATGGAAAGAATGTTATGAAAGTGCCTGGCTCACAGTAGGCCCTCAATAGAGGGGGGAGAAAAGACAGATGGAATCTGCCTCTGGGATTCTGGGGTACTCAGAGTTTCTAAACATGGAATTTTGGGTCCTTAACTCTTTGTGTGATTCTTTTTATCACTACATGAAAGTGGACAATCACTTTAAGATGCAGTGCAAGGATGTGACCAAGAAATGGAAGATCGGGTTGTTTCCATATGGCACAGCAGTGATGAACCCGACTGGTATCCATGAGGATGTAGTTCGATCCCTGACCCCAGTCAGTGGGTTAAGGATCCAGTGTTGCCCTGAGCTGCGGTATAGGTCACAGATGCCGCTCAGATCTGCTGTGGCTATGGCTGTGGCTGTGGCGTAGGCCAGCAGCTGCAACTCTGATTCGACCCCTAGCCCAGAAATTTCCATATGCTGTGGGTACAGCCCTGAAAAGAAAAAGGAAAGAAATGGAGTATCAAACACACTTAGGGAGAGTAAGTGAATCCACTCAGAGTTAGTGCATCAGGAAGGAGGCCTGAAGGGCTCTGGTTTTGTTACTTAGGAGGGTCTAGCAGAAATAACCTTAAGTCTAAAGATGACAATAGAACCTCAACAACAAAGAAAATAACATTTGTCCTTTCAGTAGTTTCCAGTTTTATTAGCACAAGCTGAGCACCTAGTAGGCAACAGATGAATGCTCGTTGACGACACACACTATTGGTTGCATACCCAGTGGCTATACGCTTTTTCCCTTTGGTGACAGAAACCTGATTTTGATCAGGCAACACAAAATCCAGCCCCAGAAAAAAGACTCAGTTTTCATCTAAATCAGTCATGGCAATTTCATTCTTCTTTCCCAGTGATGGGTCTAGAAGTGGTCATGTGACATAGTTCTGGCCAAGAAGACATAAAGATGACATTTGTTGACTATTTCTGGGAAATGTTTTTCTTCTGCAAAGGGAAACATCCAACAGAAATTCCACACACACACACACACACACACACACACCCCGCCTTTTAAAATGTACTTTTTACTTTTGCCCTCATCCCATTACCTGCCCTTTGGACACTGCTGCCTGAAGAGCCTATGATTGAGGCAGCCATCGTGTGACCATGAGGGGAAGTTTTGCCCATATAAGGATGGACAGCAAAGCAGAAGTATGGAAAGAGCCTTCATAATACCTTTGAGCTATAAACCAATGCCAGGGCCAACAGACTTCTTATTAAGCACATAACATGTGTTATGGTTTAAGCCACTTTTAATCATGTTTTCTGTTAATTATAGTTTAACCCTCATAATAGTAATATTAAAGATAATATGTAGAGTTCTTACTATGTGCTAAGAATTTTCTAAGTACTTCTTATGTATTAGGTCCTTTAATCTTCACAACAACCCTAAAAGTTAGTTGTCGTTATTATCCCTATTTTATACCTGACAAAACTGAGGCGCAAAAATGTTAACTTACTTAGTGTTACAAAGATAACAAATTACAGAGTTAGCATTTACATCTAGTTATCTGGTTCTACTGTTATATTAAGCTATTTTAATAGACCTGCAATATTTATAATAACATATAAAAATTGTTAGCTTGAATTGCCTTTTTTGGCCAGAGAGCAATAAGAAAAGACCTGAATCCTGTTTGGCTAATATTAAAAATTAATGACCAAGAGCCTATATAATGGCTATTTCATACATTTAATAAAGAATAATTTTTCGTACATTTTTGAAAATATGTACCAATGTAACCAAGGTAGT
Source organism: Catagonus wagneri (assembly GCA_004024745.2). Classification (NCBI taxonomy): domain Eukaryota; kingdom Metazoa; phylum Chordata; class Mammalia; order Artiodactyla; family Tayassuidae; genus Catagonus; species Catagonus wagneri. The sequence continues at coordinate 13,910,050 of PVHT020000166.1, forward strand.
GGGAAATATGTAGTGAAAATCCTATTTTATGGGGTGAATGGTTTACTAGTGAACAATAATTTGAAATGGTCCAAACATTAAAAATCGTAAAAATTTAAATTAGAAGACTGGATTTCACACAATAGTTATGTAGTCAGAGTCCTGGGATGAGAAATGGAGGATCTGTCACTGCTTCAGCAAATGGTCATTCTAAGTGAAACGGTACAAGCTTGGAAAGAGCTACTTGTCTTTTTTTTTTTAACTTTTCTTTTTGATAGGGTTTGTACTGAAAATATATTTTTACTCATTATTTTATTTACAAGGTGATTTTCCATGAATGAAGCCAACAATAAGGTATCCTAATAATAAATCTAATAGGTGAAAGTGGGACCTTCCCTCCTCTACCACCTCTATTTTACTTGTAGTAAATAAGAAAAAAACCCTTACAGAAACTGGAAAGGAAAGAATTGCAATTGTATGTATGACATTTATATACTCTTTTGCTATCTTTGGACACACGCTTACATGGGATTCTAAAGAGAAGAGGACAAATTAATTAGATTAGTTCAGATTTTTATAGTGACAAGTAATAGAAGATCCAAATCAAAATGATTTAAAACGTGAAGAAAATGAATTATTTTGCTTTTTAAGAAGACATGATATAGGGACCACTAGAGACCTTATACTTTAGAGTTGTAATGAAAGACAAAAGAATGAGTGCCTGTAAAAAAAAAAACCCTTGGAACAGGGCACATAGGTAGCATTCAATAAATATTAGCTACCTTTATCTCATTGGCTAAATTTATGTTTGAAGTTCATGCCTGTACCGATCACTGAAAAAGGAAATGGTATTGTCATGATTATCTTAAATACATTTGAATTTTTTTCTGAGCTAGTGAGCTGGGGATAGGGTCATCCTCCCTGAGAAATGAATAATCAGGGTTCTGTCAACAAAAAAGTAGGAGAATGGCTGCTGGTTGAAAATAAACTGTGCCAGTACAACTGTGTTTAATGTTATTGGGGAGAGGATACTTCAAAATACTTTACTGGATTTAGGTATATTGACTCTCTGAGGTCTATAGGAAACCAGTAAGACCAGTATGAAATTGGAAGAGGTCCTATGGACTTAGGGTGCTGGCCCATCTCTAAAATGTCAGCATAGCAGAGGCCTCAGAAGGACTGCAAGTTCATGGTCAGAAGAGTAGCTTGTGAGAAATTCATATTCACAAATTAGTCTCCTTCGTTTTCTTTGGTTTGGAACTACCAGGGTGAGTCTAGCAGAGGAGGGGGCTATGAAAACTCACCACCTAAAATCCATACATTTGTCATATCAAGGCACTGCCCCTAAACTGGCTTAAGAAGTTAGGGATCTCAGCGTCTTTCCCTCATACAATGACATTCTCTAACCACAGCTGGCATTTGGCTAAAGTAGTCTCCTGCTTTATTCTGGTTCTTCATGCTGACTCCAAAGGCCATTCTTATTATCCCATTATTCAATACCCATCTTTGCAGTTGCTTATTTTAGAAGCAAGAAAAGGGAAGAACCTTCTACCCAGGGACTTTTGGCTGTAAGGAAGAGAAACCTACCCAAGCTGGTTCAAGTAAACGTGTTGAACGACATCACTTCAAAATGCAAATAAGTTTTATGAAGTCCAAATGTCACCAGACATTAGAAGAAATCTGGGAAAGTGAGGCTCTGGCTACTCTCTGTCACTCTGGGGCTCCATGGCACCTTCTTGTACAGACTAAACACAGCACCCAGTAGTTAATTCTATACTATTTAGCACAGTCTCTCAGTTCAGGTTCTCTCCAGTGACTCAGTCTTTCATTGTCCTAATTTTAAATTCCTGAGTCATAAATCTGATAAGGTTCATTTACCAAATCAGGTGTTGGTTATCATGGAGATAAATTAGTGACTCCACATGTAAGGATACTCTATTGTAATTGGGATGAAAAGTGAATTATTCAGAATATGTGACAGATTATGGTAAATGGACTAAGCACTGAATTGAGAGCTTAGAAACCTAAATTCTAATTCTGATTTTGTCACTACATGTTTGTGAGTCTGACTTCGATAAACGATGAAATTGAAATAGGTGTTCTGTAAGTTCCTCTTACCCTAATATTTTATAACTCTTCATATCATAATCTGTGACAAAATTCCTGAAGTTATGAATTATTTTATATTGACCGTGTTGTACTTAGGCTGACTCCTGGTAGCAGTTCAAGAACTTTGAACTCATCAGTGCTGTTTTACACAACCCATTGTGGAGTGGCTTTCTTCTGGGAATATTTTCTGTAGAGTTAATAAACGAGGTCTGAATTTTTATTTATAGCTGACATAGAAGATGCTAGAGAAGGAGGTTTATCAGAGGTAAATCCAGGACCTCTGGATGAGAGTATAATTGACTAAGATACATAGTAGGAGTCTATTAGAGGGCTTATTGTTATTTTGTTAATGAATAAATAGATGTCCAATATTTATATCTTGCTAAATTGGTAAGAATTTATTAACATGGTTATTATTTATATTGTCATCTTTAATAAGATCCATTGTAACCAGTTCTATGTTTTGTGTGTATGGGTGCTATTTTGAACATAAAAATAGTCCTAAGAATTTTTTTGTTATTAAAATAGGAGAAGATTGAATGGCTTATCAGACCCGTATTCTGAATTCTCTACTTCTATAATCACACAGGATTAAGAAACATATGTATGGAATTATAAGAGGTTTAAACCAGGAAAGCTTTTATGTGTTTAATTTTAAATGGAAAATTTGAAGCTAGATAGGGAGTCTCATGTGCTGGTAATGGGTAAAGAAACCACATTTGCAGAAGTCATGGCAGAAGGGATAGGGGCTGCTTGGGCTGTCACCATGTATTCAAGCACAGAGGAAGGGGAGGATGGCATTGCCTTCTCCAGTGGGAAGCCTGGTTGAGGAAGCAGCTCAGGGTAGTGGAGATGTGTGTGGGCCTTCGAGTGAGACAGCTTCCTGGGAGTGTCCCTGAATCTTTGCGCCTTTGCCTCCTTATCTTTGTTGGATTCCTCCAGGAGTAAACACAGTGATCAGGTTTCAAGTGCAAATATTGGGAGGTGATCTCAGAAAACATCGATAGGGCAGTGGGGAAGCCAACAGATGGGAAGTGAACAGATGAAGGGAAGGTGGCCAATAAAAGGTGAGTTATCAAGTGTGTTACAATTGTGGGCAACTGGAGCTTCACCTCATTGGGGAACTCGAGAGCCAGTGTAGACCACACACCACAGAGCTGACCTCCTTGAGGGCTGTGCTCTCCATCATCGCTTCAGGGATGCTTCTCAGAAGCTGGTAATTCTTTGGCACTTCTGGCCAAATATACTGCAGGAAAGTGGGCTTTGGGCTCTGACCCAGAGATGCAGGTGCGGGCACTGAGGAGACCTGACAGCATGAACTAAAATGAGGATACTGGTGGGGCGATGGTCAGGACACAGGCAGCATCTGCTCCAGGCTTTAACCTAGAAAATGGAGATGATGATTATATTTCCCAGAGAAGGTGCTAATAAAGATTAAATGGTACAAGCTGAGCTCTTAGCATAGTAGTTGGCAAATAATAAGCCCCTCAATAGTGTTATTATTATTTTTAAAATATTATTGAAATCAGATCAATTTATGTTTGGCAGAAATGCCAAGCAGTGAGCTGTCTGGCAATACCATTTGGCCATGTCAAGGGAGGAGAGGAGCAGAAGCTACCTATCTGTCGGTGATCTGAAAAGCATCCCTGTACTGCTGGGCTGGGGGCCTCTGAGGTGCTCTCCTCCTCTGAGTTTCCATGGTTACTCAAATCTGTGTGCCTGCAGACACATTTTATGCCCTAAGCCTCATGCCTTCAGCCCACCTGATTTCTGTTGCAGCTGCAGTGGGCAGGTCCCTGGGTTACTGCTGGGAGCTCATCTCAAGTACCTGCTACAGTATTTCTCAGCTTCCATCCTTGGGTTTTTTTTCCCAAGGGAAAGTAGATTGGATGTGCAGGGAGTTAATACCCCAAAGGGAGAGGATATTAAATGAAGACCCACGTCTTTGCTCTGTGAGTTTTAGTGGGCCTGGGTAGAGGTGGTAAAACAAAGTTAAAGTATACTTGCTAAGTGAGTTCCCTGGTGGCCTAGCTGTTAAAGATTTAGTGTTGTTACTGCTGTGGCTTGGGTTCGATCCCTGGCCCGGGAACTTCCACATGTCTTGGGCGTGGGCAAAAAAAGTATACTTGCAGGAGTTCCCGTCATGGCTCAGTGGTTAACGAATCCAACTAGGAACCATGAGGTTGCGGGTTTGATCCCTGGCCTTGCTCAGTGGGTTAAGGATCTGGCGTTGCCGTGAGCTGTGGTGTAGGTTGCAGACGCGGCTCGGATCCCACGTTGCTGTGGCTGTGGCGAAGGCCAGCAGCTACAGCTCCTGTTAGACCCCTAGCCTGGGAACCTCCATATGCTGTGGGTGTGGCCCTAGAAAAGGCAAAAAGACAAAAAAAAGAAAAAAAAGGTGTATTTGCTAAGCTTAGAGCCATGTGTGAGGTGCTCTGTGTGGAGCTGGTTGGGGTGGGGGGGATGTTGGGAAGGGATGTTTGAGAGGGGAGAGCTGCCTTGTGAAGGAATTCAAACAGAAACCAAACAGACAGAAGGAGAGAGGTACTGTTTGGAGAGGCCAGCATGTGCACAGGCACAGTGGAGGGAGGGCAGGCAGGGCCCCGTGTACATGGGGCAGTGAACTGGCAGAGATGGGAGAGAAAGGTAATCCAGGTCCTATGAAGAGGACTTTCCCTGCAGAAATGGGGAGCCTTCTGGGACTTTTAATGGGGAGAGGGACTGGACCAGATCTTTCTGCTTAAGATTGCTCTGGTGGCCCTGGGAAGGGTAGATGGCAGAGATGACAGGTGGTTCCAGCAGTGGAGAAGACATTATCTGTCCTGGGGCAATGGAGAAGGAGGGGACCACAGCGATTTACATCATCAGTATTTTTAAAAGGCCGGGATAAGGAAATAGAGTAAGACAAGGAAGGGACGCAGCAGAGGGTCAGAGGCCACAACAAAGCATTTAAAGAGAACTGCCTGTCAGTTGCTTCCTCAAATGGCTTGCAGATGAAGCAAGTCCTTTTTTCCCCCTCTCCCTTGAGATGGACCCTAGAAGCACAGTTTTTGCATCCTCCTTTTAAATCTACTACTAACTCACAGCCAGATTTATTTCTAGAAGTCTTTGGTTCAAGTGAACCAACATTAGCATCTTCTCTAGAGGTCTTTGGACAGAATCTCAAATTTCTTGGCTGTGTTTTGTTTCTTGGTGTGTGGAGCTCTTTTCTGCAGGGTGTGGGAAAAGATGTCTTGGAACAACATGCATTGGGATGTGAGGGAAATACTGTAGACTCACGCCAGCCACTTGCAAGAGTGATGAATGGTTTGAGGACAGATGCTGCCAAGTTCATCCTTCTACTTAGGGGTTGGGTGTAATATCAGGTGCGATATAAATAAAGCCCTTTAGGGAAAAGTAGGGAAGAGACTCTCTCCATTATAGAGGAGCCAGAAAAACCTGGTAAGTAGCAACTTCCTGCAATCACACAAAGACTGAAAGATAAGGCAAGAAAGAGTTCTTTTCATCCTATGATCCACAGAACCCCAGAAACCCATCTGCAACAGTTTATGGTTAGAAGAGTGCAGAGACACCAACCCTTGGAAACATCTATGCAATACATTCCGGAGCAGTGACATTGTATTTTACCCTTAATGAAATAATGACTTATTGTGCAGAAAAGGAAACCTTGTTTCAGCAATCCAGCGATTTGTGTTCAATGACAATAACTTTATTCTTAGATCCTACCATCCCCAGTTTTCTTGGATTGTGTTATTTTATCCCCAGATGTGCACAACATCTTGAATATTACACTAAAGTAAGGAAAATGTGTGTTTGATACTTGAACACCATTTCATAATACACTTGCTTATGTTTGCAATGTAGAGAGTATTTTAATCATCTTTATAATATCTTAGTAATTGTGCATTTGATGTAGAATACTGTGGTCCGGACTTCCTGGTGCACCTTCAAGTCCATGCTGGTTCTGGTTCTGCTAGGCTGCTAGTAAATTCTGCAGGACTCCTGGGCCTGTTTTCAAAACTGGGCTCCTCGGTGGGCTTAGGAGGATAGTAAGTTAAAACAGCCCATCTTCTTGTTAACATGTTTCCCTATTTGCTCAAAATTCAAAGAGTACAGATACATTATGGAAGAAGTGTAAAATGTGTTTGTATTTCAAAGATAACATGGAACCATGAAGAAATTTTGTATCTAGAGTTGCTTGCTCAGAAACACTTCCTGTACCCTCTCACCTCCTCACTCAGGTGTGCTTTCGCTCTGCTGTTGTTACAGACGCTTAGGAAGGACGCATTAAAGCAATAGCCTGGGAAGGATGCTGGCACTGGAGTCAGGGTAGCCTTGTCTTGTCTACTTAGTAACCTTGTTGCCATAAGCAAGGACATTACACTCTTAAGATTCACTTCCCTGTTTGTAGAAAGAAAAGGTTCTTACTTATCCTACAAGGTCATTAAGATTGAAGTGTAATTAGACTGTTAATATCAAACTGGATTTTGGTCATTAGTGAAATTAATATAAAATTTCAAAATATATATCTTTCTAAAAATAATTTAAAAAGCAAACTTCTTTAAAATTTTTTTAAAATATTATAGCTGATTTACAATGTTATGCCCATTTCTGCTGTACTGCAAAGTGTTAGACACACATACACATTCTTTTTTATATTATTTTCCATTATGGTCTATCTCAGGAGACTGGCTAGAGTTCCCTGTAATATACAGTAGGGCCTTGTTTATCCGTCCTAAATATAAGTTCTATCTACTAACCCCAAACTCCCTGTCTGTCACTCTCCCTCCCCCCTCCCCTTGGCAACCATAAGTCTGTTTTCTTTGTGTCTGTGAGTCTGTTTCTATTTCACATTTTCACTTTTGCCATATTTGAGATTCCACCTAATTGATATCATGAAATTTGCCTTTCTCTTTCTGAGTTACTTCACTTAGAATGCACCCATGTTGCTGTGAATGGCATTATTCTTTCATGGCTAAGTAGTATTGCATTGTATGTATGTACCATATCTTAATCCATTCAGTTGTTGATGGACATTTAAGTTGTTTCCATGTCTTGGCTATTGTGAATAGTGCTGCTATGAATATACGGGTGCATGTATCCTTTTAAATTGTAGTTTTGTCCAGATATATGCTAGGAGTGGGATTGCTGCATCGTATGGTAGTTCTGTTTTTAGTTTTCTAAGGAAACTCCATGCTATTTTCCATAGTTTCCATAGTGTAAGTTGTACCAACTAACATTCCCACCAACAGTGTAGGAATGGTCCCTTTTCTATACATGCTCTCCAGCATTTATTTGTAGACTTTCTTGTTTTTTTTTTTTTTTTAGGGCTGCACCTGCGGCATATGGAAGTTCCCAGACTAGGTGTCGAATCAGAGCTACAGTTGCCAGCCTCCACCACAGCCACAAAAAGAAGGGAATCTCCACCCACTGAGCAAGGTCAGGGATTTAACCCGCAATCTCATGGATCCTAGTCGGTTTTGTCTCTGCTGTGCCACAATGGGAACTCCTTATTTGCAGACTTTTAAATGATGGCCCTTCTGACAGTTTTGAGGTGGTACCTCATTGTAGTTTTGATTTGCATTTCTCTAATAATTACTGATGTTAAGTATCTTTTCATGTGCCTACTGGCCATCCGTGTATCTTCTTTGAAGAAATGTCTATTTAGGTCTTCTGAAAAGCAGACTTCTTAAAGACTGGGCCTCAATTTTTCCATGTGCTGTTCCGTAATTTACCTTGGTTTACTTCTTAAGTTCTTTTGACACTAATGCATATTAAATATATTGAAATCGTTATATCTCCTTCCACAAAGAAACATATCTTCTCAATGCTCACTCTTCCAGTTTATTTTGATTTCTGTTCAAATGCTACTTCTTTGGAGTGGCCTTGCCTGACCAACATATCTGCCCCATTCGCTCCATCTCTACCCCGAACATTTAGCCTACCCCTGCTTTTTTTCTTCTAATGTTGCATACTGCTCTCTGAAGTTCTATTGTATCTTTATTTATTGTCTACATCTCACAAATAAGAAACAGCTTGACAGGGGAGAACATTGCTGTCCCCCCCATCCCCCCGCCCTGCCCCGCCATGCTATAACCTTAGTGTTTAAAACAGAACTAGGCTATGAGTTCCTGTCATGGCTCAGCAGAAACAAACCGTGCTAATATCCATGAGGACGCAAGTTCATCCCTGGCCTCACTCAGTGGGTTAAGGATGCTGTGTTGCCGTGAGCTGTGGTGTAGGTCACAGACGTGGCTGGGATCCTGCATTGCTGTGGCTGTGGTGTAGGCCAGCAGCTAAAGCTCCGATTCAACCGCATATGGGGAAACTCCATATGCCTTGAGGGCGGCCCTAAAAAGACTAAACAAATAAATAAAATAAAATAGAACTAGGCTCATAGTAGGTCCTCAATGAATATTTGTAGGATGAAGCAATGAATGATTTTTTTTTCCTTGAGAAAAGTATATAGTCCTTCAGGTCTTTCAAGTCCCCATACTTGATAGTGACATTGGAAGAAGATATTTCTTTACTGAAAACACCAGCGTTGTAACTCCTGAGCAATGGCAGCTGGTGACTCTGAAGCTGGTGACTTCAGAGGAAAGAAGGCCACAGGAGGTGGTGGGGACTGAGTGTGGGGGTGGCAAGGCCCGTTGGCCCTGGAGGGTGAGGTGGGAGTCGGAAATTTAACAGCTCAGAACTTGTACCTTTTTTTTCTTTCCCTCTTTTTTTTAAGAGCTGCACTGGCGGCATATGGAGGTTCCCAGGCTAGGGGTTGAGTCAGAGCTGCAGCTGCTGGCCTACACCCCAGCCACAGCTATGCAGGATCGAAGCTGCATCTGCGACCTACACCACAGATCACATCAACACTGGATCCTTAACTCACTGAGCTAGGCCAGGGATCAAACCCGCAACCTCACGGCTCCTAGTCAGATTCGTTAACTGCTGTGCCATGACGGGAACTTCTGGAACACGGACTTTAATAGTGCAGGCCCACTGTTGCTATATCTTCTAGTTTCTTTTAAAGAATATGTGAGTCTCTATTGATTTTTAAATGTTGGCTCAAACAAATTTGCAGGACAAATATAATACTTCTTTGGGTTACTTTTGACCTCTGAGGTGTATGCTTTTTAGTTTCTAGGAAGCCTGAAAAATAGAGTAGGACACATCCACATGCTTAAAATGTCCTTGAAGGGTCCTGTCCCCCAGTAAATGACCTGCCTGTGTCCAGCAGGAATTTATAGTATGACAAGGACCTAGGGCTAGGAGGCCAAAACTTCTGATTCAGAGTTAGACTTGTCCCAAACCACCTTCCTGGGTGGGCCTCATCTTACCATGTTCTTTTCTGCAATTCCTCAACATTTCCCAATTTGTGCCAATTTGGTTTTGCTCTAACAAGTTTATTAGTCTCAGACCACTTTCCATGCAAATACATGAGAACTCCTTTGAGCTCTCACAATAGTCCATGAAAGCTCATAACATAGCATTGGTATCTTCCTCATTGGAGAGTGAGACCTGAGGATTATTAGCATTTGGGAATTATTTATCCTTATACCCCAACTATGCTTAGTGGGGAATCTTGTCCTTATGTCCTGAGTAAGAAATACTCATGGTCAGGTGATAATGAGCTCTACAGGGCATGGATCTGGTCTTATTAGTTCCCAGAACAGTGTCATACAGCAGTATACACCTAGCACTCAATAAATATTTATTGACTGAATGACTGCTTTCCTCCTTACTTATCTGTCTTCTGTTAGTGGAACAGCCTTTACCGATGGTGAATTTCCACCGTTAATCCCTTCTTCCACACAGTTCCATTTCCTCCATGGTGATATGGAGAAGGCACATTGACACTGACAGATAAGCACCATTCCCTTGAATTTCTTCTACTGGCAGAAGCTCAGCATGAAGGGCACTTTTCTATTAGGATGTGATTTTTGGTATTGGTATCTATTAGGTAAAATTGTATGCAGTGCTCATGTGCCATGAACTAACTAGTCTTCAGAGCTGAAACACAGCTCTTAATTTAATAGTAGTCATTCTCATCACAGGAAAGCAAAAGTGACGATGACCAGCAGTTTCCAAACTCTGTTGGTCCAGTGATTTGATTGAGGCAGCCACACTCCTCAGTTACCACCTCCAGCAAGTCACACCCAGCAACCAAAGGAGTCACAGAACAATCTCACCCAGCCCCTGAGGTGGTTCACCTAGTAATTTACTTAGTCTGTGGATGCTGCCCTGCCCCCTACAAGATTTCCTCGCTCTCTGCCCATCCCCCAGAGCTCCCCCCACCCCAATCCACTTAGCAAGTGAATTTCAATATCCATTGAATTCCAGGGAGGGGACTTTTTCCCTTAATGAAAAAAAAAAATCAGCTTCACACAAGTGCAATGACCTGTCTTGATGAAGAAAGGCTACCTGGATGCCTACAACAGAACCCAGTTTTATACAATAACACCCCACACACACACACTGCAATGTGAGGCTCCAGGTAACGTGATCTGTTTTCACACAGCCCAGTGCTAGGGTGCTGCTGCCACTCACTGTGAAGGTTACTATCTCTCTTTTATTGTAATTACAAAAGCTAACTGCAAAACCCGAAACCTTGCTGGGAAATTGCCTACCTACACAAAGAACGCAGAGCCCCTATCTTTTCAGAGTTCAGTTCTTTCTGAGCTTTTTGATAAAGGAGTTTTTGTCTGCCTTGGGAGGCTCCAACACGGAGGAACTGCAAATCCAGGTTAGCTGATGGCTTAGAGTTTTTCCATGGAGAAGGTGCTCTTTGGTGGTTTGCATGCAGGTGCTTTCCAATTTAAGTCACAAAAGTTATTTAAAACTGCAGCTCTGGTACATTTTAGAAGAGGGAGGGGAGAGAGAGAGGGAGAGAGAGCCAGACAGAGAATTTCCTACTCAGTGATGTCTCCTGTTTTTTCAGATCCTATCGGCTTTCCTTGAAGGAGGTGTTACAGTGTGTTCATTCTCCTGCTGTTTGCTTTCACCACCCCCAGGCTCAAGGTTTGAATACTATAATCATAATGAGGGAGGGTGTTGGAGGTATTTATTTCTATTCCCACTGCCAGCATCATCACTGTGTGTGATCCAAATTCACATGCCTCATACACATATGCCTCATAGACCCAGCTTCCCTCATACATACAGCTTCGCTGTATGGCCAGCGGCTTCTCCAAGGCTCAGATTTGGTTAAGGTTCATGTTTTGCCTCATCAAAAAGGTAAGATCGAAAATGTGTGAGTGAAACCTACACTCACAGTAGCTTACTTGACAGATTTGAAATGCGTTCCAAACGTGCGTGATTTGTTCAGTGGGAGCCCAGGACAAAGAGTGCGTGTGCATACGTGTGTGGACGTGTATTAGCGGCTGCAGATGCAGCGAATGCTCCAAATGAGCTCTCTCCCTCCTTATTAACAGAAGCTGGCTTTCCCTGGGTGGCAAGGTGTTCAGCTTGAAGATCAAGTTTCTCTTGAGGTAGGTGTGGCCGTGTGACTACTTTTGGCTGAGTAGCCTCGGGCAGAGTGTTCAGTGGAACTTCCAGGAAGGCTTCAGAACAGTGAGGGAGAACACTTTGGCCCTTCTCATCTCCCTGCGGGCTAGAAAGCTGACATGAGGCTAGCGCCCCAATTAGCCATCATGGACTCCAAGGTGACCTTGAAGACAGAGCTGAGGGGTGATGTGTGGAGCAGAAAGAGAGAGGGCATCTCAGTCCCTGAAGATTTTGCTGAGTTGTCACGCCAGCCCTGACCTGCCTCCTCTGGTTTTCCTTGTGAGAGAAAATACCTTTGTGTGTTTGGGTCATTATTTTTGGTGTCTCTGTCACAAGTAACCAAATGCAATTGCTATCTGATATATCAACTTGAGGTTTAACATTAATGAGGCCTGATTCAATAGGTGAGTAAACACGGAGGAGAGAGAACAGTGCCTGGCACCGAGATCATGTACAAACAGCTGTTAATGCCCCTTTGGAGAATTATTACATTCACCAATCATCTCTGAGTTTATACTTTAATGTGGGAATACCCATTTTAATTTGGCTTTGCACTGTAATTATAAGGTCTCTAGAAAAGTGTCAACAGAGCTTAGTTGTCCTAATTGACACGTTTGGCCCATGCAATTCGAGTGTGCGTTAATTTCTTCATTTATTCATTCAGGTAATATTTATTCAGTACCTGTCATACATGAGGCACAGCTTTAGACATCAGTAAGGGTGCAGAGGGGTGTTACATGAAGAAAAATGAGAGGAAGGTCCTAGCTTCAAACTTACAGGACAAGAAAGGAGAGAATTAATAAATAGTAGTAACAGCCAGTGTTGATGAGCACTGACTGTCAGCTGCAGTATTTTACATATATTATCTTGATTAATATTGAGAAAAGCCTTTTGAGGTATACAAGTTCTATTCTTTTTCTCATTATACAGTCAAGGATCTGGAAGTATAAGGAAATTTGGTATCTTGTGCAAAGTCATAATGAGTGATGAAATTGGAAGTTGAAAATGGAATTTGTGTACCCTTAATCTTTGTGCAATAACTCTAATAATTCAGCAGTTTATTGAGCCCATTTTATGTGCAAGGCCCTAGGGCAGGGCCTTGTAGGGCAGCCATTCTCAAAGTGTGATCTGGAACCAGCGGCTACAAGGTCACCTGGGAAATCCTAGAAATGTAAATCATTGGCCTTACCCTAGACCCGCCACATCAATAACTCTAGGGTGGAACCCAGCAAGCTGGGATTTAACAAGCCTTCCACATGATTCTGATGCCTACTGAAGTTTGGGTACCATTGTGATAGGGCATAAATAGATAAGAGAGACTTATTTACGGTTGGAAGAAGGTAAAGCAGGTATAAAAATAACTATTGAGTTTGAGCTTGCTGCCAGAATTTCTGATTTTTCAAGAGAAGCTGGCATCCAGATTTTCATGGGAAATCTCTCAGCTTTAGAATTGAAGCCAAAATAAATTAAAAAACAAAAACTCGCAAAGTAAAACCTGTCTGCAAGGCACGCAGCTGCTTTGGAGCCCTGCTGAGGACCATGGAGAGGCACAGAAGCCTTCGGTGGTCTAAGCAGCCCAGGAGTTAATGTACCTACAGGCATTTCGGGTGCTAGACTAGACAATAAGACACTAGCTCACTGTATTGTTTTGCTAGGACTGCAAACAAAGTACTGCCACCGAGTGACTTAATCTATAGAAGTTGATTCGTTCTCTCACAGTTTGGAGGCTAGAGGCTTCAAATCTAGGTGTGGGCAGGCCTGGTTTCTTTTGAAAGCTCTGAGGGAGAATCTGTTCATTGCTCTCTTAAATTCTAGAAGCCCTAAGCATTCCTTGGTTTGTAGATGCAAACTCTAACCTCACTCTGTCTTCACATGGCCTCTTCCCAGTCTTCACATGGCTCTCTTTCTCTAAGGATACCCGTCACATTGGACTAGGGGCCCATCCTACTCCATTATGACCTCATCTTATGAATTTCGTCTGCAGTGACCCCATTTTCAAATAAGGTCACCTGCCGAGATAGTGGGGGGTTAGGACTTCAACATTTATTTTCTTGCAAGTGGGGGGGGCAATAATTTAATCTATATTATTCATTTTTAGGTGGCATAATTCAAAAGTTAAAGTCTTTGTCTTCTTTATAAGTGGAAGCTAATTCATTAATTTTTGATTGTTTCTTTCTAAGGGATAGTTAGGATTTGATGATATACCTTAATGAAATGTTATAGCCAATGTGTAGATATCTGATCTCTCTGAAATCAGTTGAAATGTCAACAAACTGAGACATGGCGCTAATGGTAAAGCAAATGACCTTTGCCTTATGCTAAGTAGAACACACAAAGCGGCTCATTTAGAAGATACTTGAGAGATGAGGCTTTTGAGAACTTTGGTGAAGAAAGGCTACTTTGATAGAAATTCAAATATTCTGTTTGTCAAGAGCCCAGTAGCTTTAAAGAGCCCCTTGAAACACTTTCAGTTTTTGATTAGGGTTTGACTAGCTGTTGAAATGTGGGGAATTTTAGGTATGGGATGATAAAACCAGAAAAATTTGGGAGAATATAGGCAAGCAAGATTCTACTTCTCTATGTAATTTGTACCCCAAAACTAATAGGAAAGTCTGACACAAAGGTCAACAGATAGGCTCGTATGTCCTGAGAAGGTTTTCACTCCTCTAAAGTCAGAAAAAATGAAAACATTTCTAATTTTACCTTACTTTGAGACACAGTCTTTGTATCTCAATTGCCTACTTCTAGATTTTTGTATATATTTTTCGTTGCCTTTTTCTGTGTGTGTACCTGCATGGGTATGTTTTGTATAATCGCATCCAAGGTCAGCCAGCTTAAACCTGTCTGAATTGACGTTAAGGATTTACTGCTTTTGGCTTTCCTAAAGATTTCTATTTCTCTTTTGCTCATTAAATTTAGAGAACAATACTTTTTTTAACACTACCCACAGTTTCATTTTTTCCATTTTCTAATATTTTGTTTAAAATAAAGGCAATTTGAAACACTGATTTGAAAAGATACATGCACCCCAGTGTTCATTGCAGCACATTTACAATCGCCAAGACATGGAAGCAAACTAAATACCTAAATCTCCATTGACGGATGAATGGATAAAGAAGATATGGCGTGTGTGTGTTTGTGTGTGTGTGTGTGTGTGTATAATTCAGCTATAAAAAAGAATGAAAATAATACCATTTGCAGCAATATGGATATTAAGTGAAGTAAGTCAAAGACAAATATCATTGGATCTCACTTATATATGGAATCTAAAAATATATATACAGACGAACTTATTTACAAAACAGAAATGGACTCACAGATATAGAAAACACACTTATGGTTACCATAGGAGATAGCGCGTGCTAGGAGGAGAGATAAATTAGGAGTTTGGAATTAATATATACACACAAGGACAGGAACATACTGTATAGCACAGGGAACTATAGCCAATACCTTGTGATAGTCTAAACGGAAAACAATCTGAAAAACTATCTTGCCGTACACCTGAAATTACCTGCACACCTGAAACTAACGCAATATTGTAAGTTAACTATACTTCAATAAAAATGCTAAAAATAAAATAACATAAGCAAAATGCATAAAAAAGGTTTAGTTTCAACTACCCCCCCACACGCATTTTTTTTAGCTAAAGAATTATTTTTCAAAGGAAGTCCGGCACGTCAAAATAGATGTCATGGCAGTTGCTCTAAGTGAACCAAAAAGTGTCGAGGAGGTGCCTTCTGGGGACTCTACCTGGGAACACTTGGAGCATCATTTGAAAATCACTCCAATGAAACAGTGAAGAAAGAGATGCTGAATTCCTAATAGAAACGTTATATTGCCAATCGCTGGCTGGAAGATAGTAGCGTGGCACAGTAGCTCAGCATGTACATTTCTCAAATCACTTATTCAGTAAATATTTGTTGAGTGACCCAGGTACTGTGGCTGTGTGAAATCTCAATAATAGTATTTGAAATATAAATTAAAGAGTCAATGTCAGGCGTATATTGCCAGTTGCCTTCTGTGGTAGCCTCCAAGACAGCCCCCAAATACCCATCTCCTGGTATTCAAGCCTCATGTAAGCCCCTGCTACCCTGTGCCAGGGCGCTCTGTGTGACCAATAAGATAGAGCATAAGTAAAGGAATGTTATAAAAGACTGTGACTTCCATTGTCGCCACGCTGAGTCTGTCAGTCTGTCTCTCTCACGCGCACACACACAGTCTCTCTCTCTCTCTGATCACTTACTCTGAGGGAAACAAGCCCTGTTGCAAGCAGCCTCAGGGAGAGGCCCACATGGTAAGGAAATGAAGTTTCTAGTAACAGCCAGCAAGGAACCGAGGCCTGTCAACTGTCATGTGTGTGTGTATGCTTGAAGTGGATCCAGAGTCTTCAGGCGACAGCAGCCCTGCCTGACAGCTTGATTGTAATTTCATGAGCGACTCTGAGCCAGAACCCCCAGGTAAGAAGTTTCTGCATTCTTCTTCCTCAGAAACTGTCAGATCAAACGTGTTTATTACTTTAAGCTGGAAGTTTGGGGGGTAATTTGCTATAGAGCAATAGATAACTAATACGCATACTCAACTAATACGCTTCTTCCTTTTCTTCTTGCTAACAGGTCTCAGATTTCTTCCAAGGCAGCAATGTGCTTTAGAATACAACAAAACAAAACAAAACAAAAAAACAACCAACCAACCAAACAGAAGTTACCTGAGAAGAAATGTGGGACTCATTCTACAGAATCAGAACACCTTGACCTTGGCTGCTAAAACACAAACCAAAATAAAACATTTTTCTTAGTTGTATTCTAGACCTATACTTAAAACGACAACAATAAACATTTTAAACTCCTCTGAGGAGCTTGAGTGATGAGGAAATCATCAGAATTATTTCAACAGTTTGACCCTCCCCTGTCCCCATCCCAGGAACCAGACTGCTAGACTTGGCCAAGAATAAGTGGAACTGGAGTTTCAAAACCTTCCTACCCTGTAAAATTGCAAATCTGTAGCCTTTGAAAACTGTGAAGATGGGAAATGTAGCAAACTGAATTGAACATTTACCAACAATTGTTTGGGGAATTCTCTTGCCTTTTTGGGTAAGAAACTGTTTACAGCCATGATTATAAGAATCCTCCTTTTTATTCTCCTTTGTAACTGCGGCTGCCCAGTGTCTGAAGTTCTCTTATCTGCTCAGACATTCTTTGATCCACCCACCTTAAACAGAACAGGAAAAAGGGTTTGTTCTGGTCTTGTTTTTAAGCATTGTTACACCCTAAGTGGAAAAATTTTAGATTGTGTATTAGACTAGACAAATTAAAAACACCTAAAAATAACACCTCGAAATATGTTTATAAGATAATGTGGAAATGAATAAAAAAGTAAAATCAATCGAAAAATAACAAAAAATTGTCTTACTCAGGAAACTCCTTTCTTCTTATATTCTTGTTTTCTTCAATTCCTTCCCTACCTTTTCACGGTCATTTGAAATCATAATTTATTGAAATCAACAAAGTATATTAGAATCAACTTCTTGTAACTCTTAAAAGATTTTTGTATTAGGACTTTTAAAAAGTAACATCAGCTCAGTTATTTTGATACTAAAATAAGTATTCTGAGGGATTAGGGGAGATTAAGAAGTGATCTATAGAACAGAAGAAATTGCACAAAAGGTCATGAACATTAAATTAATTTCCCGCTGAGCAGTAATCATAAGAGAAAGAAAAACATACCTCTTTTCTTTCCTTTTCTTTCTCTCTTTCCTTTCGTTT
>PVHT020000166.1:13928400-13976070 GCA_004024745.2 Catagonus wagneri
GCAACGCCGGATCGTTAACCCACTGAGCAAGGGCAGGGATCGAACCTGCAACCTCATGGTTCCTAGTCGGATTCGTTAACCACTGCGCCACGACGGGAACTCCCATAATGGTGTATTCTTAATAGAAAAACTATTAAAATATTTGGAGCTAACTAATTATATTGATAACTTGATCAATCTTTAATTAACAAATATATAAGAATGAATAAATTGAAACTGAATAAGTGCTAGGACTTCTGAAGCCTAATTAGAATTGAAATGAGGCAGGAACATAAATCATTGTTGCTAAGTGAGGACTTACATTGTCTTTGAAAGGTGGGCATGAACTCTTCATACAATCTTGGTGTTTTTTTTTTAATCACTAGGGTAAATTAAAGGACCTCCAACATAAATCACTTTTCGGTTGGCCCAAAACCCAAATTCAGGTTCTTACAATGCTTGGAGATAATTCTTCTGACCCAAAGTAAAAGTTAGTAGAATAGATCATTTCCGGGTTATGATGTTAGATACATTAATAGGATATGCGGATGCTATTTTTCAAAAACGTAGCTATAAGATTTTTCCTTTGTACTACAACTCTGTTACAATTTCCATTGGAAAGAAGCCATGACTTAGATTGCTAGACGGATTTTGGTGTCAATCCTGAGCAGAATCTCAGCTTTACTACATTTTAGTTTTGTGACCATAGGTTACCTAACTTCTATGAGTCACAGTTTTTCATCTATAAAGAGGATCTAATAGTAATCTTTCATGATATTGTGTAAAAATTAAATGAGAAAATATGTAAATCCCTTGCTTAACAGAAGTCATTTCCCCATTGTCCTCTTCCATTACTCACAGAAATTTAAATCTCTAACACTAAGAATTCTCACATTGTACCATCCAAAGTACTTCCTCGGGATTCTCTGGGGTCTTTCTTCTCTCTGGATCTCCCATATCCTTCTTCCTGGATGTTCTTTTTCAGCCCCATTCTTCTCTTCTTCATCCTGTATTCAGTGTTAATACTATTTAACCTTTCACCCTGGTTTTCTACACATGTCCGCCATGACTTTCTCCCTCTTTTCCTCACTGCAACGAAATGACTTCCTTGATCCTTAACGCCTTCTCATTCTTTAAGAACAATTTGGGTACACATATTGTTTGTAAAAACGTTTTGGCACTACAAACACTTTTCAAGGAAAAACAAAATCCACTCATGTTCTCTTTCAGTTCCTGCCATACGTTTACATTTTAAAAACTCATTTTGTAAACAGCCAGGATGAAACTGTTTGTGGGATGGTATGGTGCCATGGCTGGAGCACAGGAAGAGAAAAGCCAGTTCCTGTTCTGTTCTGGTGACCCTTAGTGGGTCCATTTACTTCTTGAGCTCTCAGTTACTTCAACTCTAAAATGACACAGCAGGAGAAATTCCTGAGATCCCTTCAGCTCTGAAAATAGTCTAAGAATTGCTATATTTATAAAATGGGAATGTTCTCCCAGTACTGCCTAACCCAAGAGTGAGGCTGACCACAGTATCATTATTCAATTTTCTCCCTTGGTTCCTATGCATGGAGTGCAGAAAATAAGCAGAGGATAGAACTCTGCAGGCACAGATAGGAGTACTTTCTGCCAAGAGGATAATTGCCTCTTGGCCTTCTCCCATGGGGGCCTCTTGCTGTCAGGCTATACTGATGCCCTTGGAGGGATCCATCTCTCTTGCTTGGGTGCCCTTATCACAGATCTGTAACTGCGCTACAGTGACTTTGTGAAATGGCTGGATTAAAGCTTCAGGCTTTGCTCTGGAAGAGAACAGGTCTATTGGGCTGTGCTGGAGACAGGCTCCAAATATCTCTGTGTTGCAATGAGAAGCAGAGTGTGGGTCCAATCTGCTGCATATGTCAGCTCTGGAGGGCTGGAGGGGAGAAGGTCAGAAACAAACACGCTTAGAAAAATGTCCCCATTTATCCACTTCCGGATTTGGTTTGTTTTCAGAGTATTGTCAGATGCTTCCCTCACCCCTAATGACAGTGAACTGAAGAGCCAACAGGACAGAGGATTCTGTGTTAAGACATGAATGTGAAGTCTTACTGTATTTTGAGTACTTAAGGAAAAGCTAATGGGAACTTTCCAGGGAAGATGGTGGGTGTTATTAACATGGAAATATGTGCGAGGATTCCTAAATGGAGTCTTTATAGGCTGGAGTTGGAGGCTAATAGGACCCAGGCTGGTAGGGGGTAGGCAGGGTGTGGGACCGGGTGGGGGTGGGGAGAAAGGGTAGGGAAGAAAAGCTTTCTTTTGGACTCTGGAGATTCCGTGGGCCTGTATAAAGGGGAGACTGAGCAACACAGAGGCGGTGCTAAAGAAATCACAGTGACTGGACAGCTAGAGGACAGGAGGGAGTATACTGGCCAGGGCAAGAATGAGAACCTGTGAGTGGAGGTGGAAAATCCTAGGAGTTACTTATTTTAAGGAAGTGATTCCTGAAGGGAAGGGCCACACTGGGAAGAACTTGTGAACTGAAGGGAGAGCAGCGTCTAGGAGTCCCAGGGAGTGGTCTCAGTTTCGAACCTGAGCCAAGCCAATCAGGGTAATGGCTGGCTTGGCCCCCTCATCCCCAGGCCTCTAACTTCTGCAGCTAAGGCCACAGCTGTCCAGCCAGCCCGAGGTTCTGGAGCTAACACCGTTTTTATAAAGAAAAGAGAACTGAGAGTTCTAGTCTGCTGCAGTCATGGTGACCCTGGCTTTTTACTGCAGGGCCTACTCTGACTTGTTACTGTCCTTTTGTCTTGTTTCCTTTTGACTTAGCCTCTGCTGTGGGTCCTAGGAGTTGCCTCTTTTTCTTAGAATAATACTGTCCCTATCATATTTAATAACCCTACCAGAAAGGTAATATTATTCCCATTTTGCAGATGATAAAACTGAGAGGTAGAGGGTTTTGTTTGTTTGGTTTGGTTTTTCACAGGCCCCAAATCATGGATCACAGCCAGGGTTCAATGCAGGCAGTTTATCCACAGAGCCCAGTTTGTACCCACCAGCCCGTCCTACTTCTCCATCCAGTCTCCACCTTGGTTCTTTGCCTGCCACTCTGACTGTAGTGGGGTGGCCCCCTGTGTGTTCTTCTATTCTGGTCTTTCTGTTGAATACCTTCAACATGCCCACCTCCTTCATCTTTCTTTGATGATGCCCAGCTCTGTGATCTGCCTGTTTCCCAGGTCCTGACTGTTTCATGTTTGCTGGTCCTGCAGCTTATAAAGAACCCCGCTGGTGGCCCCTGAGATCTCCTAAGAGACATGACTGAACTTGATTCTTTCTGACTTTGCTTACTCTTGAGTACAGTCAGGTCGTGCAGGTGTAGTCACTGCAGACAGACTGGAAGCCAAGTTTGGATGGATAAGATGAACACTCAGGGTATGAAGTCGGCTGGAATGTGGATCAGGCTCAGCAGCCCCAGGTAGAAACCAGCTGTGTGGGTTTGATGTCTAGATGAGCTGGGAAAGGACCTCTTCCCCTTTAGTGGTGAACTGGGGTCATTTATTGGAATCCACGATGTGGCTTAAAGGATTCAGCCCTTCAGCTTGAGCGAGGCTTTCCCTGGGGCATGGTGCCCTTTGCTGTAGCTCAGACTTGCTGTTTTGGTTAGGGCAGAGGTTCTCAACCTTACTATCCATCACGGCCACCTGCAGAGCTCCTGAAAACTGCCGAACCCATCCCCGAAGTTCAGTTTTAGATGGTATAGGTTGACCTACAGGCATCCACAGTTTTACACAAAAGTGCTACAGGGTCGTCTAATGCTAACCATGGTTGCTAACCACTCATGTGGTTCTTGGCCTTAGGGTATCACTGGTGGACAGGAGCAAAGCAACGTGGCCTGGGAAAGAAAGAAGGCTTTAATGTGGCTTTTCCCTGCGAACCCTGGATGTTGTGGAATGTAAATCTGATCAAAGAAGGAGGGCCATGTATGTTCCTTAAGTTTAGGACTGCTGGAGGAAGCATACCACGTGTCTGAAAGATGCTAGGGTCCAGGGGTTCAGAGAAGACACTAGGCTAGAAGGCTCCTCTCTGGGCCTGGGAGTTGCTCAAATGCAGGGTGATAGAGGGAAAAGTTCTCCGTTCTATCCTAATGTGGCCCCAAGTTGCCCTGAAGCCTTGGGCTGCTGTCCAATGAACTGCAAACATGTTAAACTCAATCAGTCAGAACTGCAAAGGCAGAAATGCTGCGGTACAGCCTGAGAAAAGGCCAAGTAAAAGCATGGATCCTTATTCTAAATGTGATCACCTTTGTGTGATGGCTATGATGATCCACCCTTGATACAGAAGCGGAAGAAAACCAAACACATTTTAAATAAGATTCAAGATGCACTTGGGAGGTCAGGGGTTTTCTTAAGCAGAAAGATGTCTGTGTGTGATGTTTACTTGGTTTTGCTTAGATTTTTTTTTTTTTTTTTTTTTAGCATTTTCAGTTCCCGTTTCTTAGCTTTTATTTTCAAGGCTGTGGACTTAAAAGGGTCAGTCTTAGATTAAGTGCTATGTGTTGTTTTTTTTTTTTAATCAAAGTTTTGAAATAAAACAAGCTTCTGTGATTAAAAATATAGCAAGTCTCTGATCCCTAGGATTTTCATGTCAGTCAAGGGGTCTGTGCTCACCCAGAGCGCTGCGGTTATCAAGGCAGAGTGTATGTGGCTTTATCTTGTTGAACCTCATCTTTAATTGAGGGGGTTGGAATTGGTGACCTATAACCATGGAATAAAGGCTAGCAGCTCCTGAGCACTTACTGTATTCAGGCACTCTGCTAAGTTCTTTTCATGGATTATTTCATTTATTTCATGTTTTTTTTTTTTTTCCATATTGGCACCATATGAAAGTTTCCAGGCCAGGGACTGAACCTGGCCACAGCAGTGACAATGCCAGATTCTCTAATGTATCACAAAAGAACTCCCTGGATTATTTCACCTATTTCTTACCATGACCCTAGGATATAAATCCTATTATCACTGCTTCCATTTTAGACTTTCAGAACTGAGGCTTAGAGAGGTTAAGTAACTTTCTGAAGGTCACACAGCTGGTAAGTGCTAGAGCTGGGATTCTGATACCGGACCCATATTTATAATCACTATGCTTATATTATCTCCCTAAAGAACTTTATCATTGCTTCGTGAAATCAGTTTCCTGTGAGCCTGTTTCTTCCTGGGCAGATTGCTTCTTCATTTGGGCTATGAGATGAATGGCTATACCTGGTCATGACTGGCCAATGAGCTAAGCTTATTCCAAGTATAAATAACCGAATAAGAGGGACTGAGGTTAGCTGAGAATAGGAATGTAAGACATGAGCTGGAATAGACACTAAAGAACATAACCACTTTGTTTTATGTGAGAGTAGTTTGCTAATACACCCATGTTCATAGCAGCATTATTTTTAGTAGCCAAGAGATTGAAGCAACCCAAGTGTCCATGACAGGTGAGCGGATAAACAAAATGTGGTGTATACATACAATGAAATGTTATTCAGCTATAGAAAGGAAGGAAATTCTGACATGTAACTCTGGATAGCCACCTAGTAACATGGATAAAACTTGAGGACTTAAAGGTACATGAAACAAGCCAGTCACAAAAAGAAGAATACTGCACGACTCCTCTTATCTGCAGTGTCTAAAGAGGTCAGAGTCATAGAAACAGAAAGGAGAATGGTGGTTGCCAGGGGCAGGCAGAGGAGGAAATGCGGATTTGTTGTTTAATAGGTACAGAGTTTCAGTTTTGCAAGATGAAGAATTTTTGGAATTGGTTGCACAGCAATGTGAATATACTTTTACTGAATTATACACTTAAAAATTCTTAAGATGGTAAGTTTTATATTATGTATATTTTATCACAAAAAACAAACAACATTCCCCAATAGTGATCAGTGTTCTGAAATTAGATCTTAAAGCAAAATAACGTTACTGTCACAGAACTCTAAAAAAATGTCTGCAGGAGTTCTTGTCGTGGCTCAGTGGTTAACGAATCCAACTAGGAACCATGAAGTTGCCGGTTTGATCCCTGGCCTTGCTCGGTGGCGTTAAGGATCCGGCGTTGCTGTGAGCTGCGGTGTAGGTTTGCAGATGTGGCTGGGATCCTGCATTGCTGTGGCTGTGGCGTAGGCCAGCGGCTACAGCTCCATTTAGACCCCCAACCTGGGAACCTCCAAATGCCGCGGGTGCGGCCCTAGAAAAGGCAAAAAGACAAAAATAAATAAATAAATAAATAAATAAATAAATAAATAAATGTCTGCAATGTCTCCTTATGTGAGGAATTGCAGTCATAGATATGCTATTTTTCTTGAATGTTAACCTATTATCCTGAGTTTATGGTACATGTAAAGGGGTTAAGGGTATGATACACAGGAAATATATATATATATGAAATAAATAAATATATAAATATAAATATAAATTCATTTATATATAAATATAAATATTTATATATATTCATATATAAAATATATATAAATATTTTTATATATAAATATTTTTATATATTCATATATATAAATATATATATGAAATAAATATATATATGAAACATAGGAAATATATAATATAATGTGTTAACATAGTAATTGCACAATAAATCTTATTGCTTTTGCTCTCTTGAGAAATAAAATATTTGGAGAAATGCAAACAAATAATTTGCTAGTTGTTATGAGAAATACATAGTTTTCCAAAATTAATGACAGCTAACAGTGAATAATGATCCACCATACTTCTATCAGCTCTAAAATTCTGCAAACCTGTGATTATTAATCAATGATTATACCACTGACTGTATGGTACATTTCAGAGAACTCTGGCTTTTTCATTACTGTTTACACAGGCAGGATTAGAGCCTTTATGGTATTTGCATAATTCAGTATCCCATATTGACTTTAGAGCAGCTGGAGACAGGGACCGTGAGGGATTTTTCAAGCTGGGTCTTTTCAGCGATTGGCTTTCCATGGAGAAGGCGGTGGAGTATGGGAGCCTGGGTGTTCCGGTTCTTAGTGGCCCGGGGTGGGGGCATGGTGCGCAGCCAAATAACTCTTTGAGCCATTCACTTTTCTCATCTGTGGAAAGATAAGGTTGGATTTGGTGAACATTTGTCTCTTCTCATCCTCTCTCTGCTCCTTTTGTAGACAGATCCTCATATCCAGGGGCTTGGGGAGGCTGTCACCCACAAGGTCATAAGTGTGCCCCTAAGGTCACACGATTAGAAAAGGGTTGGCCTTGGAAATTTTTACGTGGATGAAGGGAGCTTGTCAATTATGCTTTAAGACTTCTCTGGATTGGCTAAAGGACAGCAAATGATAATCTGAGGATCAGAACTATCTCTTCAGAGAATTTAAAACAAAATTATGCCATGTCTTCTGTATAGATGAGTGAGTAGAATGAACTTTTCCAGAGAAATAGCCACTTCTCTAAAAATTAGGTGGAAATGCAGAGTTAGCTGTTCACATCTTGGTAAATTGTAACATGTAAATGTGTAAATGCGTCTCCACGTTCATAGCTCTTTCTGGAATGTATGCCTTAATGGACTTCATTCAGAGCTTATGAATTCAGGCTTCACTGAGTGTAAGATCTTTGAAATTTGGGGTGTGATTTAAAAGTGACTGAATAATGGATTGGGAGGGAGCCGTAAGAAAGTGTCTAGTCAATCAGATCGTGAAGGTGCGATGTTTTAGTTCTCCAACAGCAAGCTCGTGAGAGGATCCCCGGTGAAAGCTGTTGATCCAGGAAATGAATGAGCAAATGGGGTGAGAGTGGCAGGAAGGCAAAGGGTATGTTGTCGTGGCTGCTGATATGGGCAATGGGAACTCGATGACACTGTGTCCAGGATTGTTGTTTGCAAAGCATTTCTCCAGGTTCCCATGCCTCATTGGTTGAAGATTTCCAAGCCAACCCGAACATAGGCTGAGTGGGCTCCCACATTTTCAGAAGAGATTGTATGTTGAAGCGGGAAAGCAGAAAATTGGTCAGAGATTCATGGAACTTTCTGCCAAAACGTGGCTGACATGAGAATTGGGGATGTGATATGGATACCAACAAATCACCAGTCATCTTTCCCCCCTTTGCTCTTGGGGAAGGCAGTGTGGTGTGGTGGTTAAGCCCTGCATCTCTATCAGAGGGTCTGGATTTGAATCCCAGATCCACTCTGTTTACCAGGCACATGTTCTGAGCAAGATATTTAACCCCCCCAAGCCCTGGTTTCCTTATCTGTGAAATGGGGCTATTGAAATCTTCCTTGAAATATTGTGGGGATGGATTATATTATCCATATCGAGCACTTAGTAGCCAGGTTTGACTTTCCTGGGGCTTCACAGAATGAGTTAACCAAAAAAACTTGTGTAAGCTTTTTAGTCAAAAATCTCAAAATGCTCAGACCAATATGTTAGTACTGGAAGGGATTAATGAACTTATTAGATGACATGGAAGTGAGACTTTACCCACTCATCTAGGATGGACTTGATGAGTTCTGTAGAAGACCAAACAGATGGCTTTTTTTTTTTCTAAATAGATTTTCTTCCTCATCTTCCTTAGAAATATGCTAGTTTTCACTTTTGATGATATTCCTTTGAGAAACCACATCCCAAAAAGACATAGGACATGAAGTGTAGTACTGGAGGTATGGCCATAAGCCCCTTCAGTCTGACCTCCAAAATCATTCTGGCTGTGGAGAAGTGCCTATAACTTAAAGAGATGCCCCTGGCCTCTTCTACTAGATTTTTTTGGTTTTGTTTGTTATGGCATAATCATTTTCCTGCTTTGGTGGGGAAAGTGAATCTGGAGGGACTGGTTAAGAACAGGCAAGACTGATGTTTTTATGGCCATAAGACTTATTCTGAGTGCGAAAAGCCCAAACTGAATTTTAGGCCAAATTCAGCCATTTCTTCTACACTGGAGTTTTCACAGTGGAAATTAGATATGAAGTGTTTCATTAATTAAAGAGTATTTTTCACATTATGCAATTACCTTTGGCTATAGTGGGTGACTGAGGGACTAGGACCCCCAAGGTGGGAGAAGAAAAGTTATAGCCCTGCACAGCCGGGGAAGATGTTGCTCTGTGTCTCCTTGATGAGCTGTTCTGCAGTTTGGTTTATATTCGTTTGTTCTTCGATTTAATATTAGGGGCTCAACAAACAGAACCGCAAAGTAAAAGCCAAAGGACATGGAGAAGACTGAAATCACCGAGTATATGGAATGAATATTCGGGTATGTTTTGTCATCTTTGATCAATGGATATATACGTTTTATTTGTTTGTTTATTTGTTTACTTGCTTTTTAGGGCTGCATCCGTGGCCTACGGAAGTTCCCAGGCTAGGGGTTGAATCGGAGCTGCAGGTGCCAGCTTGTGCCACAGCCATGGCAACTTGGTATTTGAGCCTCATCTGCAACCTATGCCACAGCTCACAGCAATGCCAGATTCTTAACCCACTGAGCGAGGCCAGGGATGGAACCCATGTCCTCATGAATACTATGTCCTTATGAATACTGTAATAACTTTCAATTATCACTGACATTCCTCTATTGTTGGTTATTGTGACTGAAACTTTAATTCTAACCTCAATACATTCCTCTTCCACAAAAAAGGTATCTTAATATCACAATTTTTGACAAACCAGGTTACTTTTAGGAATCTCCATATCACCTTATAGCAGACCAAACAGCCCTGTTGAAAGCTATGGGAATCTAATTCCAAACTACTAGGAAAGCTTTAATCTGCTCCCTGGTGCTGTTCGTTGCTCACGGCGATCCCGCCCATGTTTGCCCGTTTATGAACTCCCTTGCCTTCGTGGAATGTTAAAGTTTAGTGGTGACCGGATCTTGTGCTCCAGTGTCGAGAGCCATTGTTTTCTAAGAAAGGCACACTCACTGACCTGGGTGGGATTTTAGTTTCTGTCCGCCATCTGCTTTTAAAGCAAAACAGAGACGAGAAGGCGCGAAGTGCGTGCGGCTGCGGCCGCCAGGATAGGCAATGCTGGAAGGGAATTTCTTTCTGGTGACGGTCTTGAGTTATAGAGGGGAAGGCTGCACGCAGTGAATGAACCCCGGGGGAAGGTTTGAGCTCCTGCCGTGAGCTCAGCACCGTGGTAGGGGATGGGTAAGAAAGCACAAGAGGGGTGTCTTCTGTGGCCTGTAAATATGGGTAGGGAAACAAACCCTGCGGGTTTGGGGAATGGTGAAGCCCCTAGCAGTGCTCTGTGGAACTGAGTCCACATAAGGGATCAACCCTAGGATTTCAAAGACGGGAGGCTTGCACCGCGGGCTGCTGGGCTGCAGCAGCACCGGGAAGGATGGGTAGAGTACAGACAGGAGGACCAGAGAGCAAACTCCGTGGGAGTTATTCTTAAAGATGGAAAATGGTCTGGAATTGTAACCAAATACGTTCCTCCTACTGGAAGGTGTATTCTGGAGGAAGACAAAATCTGTGTACCCGGGGTTGTCTCAAAGAAAAAACAAACAAAAAACAATCACCCCTCTTGTTCTGCTTTATCTGCTACTGGCATGATACCAGCATGACACATAGAGGATTTTGACTTCTTCAGATGTTTTTGGTTACATTGGCCTTCTACTGATAAGGTAGTGCAGATTTGAAATACTGCCTTTCTTTTGACAAAACATTTTTTTTCCCATGGCCGATTCTTCTTGAAATGACACTGATTTCTTGTTTATCCATGGCTGGAAAACTCCTACTTTCATAGGCTTCTTTGAGAATGATAGCAAGTTTCTTTGAAGGGAAGTCATTCATGGGCTAAGAACTCTATCCTTTAATTTGGATTTTATAGGTAATATTTTTCTTTTGTTGCCTATGTTGTTAATTGTTTTTCCATTCTATGCTTTTGCCCTGCTTGGTGGGATTGACTTTTTACCTTGTATTTTTGGCTCCTTCTGTACTTTCATTTTTAGAAAAAATTTTCTTAGAATTCCTCATGTTTGGGACATAGATTCACTTTTCTACCTTTACCTTGTCAATTCTGAAGTTTCTGGCCCAATGCAAAATGGTATGGTCACTTTGGAAGACAGTTTTGCTGTTCAGAACTAAATATGCTCTTATCATACAACTCAGCAGATGTGATCACTGGCATTTATTCCAAAATTTGAAAACATATGTCAAGACAAAATTCTGCATATGGTTGTTTAAAGCAGTTTATTCATTACTGCCAAAATGTAGAAGCAACCAATGTGTCCTTTAGTAGGTTAATAAAGAAATTGAGGTAATCCAGACAGTAGAATATTATCTAGTGCTAAAAAGCAGTGAACTATCAAGCCATGAAAAAACATGGGAAAAACTGAAATGCGTGAAAGAAGCCAGCCTGAAAAAGTTTGATGTACGATTCCAACCATACAATGTTCTTGAAAAGGCAAAAATATGGAGACAGTAAAAAGATCAGTGGTTGTTAGGGGTTGAAGGAAAGCGGAGGGATAAATGGGTGGAACACAAAGGATTTTTAGGGCACTGAAAGCACTCCATATGGTATTATAATGATGGATACATGTCATTACACATTTGTCCAAACTCATAGACTGTACAACACCAGGAGTGAGCCCTAATGTAAGTTATTGGCTTTGAGTGATGATGTGTCAGTGGAGGTTCATCAGTCGTAACAAATACACCACCATGGTGGAGGATGTTGATAATGGGGGAGGCTATGAATTTATGGGGACAAGGAATATATGGGAAATCTGTATCTTCCTCTCAGTTTTGCTGTGAGCTTAAAATTGCTGCTGCTGCTGCAAGGAAAAAAGTCTTTACGAAAAAAAAAATCTGAGAATACTACTGACGTGGAGAAGTTTAGTAAATAGACTTCTGTATAAGCTTTGAAAACCGTGTTATTATTCATCTCTCTATGCAATGCCTTCCCTAGAATTTCTTAACTCAGTTTTTGCATTCTATAATAGTTCTGGCTAAATGTTTTCTCAGCAACTTATTTTTTTTTTTAAGGAAAGGGATAAAAAGATTTTTTAAAAACCTCCATTATAAAAGCAGGGTATTTATTCTGTGCTGCTCAGGAGACGTAGTTCAAGAAGTAGTTCAAGACTGGAGTGGCCAGTCTATAATTCACATTATTCCTACAGGTGTTTATTGTCAGCATGCTTGAAAAGGATCTGTAGAAGCGTTAGATTTAACATTTGTGGTTAACAAACTAGCTTGTTTTTAGATATCTGTAAAATGGACAGTATGGTAGGTTTTAGAGTAGAAATACTAGATATTGTCTAATGTCTACTAGACCTGGTAAGAGCCGAGAGAGGATTCAAAAGTGCATGTGTATCTATCTGCAAATGCATGAATGCATGTACATATTTCCAGTGGGCTCAGAGGGGGCCCTTGGCTGTGGACCCACAAGGAGAGATGCTGAGGGTGGCTGTGAGGGGGGAGGGGAAGGGAATGGGAGAGTGGGTCAATCTGCAAGGGGAATGAAAAGCCAGATGGGACAATGGCAGGCCCTCTGAGCCTCCAGAATGTAGGACCCCGCCCCCACCCCCAGCCCCCGCTGAAGCACTGGAGAAGAGGCTCTGTGCCTGAGCTGCACATCAGGTGGCAGGAGAAATGGGCAAGTGACTTAATCTCCCTGGTCTCCAGTTCCTTATTTTCACCATGAAGAAGTTGGATCGACTCATAAACTTACATATGTTTCTTTTTTAGGAGTGGTGCTTTTTGGTTTTTATTTGTTCGTTTGCAACTTTGAAGTAACAAAATATCCATAGGAAAAAAAATTAAAGAATGAGAAACAAAACATCACGAGCATCCCAGAAGTTTTGCATTATTTCCGTCCTGAGTTCTGATTACAGCCTTCTTTTACCTCTCAGAGGAAATATTCTTCAGACTTTCATGATCATTTATTTGCTTTCCTTCCTAAGTTTTATTACCTATATGTATATCTCTAAACCATATGGATTAATATTGCCAATTTTCTGATTTTATATAAATGAATCATTGTTTACTAATTTCTTTTGCTGTATAGTTTCACATTGTATGAATTCACCACAAAATATTAACCGATTGTACTAAAGATGGACATTTGAGTTGCTTCTGCTTTGGAGCCATTATGGACAGCAGTGCTGTGAACATTCATATATGTGCAGTCTGGGGCACATAAGTACAAGTTTCTCCAGGATGCATATCTGGGAACAGAATTGCTGGTTAAAGGGTATGCATGCCTCAGACTGTTTTCCAGTGTGGTTATTATAGCTCTTTTCCTTCCTAAACCAAACCTGATGCATAAAATAAAGTAGATGACAGCAGAGCTTTGATTGAAGCAGGGGTCTGGGGACACTTCCAGGCATGGTTTCCTCTGTATGGTGCTCTGTTGGTGCTTTATCCTGGGTCTAACACACCTGTTTGCTTGTATGTTTTCTCTGTCGCTTTGAAAGACAGTGGATTCCAGTGATTTTCCATTCCAAGGGTAAAGGAGAAATCCTGACCTTCCAACCCTCCCCCACCCCTGCCATGGCATCTCTACTCAGTAGTATTTTAATTTGGAAGCCCAAGATTCTAACTTTAGAATAGATATTTCCTTAGACCTTCCCTAAGAAAATTCCTATTCTACAAAGAATTAGAAGATTTTTAAAAATGCACAAGATACTCCTCCTGGACGTTATCTGTCCTTATTATGGCCCTGAATTAGCTTGATTTGGGTCTTGGTTTGAACTAGAAAATTTATTTCCAGTAGTTATATAAGAGAATAGCTGAAAGCAATTGGATTAAACTATTCAAGAGGGTTAAGCCCAGAGAGGATGAATCAAAATATTGAGTACTGCTAGAGATGCGAGGAGGATATTTGTATGGCATCTAATGTACTTGGATATAGACTGTCTCAAGGTCAAGAAGCCATGGTGGTGGCTTAAGGTTTAGAGGTAATTCATGCTGTTAGGTGTTATTATCCCTACCAAAATGGCAAAACAGCAAAATGGAGACTTTTCCCAGTGCTGTCCTTTGCCAAAAACATAACAGTAAAGAAGGATTGAGGCTGGAACATTCTGGGCAGTAGACAGGCCAATGCATGTAATGCATATCATTAAAAGTAGTTAGCACAAAGAAATGGTTGTTATTGTGCTTCGTCCCAGTTGGACTTAGTAACTAATTAGTATAAGCTCCTTCTTTTTTTTCCCCCATGGCCATATGCAGTTTTTGAATTCTTACAACGAAAACTGTTTTAAAGAAGAAGTTAAATACAGAATGCATTGAGTTTGGTAGAGAAAGTTTAAAGGTCTGCATTTTCCCACCAAAGCTATTTAATATCAGCTGCAGAGTGGGGGTGTGTGTGTGTGTGGAAAGGTTGTGACCTCCCTTATTTTTACAACCATTGCCATGATTTCATAATACTGGCAGCAGTCACCCAGAGTGAAGTAGACTTTATTACAGTAATTATATGCCAGAATGTGGGTATTAAAACAGAAAAACTTTTCTACTGATAATAAATGTCAAGGGAAAAATGACTTTACCCAACAACTAGCCCTTCATCAGTGTTTTTAATATATTAATGGCCTCAATGAAGACAGAGATGTGTCCATAGCATAGAAGTTCAGACTCCATATAGGTTTTTTGCCTTATTTGTGGAAGGGTAAGTAGGGCGGTTGAAGGATAGAGGCATGTTTTAGCAAGTTAGGTTTATTTTTTTCCGTGGCATAAAGTCAGACATATTTTCTCTTATGCAGATATAGCTATTGTGTTTGCAGATAGATTAATTATAACCGTAACTGAGGAAGTCTGTTGTTTCTGGATCACTTCATTGCTTTTCCCTGGTATGTTTTGGTGGGTTCTCGAGAGCTGGGGGAAGTAATGCAGCATGAGAATTTTATCTTGAAATATGGTGTTTTCTGACTACTAAAAAGAAAAAGCTCAAATAAGGACATTAAAAGGTCTGAATAAGTACCAGAAGGTGTAATTTTTTGAAAATAACCATATCTGAACTATAGGTTTGTAGCTGCTGAATTACACTCAGCAAGCATTAATTGTGGGGTTTATCAATACCTCTCTGAAGTAATAAACACGGTCTAAATGTAGAAAGGCTACTTCAAGAAAACATTTAAGGAGTTCCCATCGTGGCTCAGCAGTTAACCAACCTGACTAGCATCCGTGAGGACACAGGTTCGATCCCTGGCCTCACTCAGTGGGTTAAGGATCTGGCATTGCTATGAGCTGTGGTGTAGGTCACAGACACGGCTCAGATCCCGAGATGCTGTAACTGTGGTGTAGGCCGGCAGCTACAGCTCCAGTTCGACCCCAAGCCTGGGAACCTCCATATGCTGCAAGTGTGGCCCTAAAAAAAAGCCAATAAAAAAAAAACATTTAATTCATTCTACAATTGAATTTAGTGAAAGGCTAATTAATCCCAATAAATGCTAAGATTATAGTACTTTTTATCTTTGATTCCAGTGGACTTGGAAGTGGGCAGTTGAACCTTTCTCCAGAATGCCCTATTATCTGGGATCGAGAAAAAGAAGATATGCAGAAAGTCAATAGCAAAAGTCAGAGCAAAATATGTTCCCAGTCTCCATCATAAAATAGTCTAAAGGTCATACTTTTCTTGGATTTTTGGCCCATTGCTCAAGCCAGACAGACCACTGGAGGGTGACCTCCACGTTTTTCTGAATAGTATTTATTCCCGCATACAGTTGGTGCTTTACGTATTCCTAGGAGTGATGAAGATGATGTTTATTTGGGGGCCTGCTGCTCTACCCTTCTGCTTCGCTACATGGAAGAATCTGGGTTCAGGATCTCCCAGAGTGAACTGATTGTTGATGGTGACCTGGGGCAGCATTTCAGAGGAGCCCTATGCCAGCTGGGAGGCATCAATCACTGACTCATAACAACCTTAGGTGCTTGCCACTCCCACTCAGTTTCATTGCTCAAAATCCAGACCAGTCCTCTGAACATGACAGTGATTCCTCTTCTATGTTTTCTGCAGTGGGTTTGCCTTTAACAATGAGCTATTCATGGGCACCCAGGGAGCTACCCAGGCCCAGGGAGACGGCTGCTTGCCCTACAGGCAGCTGGCCATGCTCCAGTCCAGATATTCTTGGGAATGTGGAATTATTTGAATCAAAGGGAAATAAATCTTTTGCAAATGTTAATACAAATGACTGTGGGAAGGGCTTGGGCTAAAAGAGAAGCTGAGAATTCTTGGTGCCTACTGAGTTATTTTTTTGGCAGGAAATAATACTATGTTGTTGCTATGGGAATGATGAAGACAAGGTCATAGTCATGTTTTTAATGGTTGCTCTTACTGTATCATCTTCAACTGCCCTAGGTTGATAAGAACTTCCTTTTTTTTTCTTTTTTTTTGGTCTTTTGTCTTTTTAGGGCCGCACCCACTGCATATGGAGGTTCCCAGGTTAGGGGTCTAATTGGAGCTGTTATCGCTGGTCTACGCCACAGTCAGAGCTGAAACTTCTGTTTGAATCATTTTGACTACTCTTGCGTCATGTTTTGTTTTCCTTTTAACTTATACCTAAATTTGCCAGCGTATCTCTCCAAATCTATACATGGATCCCGCTGTACCATATTTTCATCGAGCATAAAGAAACCAATTGCTTCGGAAGTTTATACCTTTGATTATATGCTTTCTGTGTCATACGTTGCAATGAGAAGAGGTGTACCCTGGAGATCTGAAATTCTGTGCACTTTTCTGATGGCATGGAAACTGGGTAGTGTTGGGCAAAGGCCAAATGACCTGGGCTGAGTTTCCCCTTTGCCACATCTAGCTGTGCCAGCTTGGCGATTAGTAAATGTCCCTGAACCAGGTTTCTGCATTTATAAACTGGGGCTACTTATACCACCACTGAGGTGTTGGGAGCCCTACAGAAAATTTATGTGAAGTCTTATCACAGGGATCATGAATACCTGACAAATGTGATGCCCAAGTCTTCATTCAATATCTATGGCAGAAATCACAACTCAATCCCTTTTCTTAAGCCAAGAGGCAGCCTCAGACTCTTTCTCAACACAGTGTTCCAGGTAACCACTATCAGTCTGTCAAATTTGGCGTATGAGATTTGCCGAAGCACAATTCTTGGGACCTGACAGACACTCAGGAGGCGGTAGGTCTTAATTATTACTCTTCTCCTATTATTACTTTTAACAGGAGGCTGTAGTTATGGCAGCGGGAGACACAGGCAGCCGCTTTCTGCTTTGCCCATCGTAATTCAGCTTGTATCCAGAACCAGGAGCACTGGATATAGCTGATCACTCATCTAACTTGGGAATACTGGTCTCTGATCTTTATATCTCCCTGGGTCTTTTCCTCCACCTTCCTTGCTGGTTTCTCTTCATTTGTGAAGTGTCTCAGGTCCACCTTTTTCTTTTTTTACCCACCTTCACTACAATCTCATTTCATCTCATGGCTTTCAGTATCATCCATATACTAACAACACCAACATTTGTGTCTCCAGGCTGTATTTCAACTCTGAACTTTATTGTATACTTAACTGCATTCTTGAGACACATATCTAATAGCAAGTGTCTGTAATGGGACGTACCTCTTAACTGGATATCTAATAGGCATCTCCAGCCCAACAAGATAAGGGTTGAACTCCTGATTCATGACCCCCTCCCCTGCAAACTAAACCCACTTCTCCCATAGTCTTAATTATTTCAGCAAATGGCAGTTCCTTCCAAGAGTTGCTCAGGAGGAAAAGTTTGAAGTTATAGATCCTTCTCTTTTCCTCATACCCCACATCCAATTCACCAAGAAATCCTGTGGGTTCTACCTCCAAGAATCTTACTCCCTCTTACCACCTCTCCCTCAACCATCATAGTCTAAGCCACTGTCATCTCTCACCTGAATATTGTTGTAGCCAATAACAGGCTACAAATGTTTTTCAACACATAGACAACACGATTATTTTACATGGAAATCAGACCACATTACTCCTCTGTTACACACCTTCCATTGCTTTCTATCTCGCTTTGAGTACAAGTTAAAGCCCCTCCATTGCTCTGAAAGACCCCACACAACTGGCCTCAAGCACCTTTCAGACATCATCTCTTTCTACTGTCCCCGTACTCACTCTGGTCTGGCCATACTGGCCTTCTTGCTGTTCCAAGAATATGCCCCTCCTGCTTCAGGCCTTTGCACTGTTGGCTCCCTGCTTGGGAGGCACTTCCTCCAGATATGCACGAAGCTCGCTTTCTCATTTCTTTCATCTGTGTTTATCAGCAAGGCCATCTTGAATATGAGACATAGCAGCCACCCTCCCTACTTCTTTGTCTGGCACCTACTGTCCTACCTCCCCCACTTCCCTTTTCTTCATGGCCCTTAGCAACATCTGAAATGTTATGGCCTTCCTTGTTTGTTTATTAGACTGTAACATCCAAAAGGGCAGGAACTTTGTTCCCCACTGTATCTCCAGCACCTAGAAAGTTCTGGGCATATAGTAAACAATTTTTGCCAAACTATTAAATGAATGAAACAAATGGTTCTAAAGCTTGAGTTTCTCTGAATTATTATTGGCATAGTTTTCTGCAGGACTGCAAAAATTTATAAAACTTTCTACATTTGATTAATTTTTAGCAACGTTATTATCTCAGTGTATTTACCATTAAGAGCAGAAAATCAATACAGCCACCGTAATGATGAGTAAAAATACCTTTGAGTACTCTTATTTATTTTGGTAGCTAGAAACAGAATACAACATAGGAAAATGCTGAATGTTCCTAGTTGATCTCCTTGAGGCTGACCAACTTTGAGTGTTTATAAAACACAGACAGATATTTAACATAACCTTTGCTATCTGGCAGTGTTTGCAATGGGCTGGGCTTAATTGGTGGCTCCTGAATTCCTGTAAGAGAGTGCTAATCTGGTTGGAAAGAAGAT
This sequence comes from Catagonus wagneri, assembly GCA_004024745.2. Classification (NCBI taxonomy): domain Eukaryota; kingdom Metazoa; phylum Chordata; class Mammalia; order Artiodactyla; family Tayassuidae; genus Catagonus; species Catagonus wagneri. The sequence goes on from PVHT020000166.1 coordinate 13,947,203, forward strand.
GTGGATCTTCAAACCTTATTGGTTTGAAGGCCATGCGAAAAATATTAATTGCCCATCTCATAGAATGAAAGAAAAGTGAAGTTTGTTGCGGGGTATAGGACAGAGGAGGAAGGCACCAAAGCTCTTTCTGAGAAGAATATATATGGCATTTAGTCTGCTATATGGCTTCAAAGTAGTTAATACTTTCTTTGGGGCTCAGTTTCCTCATTGATAAAGTGAGGAACTTAGAATAAATAAGGTTAACTCCAACCTTTTCTTTGGGTGGTATCATGAAAGGTCTCAGATACAGACCCATATGTAACTTCCATTTAAACTGGAAATCCCTCTGAGGTCCAGTTTCTTTTTCTGTAAGGTAAAGAAGTTTGGCTCAGTCATACTGTAAGGTTTTTCTCAAGTCTAACATTCTTTGCTTTGATTGTGCATTTAGGTTTTTTCCCTCGCTCTGGTGAAATTAAACTTCTTACCTTTTTCTTCTTCCGTTTTTTATTTCTTTGAAGTGATGGTCATGCACGCACAAAGTGTGAGTCTGTGTCACACATCTGTAGGTGGAGAGTGCATACTTTGCCATTGGTGAACACTAACTCTGCCTGCTGGCAGAGTGTGGAGTGGGGATGTATCTTTGTGGTTTGTTTTATGCTCTAAACTTGACAGTGAAATGGTCCATGGGGAAAATAGTGATTTTTAAAAAAAGTGCTGAAATATGTCTTTAACCTCAGTTCTGGCCAACTGACATTGGAAACTGCAGTATTTTAAAACTATGCATTTCCAGTTCACTTACTTCCCATTCCTTTGCCTCATTTTAGGGCATCAAGGCGGATGATCTTGGCCTGGAAGCACTTCAGTCAGATAAACTACAAAAAGGGTCTGATCACACCTATATCTTAACTTCATGTCTGTGTTGCAGTGTTCTGTGGTGTAGGTTGCAGATGTGGCTCGGATCCCACGTTGCTGTGGCTGTGGCGTAGGCTGGTGGCTACAGCTCCGATTCAACCCCTAGCCTGGGAACCTCCATATGCTGCAGGTGTGTCCCTAAAAAGAAAAAATAAATAAATAAATAAATAAATAGCCATTTATTACTATTATTACTATTTTTTAGGGCCACATTCTCAGCATATGGAGGGTCCCAGGCTAGGGGTCAAATCAGAGCTACAGCTGCTGGCCTACACCAGGGCCATAGCAATGCAGGATCTGAGCCGTGTTTGCAATCTACACCATGGCTCAGGGCAACGCCAGATCCTCAATCCACTGAGTGAGTCCAGGGATCAAACCTGCAACCTTGTGGTTACTAGTCAGATTCATTTCCGTTGTGCCACAATGGGAACTTCCCCAGTAATCATTTTTGAAAAATCATCACCTTGTACACCTTAAGCTGACACAATATTACATGTCAATTATATCTCAATAATCCTGGAAAATTATTATATTTATTTGACTGTACATTGACTCTGCATATGCAGATCCAGTTTGGCTTTTTATCCCGAGTAAATCATCTGCTGCCATGACTAAAACTGTGAGAAGTCGAAGAAGTGGACACTTTCTGATGCTTAGAATAGTTTTGCATTTTTCCTTGTGGTGTGGCTTATGGAAATCTAGGATTAATCTGGATATAAGCATTAATGTAAATGAATTTCCTGGAAAACAGTGGGTGGAGAATTTGAACATCAGTTTCTTCAAGAAACTCAGTGTCCCAGAGGCATTTTACACATGGAGTGAGGCTTTGGTGTTTGATATTGAGAACAAAAGTGCTCCTTTAATTACCTGGTTTTACCTTCCCAAGGTGGTCTCTCCCCTTCTTGCATTCTCCAAATCCTACCTGTTATTCCAGACATAGTTGATATCCCACTCTTGTGAGACCTCTGTCCACCACTCCCATGAGAGGTGTTATGTCCTTTCTTAAATTCCCACAGTTCCCGCCATTCAGTCCTTGGTTCATTGTTCATGGAGCTTGGACACCTGTTACATTGATATATGGAACAGGTATCTAGGTATTTTACTGTTCAACTTTGCATAAGCTTATATTCGATTTACTTCACTACATTAGATTATATGCTGGTTTGGAGCGAAGAAACAAATTCTTTGGATGACTCAAGGCCTTGAATATACCTGATAGCCAGTAAATGTGTGTTTCTATTAGATTTGATTAACTTGCCAATGAAAATAGTGGGCAAAAGTTAGAAAATCTACCCTGAGGAAATAGATTTACTCTGCCTTCTTAGTAACTGTTTATTTCCTTTAATTCACCGCCCCCCCAAGATATTAGCTGTGAATTAGGTCTCTGTTGGTACCGGTGAAGACCACAGTAACATAAGCTCTTTTGTGTATGTCTGGCTTGAAAATTTTCAGGGAGAAGAAATTCATTTGGGAAGGAACAAAGAAGAATGTGTTTAGGGAATCTTAAAGGGAAGTGGTCAAGAAGGTCAATATTTCATGGACATATTTATGGTGTTTCTATTCATGATGGGGAAGCAGGGTAGTGAGTCTAGTAAAAGACATATTTATAACCTGTTCCTTGGTAACTGACTTACCTCCATAGTGGTTCTAAAATTATGTCCCCATTTCATTTGAAATTAAATGCCTTAATTGGAATGTGTTCACTGTGGGGCTGTTAGGATGTTAGTAATCAAAGGGCAGAGGTGCATGTGGGCTGAAGAGAGACCAGCCCCTAATATGGACAGGTGACCAACCTCACAAGAAGCTTGTTTCTGATAATTGTGCTGGGAAAGGGGAAGTCAAAGGATGGGTTCTGATTGGTTAGGACTTGTGCCCTCCTCCCTTGAAGGCCAAGGGCGGTGATAAAGTAATTAGTCACCACAGAGCTCTGTTGACTTGTCTGCTCAAATCAATACATATTCCCATTTCCACTGACTCATTTAGAGGGAAAAACGATGACAGCCAAGAAAGAGGGAGGGAGTGGGTGGGAGAGGAATTTTGTAATTTATTACAGTGTATTCCCCCACCTATATTTTATTATGATGATTTTCAAACATACAGAAAAACTGAGGGAATTACAAAATGAACACCCATATACTCACTTATATTCTACAATTAATATTTTGCTATAATTACTTTATCATCTATCTCTCCATCTCTCTCTCAGTCTGTCTCTGGAGCAGCATTCTATGAGTTTTGACAAAGGCTTTCACCTGTGTGACCCAAACCCCTCTCCAGATCTGAAATATAACCTTCATCTCAAAAAGTCCCTTCACATCCCTTCTCAGGGAATCCCTGCTCCCACTTAACTCCTAGAGGCAACCAACTTCCTGTTTCTTTTACTATAGATACATTTCGCCTTTTCTAGAACATTGTGTGAGGCTTATTTCCCTCTAATAATATTTTTGAGCTTCATCCATGCTGTTACATATGTCCGTTATTTTTTAAAAAACTAAAATAATCTCTATTCAACTTCAGAGAGTCTCGGGTTAGCAACGTGGAAGGCAGTAGGAAAAGGGGGAAATAGAGTTTTGCTTTGTTTTTTTCTTTTTAAATGAGAGTTGAAAGGGACCCTAGTGACAGGTGCATTGGCCCTTAATTTTCCATGTGAATTGACTGGGGACCAGTGACAGCTCAGGGTCATGTAGACTAAACTGAAACTAGAACCCAGGTCTCCTGACTTGCAGTTAGAAATGGTCGGGGAGGCAGCTGAGTGGGGTGGTTGCTTTGAGCTGAAGCCACGTGAGACTCGAGAGTTTCGACAGAGATTTGCTTTAGAGGATGTGAAACTCCACTAACCTCATGTGACAAGAAATCCTTGGAGGCCTTGGTATGGAGCCAGCGGGGGACGTCCAACGCGGCTTCTGGTTACCAGCTCCAAATCTGACCCACTGGCTCAGGGTGACTTAGGGAGAGCTTTCTGATTTGCAGTAAGATCAGAGGACAGGGGAAGTTTTTCGACACAGAGGCAGGCTAATGCTAAAGGACCAAAAAAAAAAAAAAAAAAACCACCCAAGAGAGGCACCTTCACCCCCATGGCCCCCCCATAGGAAGGGACCTGGAGCTGAAAATAAAACGCCAAGGGAGGGAGGGAGAGATGCCATGTTACAGACAGAGCCTTTGTCTCCAATTCAGCCCAGGATGACAATGACCTGGCGGTGCCTGCCTGCCAGCTGTTGGCTAGCCTTTGTGAAAGTCCCCAATCTCTGGGCCAATGCTTTGTGGGCAGGTATCCATATCATGAAGCCAACTGGCACTGCTGCCACCTTTGTTCGTGAAATGAGCCCAGTGTCAGGAAACTAAGGCTGCTGATCCACTCTTGCTACCAGCTGGCAGGTGCGAACCCCGCAGGCAGTTGCCCTGGGGAGAGAGGGCTGATGTTGCCATGGTAACTGATCAGAAAAGGATGTTTCTTCTTCAAGGTCACTTTGACCTCTTTTCTGCCTGGGGACCGTTGTGAGGAAGAAGTGATTGCAGCAACGCCGACTTGTGTGTGAATGTGTACCTCGCCTGTTTTGGATGCATTACTTTTCATTGGATCTTATTAGTGTCACTTGCTGGGCAAATCTGGGGGTGGGTGGACCTCTTGGGGGATGTTGTCCTGGCCGAAGATCAGGTCACCAGGGAAGTCCCAGGAGAGACAACCCAGTGCAAACCAAGCAGGACTGAACAAAGAATTCCAAAGGCGTTTCTGAAGGGCAGCCCATCAGGTTGGACGGGTTCTTTGGGCTATTCTGGGATAAGAGATTAGTGCTGACTGTTTACGGCTTGTCACCCTAGATGTCCTTTGGTCAGACTGTCCTGGGCACAGGGGTGAAGGGACACTTGTCGGCTAGCTGGGTGCCTCATCAGTCTGACACAATGAGTTCACTGAAAAGAAGCAAGCTTTCCTTATCACCGTTGTCCTTCTCTCTGTAACGCACTCATGCCTTCACCTTGGGCAGATACATATTTTCTGGCTTTGATATGAAAGCTTAGCTTCTCCTTGATGTTATTTTTTCTGCATCTCACTCTAATAAAAGCCTTACCGACTCAGGTCATTGGGCTGCGTGTCAGGAATTTTCCTATTTCACATCTCGTGTGTATTCACATGGTAACCTCCACTTTCTGTAGCCCGAGATTTCTGTTAGGAGAAATAATAGTGTTGTAATAATGATGGCAGCTTCCTGAACACCCTGGAAAATTTACTCCTTTCTGCCCACAGGGATGCTATGAAAATTATTCAGATGGGTTGGTACCCTGACAGTGGGAAATATTAATGATTCTTGATAAAACCCGAGCAAATTGCTTGCAAATATAACTGTGGATATAAGCCTCGGTGTCCTAATGTGTAAGATGAAAAAAATTAGATTGAATGATCTCTTCAGGACTTTGCCATCTAGTTTCCAAGGATGTTACATTTCAACATGAAAAAGGAAATCTCTATGTGAATTCAACAGTTAACAAACTGACCTTACTCACAAATTTTTGCCCTAGATCCTTATACTCAGCAAATATTTATAATTCATCTACTCAGTCTAGGCACCCAGTAGTAGGATATAGAAACAGACGAAGCATCATTTTCTATGCTGAAAGATCTCATGGTCCAAGGGGGAGGGATGGCAAGAAGAAATTATTCTCAAAATTGGCAGGAGTTGGAAGGCAAAGTTCTGTTTGGGAAAATAAGTTATCTTTTGGTTTGGAAAAGCACCTTAATGGACTTATCGAATGTAGAAAAATGAGCCTCTGGGCCTGTAGCCCCTCCCCCCACCCCCACCCCCACTTTGTCAGGGCCGGGAAGACTACGTTGATGTGAGGCACCTGCTTCAGGTGCAAAAATAAGGTTATACAAAACACTTAGCGATCAAGATAAATACTATTATAATACTTAAAAATCAAAATTTTAAAAATCCATGATGAACAAAATATGCAAATTTTAAATAAAGAGAGGATCTGATACTGCGTGTATAAAATCTTGACTCACTTTCCTTATCCTAATTCTGGTCTTTGTTCTAATGAAACTTTATTTATAAAATGTTCCAGTTTTTTTTTTTTTTTTTTTTTTTTTGTCTACACCTACAGCATACAGAAGTCCCTAGGCCAGGGATCAAACCCATGTCATAGCAATGACCAATCCAGGGCAGTGACAATGCTGGATCCTTTACTTGCTGAGCCACCAGGGAACTCCTCCAATTTGATTTTTAAAAACCATTGCATTAAAATATTTAAAGGTTTAGATAAGAGTGTAACAGAGTTTAGGGTTTTGGAGATTTGTCATCAAAAGGATAAGACACTTGATGGGGTCCTTAGAAGATGGTGATGAGCACAGCTGAGAAATCCCTCATGGTAGAAAGTGGTTGATAAATATTTATGAACGAGATGCCTAATAAAGGGTTTGAAGTTGTTCTTTACTCTGTGTTGCAGTTATCCCCTCTGTTCCCTATGCCTCAGTTAAGACTCTAATATGTCCTATAACCCTTGAATTCATGCTGATTTGAGAAAAGGGAAGGAAGAAGTGTGGTGTCCAGCATGGGAGGAAGTGGTCTGGTGAGAGGAGGGCAGATGGAGGAACCAGGCAGGATGAAGCAAGGCCCAGTTCAGGGGATGCCTCACTCCCTAAAATTTTTTGAAGAGAAGTTGGAAGGAGTCTGGACTTTGCAGTGCATGGAATGCGGTCATGAGCTCAGCATCCTTTGCCATATTAAGGAAAGAGAGAACCTCAGATAACAGACACTGGGGCCACACTTGTAAACCGATCGTCATGTGATTGTACTGGATCTTTGGTTTACCCCTCCAGGTCTTCTCACCCAGGTCCCTCACCGTCCATTTCTCTGCTTTTATCTGAGAGGCTGCTTTCTGTGGACCACATCACAGGGCTCTCTTGTCCCCTGGATTCCAGCTGGATTTGGCCAGTGATGAGCACTAGTAGATTTGGAAGGAGGAAAGAGAGTGAGTCGGCTCCTTTCCTGAGGGTTTGCTATAGGTCTTCCCCCACCAAGCATCCCTCTCATTCTTTTCCAGGCTCTGGGAACCACTCCCTCTTGTTACCTTTTCAGGCTAGAGGTGGTAACAGAGCCCCTCTAATTTTTCCTGGGGATGCACTATCTTTTGTGGTTTCATTATACCCTGCTTCTTTGTAAAGAATCTGTAATAAACTCTCTTCGTGGTAAGGGTACTAGCTGTCTTTTGCTGAGACCCTGACTGATACAGACGTGAGAAGCATTAAAAAGGGTTGTAGAGTATTATAGGTTAGAGTTGAAGGAAGCAAAGAACTGCCCAGTCGGAAGGAAGATGGGTGGGCATAGAGGGCTTCATGAGTAATATTTGAACCAAGTATTATGGGATGAGATATTTCCCTGGGATTAGGATAAATCCCAGCCTGAAAACAGTCTTTCATTTGCCAGGTGGGTATCCATGTACACAAATGTTGATGGGCTGCATGGTCTTAAAAGACAGTGATTATCCAGTGAACTTGAAAAGTACAGGAAATCTTGATCAATAAAATAGAAATCACCCATACTCCTGCAATCCCTGTTGATAATGTGGCATGCTTGCTTCCATGTTTCTTTTTTTAAGAGTTGAAATCACACTCTGTATATAATTTTGGATCCTGGTTTTCTTCAGCACTGAGTAGAAAGCAATTTTCCCACAACTGAAAGAAGCTGCAAATATCTGCTCAGAGGCTGCTCCTTTTTGAGGTAGCAGAATAACCTGAAAAAACTGAATGCTGTTACATCATAGTGATGTACTGTGATTTTTAAAAAAAAAAAAATAATGCTCCAGAATTTTGTATTTTTATATCTTTTGTTTTTTGCTTGCTAAATTTAAAAAACGCTACTAAAAATACCTGACTACACATATATCTGTACTTCGGGATGGCTGAATTATTATGGATTTTAGGTTGGTTGTTTTCCTTTTTATACTATTTTTTTTCTGTTTATGGCCATGCCTGTGACATATGGAAGTTCCTGGGCTAGGGGTCGAATTGGAGCTGCAGCTCCCGGCCTACACCACAGCCATGTCAATACCAGGTCCTTAACTCAGTGAGCAAGGCTTGGGATTGAACCCCCATCCTCATGGATACTAGTCGGGTTCTTAACCCACTGAGCCTCAATGGGAACTTGCCTTTTTTATACTGTTAAAGAAGATTGAGCTTTCCTTTGGTGGGTGAGGAGGAGAGGAAGTGGTACCTGGGACTCCATTCTGAGGGCAAGCCCAGGACCATGGCCAGAAAAGGACTCTAAATGGATAAGCATTAGCAGCAGTTATGCCTGAGTTAAATTTTAGGTTGTGCTGTATAATCCCTTTTCAAATTTTCTGAACCTTCAGTGTTAGTCTCATTCCATGCGGAGTTACATTGACAGTTCTAGTAGAGGGTAGAGGCAAGAACAGTGAATATGTGAAGGTCAAAGGGCTGTGAAGGGTGGACAAAAGAGGCAGAGCTGTTTAGGAGGAGCCTGAACCCAGGGCTTGGGGAGAGAGGCGACTGCCAGGCACCCAGGGGAAGCATCCTGTAGCTGATCTTCTGAGATACTGAGTGGGCACTTCTGCAATTCCAAAAATTACATTTGGATCCTAAAGGAAAGAAGGGCCCTGAAGCCTGAAGTATTGAGGTTATAGGTCATTACAGTAGGAAGTAATACGGGAAACAAAGGAGGGAATGGATGAGGAGATATTAAGGGGGGTGGATTTTGCGACCATCATGTGGGAAGGTACTGGGGCATTAGAACTGGATGAGGGAAGTAGTATTTTATCAGAGCAGTTCCTGCAAAATGGCTAAGAAGCATACATGATAATTTGAACAGGGTTTTGAAAGGGCAAAAGGTAAACTCCATCTTGAGAGAAGTAAACTTCCTTTTATAAGGTTGAAATATAACAAGGTAAGCTATGATTCCTTATGATTTGTATTAGGATCTTATAGGAAAAGGACAAATATTTCAATGGACTTGACCTCCCAAAGTAGCAGAATCACTTGATTTTCCCTTGCTTGTTCATCCCATGATTAGACTAGTTCAAAACCTGAGCTTAGCTGTGCGTTTCTTTTTCAGTGAATTTTTTTTCCACTAGAAACCTGAAATAAGTGACATTTATTCTCACGTTATTCCACAATCCATTTTTCAGCTCACACTCAACTGCTTTTCGACATGCAGCTGGGGAATGGCTTAGAAAAAACCTGTGATTGAGACTTTTTCACATGACTTTGCCAAATTCAGACAGGGAGTCTTCCACCCTGAGAACTGCCTTAACTGAATATCCACATATGCTTTGCAAGAAGTTAGATATGGAATTCGTGATAGTTTCTGCAAATAATTTATAGAGTGGCTCTATTTTTTCCTGGGAGATGAAAATGCAGTGCCTCTTTGGGAAAAGTTTGGAGAATTCCAGGAAAACACAGGAGTAAGCTTTCAGTGTGGCTTTAATGTCATATTGATTGGATAGGCTTTGGTTTGGAACTCTGTCTTAGAAAGGAGGACATAGAATTTTGAAGGCTGTCTTAATAAATAATCTTTAAAGATCATAGACCCATTATTTAATGTATAATATAGGTTAAAGTGACATTGATTCTGTTGCATCCATAAAATCTTATGTTTGCATAGTGTGAAAAATAGTACTGACCACCCCATCCAAAATTAACTAAAGTAGAGCATAAAAATACTTCCTTATGCCCAACAATAAGGTATTCTTTTATGTGAAGTGTCTCTGGGCTGGAAAGCAGAGTGAGATTTCAGCATTCTGAGGTATGTTTTTCTTGTACTGAAATGGCTTTGAACATGGCATTGTAACGTTCAGGGCTCTTTATCTGAGTTGTCAGCATTGACTTCTCTCTTTTTTTTTTTTAATAATTTGAATGCAAATATAGAGCATACATTTAGCTGTTTGGGGATTATATAAACGTGGGATTAAATTCTTCTACTATTACAAAATTCTACTAACTGAATCAATAACCCTAAAAGACTTCCATAGGTTAGCCTGATGGACTGAAGCAAAGGGGATAAAGTTTAATAAGAAATGAATATTAGATCTCAGGTTTAAAAAAAGATCAGCTGACTGGAGAGTCCTGGCTTAATAGTTCATGTGAAAAGTCTCATGAGTTTTATCACCAGGAAGCTCAGTAGGAGTCCAGTGTCACGTGACAAGCATCAGCTCTTGGAGTAGAGTTCTCCTATCAAGGGTGGTCCTATATTTCAACCCTGGACAAACTTCTACTGAACTCCTTATCTCTGTAAGGGTGCAAGACAAAATTGAGCAACTGTATCACATAGGAAACTGTTGGAGGAATTGCAGGAACCATGATTTAGCCCAAGATAGGAAAGCTCAGGAGGGGGCCTTGAGGGATTGCTGTGTAGAAATATTTCTCTGAAGGGTTGAGGTTTTCCCCGAATTCCAGTGTCCAGCGCTAGGGGCAGACTAGGATCAATATCTGGAGATTTCAGGGAAATCCTCTGGGGGTTGATAAAGAGAAAATTTTTCTGATGAATAAAATTTGTTCAAAAGCGAAATGGACTGGCATGGGAGGAGAGGCGTCCCCTGACCCTGAAAAATGAAGCCAGATATCAGCTTTCTGACAGAGGAGGTTGTAGGGCAGGTTGAAGTGTGAAGTTGTGCTAGATGGCCCTTCAGATTCCATCCATTGCCAAGTAGGCAAATTTGTTTTGTGGCTGGCTCGTCTCCCCTTCATCCCAGCTATAACTCTGGGAAAGATAGGATCACCTGCTTCCCATTACAATATTAATACTTAGAAGGCTTGAGGTCTTGAGAAATTTATACTTCAGTAAATTTCCACCAATAAGCATGTTTCTATTCATGCAGACCACTCTGGCTTTAGCCTGCAAACAAAGGACATGTCACAAGAGCGTGAGACTTTCATGTGCAAGAATTAGCTCCTGCAAGGAGACATTTGGGCAGGGGTCAACTTGCTCCTCTTAAATGAAAACATAGAATCTCGTCTCTGTATCCTATGGAAGCAGGAAATTGGGGGTGACGCATCCTCATCTGCCTGCTCTGGACAGTGCGCTGGTCTGTTTCCCCTGGGCAACAGCAGTCATTACCTAATGGATACTGGAGAAATGGAACCTTACTGTCTCCTGTTCTTTTGCATTGCTATGGGGTTAAAAGATCCTTAAGAACAGTAGCTGTGCTCTTGGTATTTGATGGGAATCTTTCAGCCACCTTCCTACTCCAAGTCACTCTATCTCTGCATTGGAAATTGGTGATAAGGACAGAGCCTCTGAATATTGCTGCAATCCTAAACCCTCAGCTCACTCCTCCTCCCTCTTCTCTTTCCCAGTCAGCAAGCAGGGTCGAAGAGGGAGGGTATCTGCCCTGCAAGAAGGCGGGATACCAAATACTTGCGAAGTGAAGAGCCACCATCCTGGGAGATGGGGGAAGGACCTGGAAGGGAGAGGAGAACTGAGGGACCCCTAAGGACCCCTTTCTGAACCCGGCATCCTTACTGCTGGTCTCTTTGCAGAGATGTGCAGGGCCCTGCGGAGTTCCTGAGGAATCCTGCAGCTGCTGGGGCCTCGTCGGAGATGGGCAGTGTGTCTCCCGGTCCTTGTTAGTCCCATAAATGGCCCATTGAGGGGAGCAGGAGAAGGGAGAGGCATCCAGGGCTGGCCCCGGGGTCCCTCAATGGGGGCACTGTTCAGGCTTGGGTGGAAGCCAGCCCTGACACCATGCTAGTTGTTAAAGCCTCATTCTTCCCAAGGAGGCGGCTGGAAAGGCAGCAGAGCAGCTGAGGCTCCAGAAAAGGTACTTCTCTTGTTCTTCACAAGGCTGGACTGGCACACGACAGGAAGCCACTTCCTCTTCAATTATTTTCTGTCATCCATTGCATTTACATCTCAAGCATTTTCCCTCTTCCTTCTTACACTCATCTTACTACTCAAGACCCCGCACTGATGGGTTTTTCCATTATTCTCCCCAGTCTCAACTGAAACTTAGAAATGATGTCAAATTTTCCTGTTTTGTACTGGTCTCCTTGGGCAGCCCATCAGGGAAGCACCTTGAGAGTGGCTCCTGTTCGGCAATCGCTCTTGAGCCCCAGAGTAGTTCAAAATCTCATTCAAAATGAAGAGTGTGGCTTTGGAAAGAGCAAGGTACTAGATGCCCACTGCAGGAAACGTGTTGTTTTTCTTGCCCACTATCCATACTCCTCTTTCTCATAATACCACCTGGATTTTCCTTTAAGAGCCACCCCCACTGCACTCAGCCTATGGGCATTGATGGGATTGACTTGACCACAAGGCCCTTGGTTTCAGGATGGGCACAGCACCTGACCAGCATCTTCTATCCTCCTGGCTTTGAGTAGGGGCAGTTGGGACCCAGACTGGGCCATGTCAGAGTCAATCTTGAGCAGGAAAGATATGCAGACAGATACTTCCCATTTTTGCTGAGGTTGCTGACTATGTAGAGTCTAAGCTGGGAGCCCTGGTAATCACCTTTGTAACTACATGGGAAGAATCACTCAGGATATAGGCCACAGAGGAAAACCAGGCCAAAGTGACAGACCTTTGATGTTACAGAATGTAGGCTGGATCCAGCTATGCCTAAAGCCAGCACCCTGACCTTTGAGTTATGCTGGTCAGAATGTTCACTTTTATTCCTTTATCTCACTTGAGTTGAGTTTCTGTTCACTAGTTTCTGTTAGCACAATTCATTTAGTTGCCACCAAAAGAGTCCTAAAAATGCTGACCTTTTCTACTTCCTATTCACTGCTCAGGCCACCCTTATTCAGTTATTTGCTACTATTTTGCAATTGTCCCAAACTGTACCAGAGCTAACATGTGCTAACATTACCCAAAATTTCAGTCTAGATGGAAAGGGGAAGACTCACTCACTCAGTTCTTCTCTGAGTGGATGGGATAGCAGGTACCCCTGGAGTCCCCATGTGCATCTTGAATCTGTGGTAAGAGCCCCAGCTTTGCCCACCCATTCAGCGATCATTAATTCTGTGTGTACCACAGCTCACAGTAAAGCAGAGAGATTGGTGGTACAAGGGCAAAGAAATAGGACAGCCTCCATGATGAGACTGTACATCCGCTTCCACAGGGGGCAAGTGGCCAGTTCTTATCTTCGAAGGGTGGAGAAAGACTTCAAAGAAAAGGAGATGCTTGAGCTGTATCTTCAAAGATGAATTGAGTTTTTTCAGGGTGAAAAAGAAAAAAGTATAGGAAAGGCATACAGTCTGACCCGGGAGAGAAATGTCAACTGTAAACTGTTGACTGACTTAAAAACCCTCTACCTGCAGGATGGAGAAGACAGTTTGATCTTCTGTGTTTAGCACATGTATAACTGCTGCATTATGCTGGGTAGAACACAGAAATCTGTGGCCACATTCATCCACCTCCTTTCCCCCTTTCCAAAATTCAGAAAATACGTAAAGTTCTCTTGCGGGCAAGCAATGCCATATAGATGTTAGAGTGGCTTGTTGTGGGTAAACTCAACATTCCATGTCTGGTCTCCAGCTTTGTGGGTGTGAGTTGGTGGCAAGGATATGGCAGTAAAAGGAACAGCAGCATCAGCTGTATTTCCAGATCAAAGTTAAAACCGTATACTCTTCAAAGAAATGATCCAGGGGTGGTCCCCTGACTTCCTTATTTTGTAAGCAACTCCACTCCCTGCATTAAATCCCTTTCAGTTAGAAATACCGTGAGTAGGTTCTCTTGTCTACACTGAACTCTGACTGAAGCCACTCCCCGCTGTGATGTCTGGAAGGGCCAAGACCCGCTTTTCTCATTCTCTGTTGCATCCCTAGTAGCAAGCACAGGTGTGGCAGCAGCAGGTTCTCACAGTGAAGAGTTTTTGAGTAAGTATATTAGAAGTTATAATATGGATATGGATGCACATACGTGTATATGAAGAGTTAAGTGATTCAAAAGATGCCACAAGGCTGTACACCATCAAGAGCCACACCTTTTTTAGCAATGCGTATTATGTTGTCATAGGCCAGTGGTCACTCTGGTCTACAGTGTTCATGGAAGATTTGATGGAGATATATTGATGGGAGGGGACTGGATTCAGAGGAATGAGTAGACACTGGATAAGAAAAAAAGGAGTGTGATACTTTAGAACCAGTGCTTAGTGCTAATATCGCTGCACACTGATGACTAATGTGCACTTGCTCCTGAAATGAGGACTAAGTTCCCTTTGAAATGCATATGGGCTTAAAAATGAAGGGAAAAGGTCTTGGCATGATGTCCTTGGGTTTTGCCAAACCCTAATGTTGTGTTTGGAGCTGTTCTCTGCCCCGTAGGCCACAAGAATTCCCCTGTTCCCATCCCATACCCACATCAAGCATGTTTCTGAATCTTCTGGGAAGCCACACACTGAGCAGTCAGATATCTGATCCTACTTCAGAACAAGCAAGGCGAGATCTGAGTTCAACCAGCAGAAATTTCCATTGGGAGCCTTTGCCCAGGATGTTGGCTGGCAGCCTCTGATCCTCCTGAGTTCCAGAAGTGGGTGAAAGGTTTGGTGGACTAATCTCACTTCATTATACAGTGATTACAAGGGAAGTGATATGATTGAGGGCTGGTCTACCTGCCAGTCAATCTGGGCAGTGTCACCAGAAGGTCACAAGGCTTATGAGCTCTTCTTTACATGGGAATCAGCACAACCAATTCAAGTTTCCCATTTCATGGTTTAGCTCTAACAATATGTCATTATTGCCTTTTAAAAATTGAATCTGAGGAAAATTTGAAGTTGTGTTAGTTAAATAAACCAACAAGAGTTTACTGTAACTCGTAGCTCTGACATTAGATCGACTGGGGATAATCAAATTAATCAGAGAGGCAGCCTTATATAAATGTAAGAAAGACAGCAAATGTCTACAGAAGCTTTGCAAGTCTGCAAAATCTGTTCTGCTTCCACATTCAGGTTAATAAAAGGGATGAATGAGTGAGGCAAAACTTCTATGCATCTTGTAAGAAGGTACCTGTACACCTGAGAAGATGAAGAGCTGAGAGCTGGGCTGTTCTTTTGGACCCTCAAGCATCATCTAATTGACATGAGTCCACTCTCTCCTGTATTTAAATGAAGTTAAGTTTGGGTACTAAGGGTTTACAATTAGGAAACTCCTAATAATAGGGGAGAAATTTAGGAATCTATGGCTGCCATATTTGATAGGCTCTAAGACTTTATTGCTTTGTTGTTTAACCTAAACCTTCATTCTATTGAGCTATTAGTTACATTTATAAATCTCTCTACACTCCAGCTTCCTCAACTGTAGTGTCCTTGCTGTGAGGGTTAAGTGAGAAAATGCATGTATATGTCTTGTGCCAGAGCTTGTCATGGAGCAGATCCTTAGTGAGCAGCAACCACCCTTACTGTTATTACCAACACATAGAAGGCCACCAGTTCAAAGAATTGTGGACAAATGCATTGCTGACCCTCGACAGATTAGAGATCATAAATCTGGAGGTATCTCCTGATCTCTGCCCTAGGCTTGTTGTGTAACTCCTGTCACTTGCCTACATCTGGGGGTGGGGATAGATGAGACCTAGCATGACAGCAAGTCATATGATAAGGACTTGGAGCGGGTGTGGTTGACCAGAAGCTCTACAGGATGTAGGTAGGTTACTCACCTGAGTGACTCAGTTTGAGGCTGCTTAGGTTTATAGGATCCATAACAGAGAGGTGGTGGCTAGACTCACACTTGAGTACCAGGCTTTAAGAAGAGTAAGGACAAACTAGAGGATGTTATGGTATGACGAACGCTCTCGGAACCCCTACCCTGAGGTTTAGTGAAGGGGATAGAGAGATCGATTTGGAGAAGTTGGGGCGAGGGTAATTGACTCAAGCTTCCAGTAATGTGAGGGTTGTTCCAGGGTAAAAGCTAAGACTACTGGGTGGAAGTTCTGGGGAGGCATTTTCAGCTCTATTGCCAGTGTGAATGAAAGCGGTAGAACTGTCTAGAAATTATAAGTGGAACACACTATATTCCAATGCAAAAGTCCCTAGAAATGTTAAATCTGGGCAGACTGGTCCCCAGGGAAGCTCAGGAAAGCTTCTGCTCAGGAGCATATGGAAGGACTCTTAGTACAGTGTTGTGGGTGGAAGTGACAGCCCAGGAAGATTTTCCTCAGGCAAAAGTCCCCACGAAGAAGTAGACATTAGGCAGACAAGGTTTGGAGTGTGGGTGGGAAGAGGAACAGGGAAGGAGAAGGTGTGATGGGTGCTGGGAACTGCAAGTATGGGTGGGCACAGGTGTAGTGGGGAGAGAATAGGGGCTTTTTATACTACCTTGAGGAGATAGGACTTTATTCTGAAGGTTATGGGGAGCCACAGTAAGTAAGGCTGTGACTTGGCCAGATGATGTTGTCAGAAGGATTATACTCACTCCATCCAGAGCCTAAATAAAGGAAGAAGAGAGTCAACATTTACTGAGAACACACTGTGAAGTGGACGCTTCAGATAAAGGACATTATCTCCCACTCACAACCCCCCTCTGAATGACTAATCAATTTCATTTCACAGTCAAGGACATTAAGGACCAGAGAGGTTTAGTGACTTTCCCAACATTGCCCAGATATTAAGTGACTAAGAAAATACTTAAAAGCAAATGGGGCTGGTCTCAAGGTCTATGCTTTATTTCCTTTAAGTAAAAATAAAACAAAACGGAACAAATCTCTTTTTGAAAATCTAACCAAATCTCAAATCTCTAGGAGGAATATTACTCGTGTATTCTCTAAGATCACAGTACACCCAAAGGTGCCTAGCCATGAACCACGCCCCCTTCCTGTGACCTGCTGCTATCAGACCCTTTCCCTTCCATCTAGAGATAATTAGACAAGAGCCAAACTGATACTCTTTCCCAGGACTTTGGGACTGGGATTCTGAGGCAGCCAGTTCGATTACGTGGCTGGACTCTTGGTTACGAAGGTGCAGCCACATCCCCCCATGTGGACGGAGAAACAGAGAAGACGGACTGCAAAGAGAGCAGAATTCAGATGTATAAGCAGAGAGGAGACACAGAGATGATCCTGCCCAGACTTTCCAGTTCTTATAGTCCATCTGAATTCCCTGAGCCCCCCTAGACCTGCATATCGTATTTCTCCTTAAGTTTAAGCCGGCTAGAGTTAGCTTGTGTTCAAATGGAAAGAAATGGATTCATCAGAGTTCCTAAGGGGGACTGAGGAAGGCAGGTAGTGAGAGAATGTGGACTCCACTCCCCCACTGAAAATGGGGCTGAAGACTGTGGAGAGCCCCGCTATGCCTGACCTAAGGCCCAGAGAGCTACTGACCTGGTGAAATGCCCGGGCTTCCTGTAGGACAGAGAAGGCAGTGGGGTCTGAGAACATCCTGCTGCGGAGCTCCACCAAGGCGCTGCTCAGGGACGCAGTGGGCGCAGCCGAAAAGGAGAATGCGGGATGGAGGCAGGACTGCCATGGGGACAGGCTGGACCTCTCTCAGGCCGCCGGAAGGGGGTTTAGGCCAAGGTTAACAAATCCAAGAGAGTGGAAAGGCTTGAGCAGACATCTGGTTTATAACTGAAGTCAGAAGATTAACTAATATAACATTGCAAGGTTATCTATCTATCTATTTATTTATGTATTTATTGGCTGCAGCCACACCGTGTGGAAGTTCCCAGGCTAGGGACTGAACCTGAGCACGGCTGTAACTAGAGCCACAGCAGTGACGATGCTGGATACTTAACCCACTGGGTCATGAGGTAGCTGCTATTTTATTTTATTTTATTTTATTTTGTTTTATTTATTTATTTTGCTTTTTAGAGCCGCACCTGTGGGATATGGAAGTTCCCAGGCTAGGGGTCGAATCAGAGCTGTAGCTGCTGGCCTACTCCGCAGCCACAGCAAAGCAGGATCCGAGCTGCGCTTGCAACCTACACCACAGCTCATGGCAATGCCAGATTCTTAACCCACTGAGCAAGGCCAGGGATCGAAACTTCATCCTCATGGATACTAGTCGGATTTGTTTCCACTGCGCCACAAGGGGAACTGCTGCATTTTTATTTTAAAGAAGCAATCCATGAAGGTATTCAAGTAAAAAAATGAAAGCCCCCACTTCATCCCCCAAATTTAAGAGTGTAGTTCCAGGAATTCCCGTCATGGCTCAGTGGAAACGAATCTGACTAGCATCCATGAGGACGCAGATTTGATCCCTGGCCTTGCTCAGTGTGTTAAGCATCCAGTGTTGCTGTAAAGTGTGGTGTAGGGCACAGACACGGCTCAGATCCCGAGTTGTGACTGTGGCATAGGCCGGCAGCTGTAGCTCCGATTCAACCCCTAGCCTGGCAACCTACATATGCTCTGGGTGCCGCCCTAAAAAGACCAAAAAAAAAAAAAAGAGTGCAATTCCAGGTGGGACCTGACCAAGCCCTGAGGAAGCCAGGTGAGGGTGAAGAGTGTTGCAGGCCTCAAGAAGCAGGTGAGAGACGAGCACACAGCACTGTCCTTCCTCCCAGTAGATGCAGTAACAAACCTGGGGTCAGGTTTGCTTTTACTTAGAATCTAACAGACATACATTAATCATTATCTCTTATCTCATAAAACATTTTTGTTTGTTTTTTGAGAGGAAGATACAGAGACTTCTTACACATCCCCGGGCCACCCCCCCCAACATAGCCTCCCCCATCACCAATATCCCCCATTATCAACATTTGTTAGAGTTGATGAACCTCTATTGACACATCATAATTACCCACAGTCCATAGTTCACATTAAGTTCACTTGTGCTGTTGCACATTCTAAGGTCTGTACAAATGTATCATGACATGAATCCACCATTACAGTATCATACAAAGTAGTTTCACTGCCCTAAAAATCCACTGTGCTCCGCCTGTTTATCCCTACCCCCACCGATCTTTTTACTGTCTCTGTAGTTTTGCCTTTTCCAGAGCGTTATGTACTTGGAATCATATCATAGGGAGGAGTCTAAGCCTCCTCGTCTTTTCCTCACAGTGGGTACAGCCGAGAGAGAGAGGCCTGTCGGTGCCAGATCGGCCAGTGCCCCGTGCCCACCCACTGCCCTGCTGATCTGCTCCCAGGTCCACCCAGACTAGCCCACATCTCGAGGAAGCAGGGTGGAGCTAGTGGCTGCTTATTCCAGAATTCCACTCTATTGTCCTGCAACCCAGCCTTTTTCAGCTCTTTTTGAGTGAGTCACCGGGACCTTCAAAAGATTAAATTTTTCTCTTGTCAATTCTTCTGATATGGAGATTTCCTCTGAATTGGTATATTTATATATATCAGTATAACAGCTCTATAGCAAAGGTTTTGCTTTGTTTGAAGGATTGTCAGTTGCGACTGGTTCGGTGAACGCTGTGTTTATCTTGGGGAATTCTTGGGCACCAGAGAAATGTTAGCAAGAAGCACAGCAGGTATAGCCAGAGTTAATTTGTTTATTTATTGATTTAAAAATCAATGTTTAAAAAGCATACTTGATAAAAAGTCAAAACAGAACACTTTTAGATTAAAAAAAAAAAAGGCTCTCTATTTCTTTACCTCCGATTCCACTGAATATTTGTCCTAACTTCCTTAATTCACATATTGAAATCCTAACCCTCAAAGGTGATGGTATTAGAAGGTAAGCTTTTGAAAGGTGCTTAGGTCATGAGGGCAGTGTCCTTGTAAACAAAAGACCTCTAGCCCCTTCACCATGTGAAGACACAGCCAGCAGGTGCCGGCTGTGAAGCAGGATGGTGACCCCCACCAAGCAGAAGGCAACCCTGCTGGTGCCTTGATCTTAGACTTCTGGCCTCCAGAACTGTGAGCGATAATTTTTGTTGCTATAAGCCACCCAAGTCTGCAGTATTTTGTTGTAGCAGCCCAAGTAAACTAGGACATATAGCTTTACCAATGTCCTTAATGTCCTCTCAGAATTTTAAAAATCAAGGTAATAGCCTATACATGCACATTCTTTTTGGTTTTTGAATTGCAAATAAAGTTTCATTGACAAAGTTTCCGTCTTTGTACATGCATCTTGGTGTGCTTTATATCAACAGAGTGTATCTCTCATGGTGCAATTTCTGCTTCAAAGTATATGCACATCTTAAAATTTTTGGTAGGTGCTTCTAAATTTACTTATACAAAACTATATTACTAAGATTCCCATCAGCAGTATATGACTGCCTGTTTCTCCCCATCCTTACCAACCCTGGGGATAACCAAACCTTTAGTATTTTCCAATCTGATAGGAAACGAACTTGTTTTGATTTTTTGTCTTTTAAATATTGAGTGATCTTGTCCACCTATTTTATCTCTGTTTTTTTATGAGCAGATAGTTGATTTCCTTTGCCCTTTTGTCTTATTGGCTTATAAAGATTCTTTTTTTATTAAGAAACCAGGCCTTTGTTGGTCAGATATGTTGCTAGGACTTTTCTCCAGTTTTTAATTTTTCTTTTGACTTCAGGATACACATCTTATTTGCCATATGAAATTTTATTTATTTATTTATTTTGTAGGTATATTCAGCAATCTTTTCCTCTATGATGA
This sequence comes from Catagonus wagneri, assembly GCA_004024745.2. Classification (NCBI taxonomy): domain Eukaryota; kingdom Metazoa; phylum Chordata; class Mammalia; order Artiodactyla; family Tayassuidae; genus Catagonus; species Catagonus wagneri. The sequence goes on from PVHT020000166.1 coordinate 13,967,566, forward strand.
CCTGAGTATAATACCCCATGATGGGAGGAAGAACACCAAGAAGGCCTTCAAGGAGAGGGTGAGATACAGCTTGGCTACCAGTTCACTAGGATGGTGGCATTGCCTCACTGGGATTTCTCTGGAATCATAAAAAGAGCAGTGCAAAGAAACTTCATTTGGAGTTCCCACTGGTTCATCAGGTTAGGAACCTGACATATTGTCTGTGAAGACGTGGGTTTGATCCCTGGCCTCACTAAGTGGGTTAGGGATCCAGTGTTGCCAAAAGCCGAGGCCTAAGTCACAGACGGGGTTTGGATCCTGTGTTGCTGTGGCTGTGGCGAGCAGCTGCAGCTCCAATTTGACCCCTAGCCTGGGAACTTCCATATGCTACAGGTGCAGCCCTAAGAAGAAAAAAAAAGAAACTTCTTTTGTCCTACATTGGGTGGGGGCAAGAGGATGTCACACTAGGGAGAGTGAAGAATTGAAAGGAAGGAACATCCCCAGATGCAGCCAGGTGAGGAAACAGGAGAATAGAAGCTAAGCAGGAAGTGAAGGAGACAGCCTGCTCTGAAGCTTCCAAGTTTGATTTGGGATGTGCACTGGGTGGGGTGCAGTGAGGAGGTTAACTGCAGGTGTGGGTTGACCACCTTCTAGGTTCCACCACTTCTGATAAGCTAACCCTTCCTCTCTGCTCCCTCTACGTCTATCCTCTTTTCTCTGCAGCTCAGTCCTACCCTGGACAATGAAAAAAATTACAACCCGTAGAAGCCACCGTGACCTTGACCAGCAATGAGTCTTGCTGTGAAGACTAGTGACCTCGGGGGCTTTGGGGATAGAAGTTGATGATCCTTGAGAGTGGGGGTTGTTATTTTTATTCCCATTCCATGCTGGTTTCATTGGATGCCACTTCTTACTGAAATGCCCTGAAAACGAAGGAAAATTTGATAGATACTATGAGAATGAGCCATTTGGAGCCCTGGCAAAATCCTGCATTTGATCCTTGGTCTTTCCTGTTCAAAAGTTGACTTCCCAGTCTGGGCATCACCCTTTGCTTTTGTTTTTCCCCCCCAGGTATGTGATCCTTGGACATCTTGCATCTCAGGCTCACTTCTACTGAAGGAAAAAGAGAAGGTACATTGCAACCCAAGCAGGCTTGCCACTTACAAACCACTCCAGATTGGGTATGGCAACAAACCAATGCTACTATCTCGATTCAAGGTTTGGGATTGTGTGTGAATTTGGGGTCAAGCTAACTACCGAGAGTAGGGGTGGGAATAAAGGTGGGAGGAGAGGAGAAGGGTGGGGCGGGGCAGGGCAGTGGTGGGTGGTGGTGGAGGGGAAATAGACAGAGGAGGCTGGGAGGCGGCAGCCTTCCCTGCTCAGCTGCCGGAATGACACCTGCTGTAGAAACAGTGAAGGTTCTGTAGAGGAGAGGGGCACCCGTTCCTCACGGTCAGCTTGCAGCACATGTGGGGCAGCCAGTTACCCAGGCTGGAAATAGGGGTTAAAACGTAGGAAGAAGTGAATGCGAGAAAATTTTGCCTTGCTGAAGAGGCAGGATGGCTCAGTGTGTCCTGGGAGTTGTAGTGAATGCAGACTTTCTCCAAGCTGATTAAATGGAATTAACTCTGCAGCCTGGGATCTTACAACCTCCTGTTGCTCTCATTTCTCTGAACACTTGTTCTACCTCTTCAGAGCCTCCTGGAACCCTGAGGAATTTATTAATGAGGTCCAATTACAGAAACTTTCAGGATTTTAAATCTACTTTGGGTGCACAGCTGAAGGGTTCAGCTCACCCCCCACCCCGAGAAAATGTACCTTAAACAAGATTTCAGATGAACTGCACACTCAGTTTCCCTACTGCTTCCCCACGTCCAGCCGTCTCCCCTCTACAATCATCTGCAGCATTTCTGTCTTTGCTCCCCCTCATTTCCCCTCTGCCCTCATCTTCCCACCCCCAGCTTTCACAAAATGCCGTGGACTTCAGCTGCCCCATGTTTTAAAAGCTGCAGGACACACAGAGCACAGCAGACTGATCGACCCAGCTGGTTTCTGTCCAAGCCCTGCCAGCCCTAATTTGTGGCTTTAGCCTAGGTGTGCTGGAATGACTTTTCCTGGCCGTTTCCACCCTCGTCAACTGCTAGCAAACAATCTTTGCTTCCTCTTCGAGGATATTTTTGAAGACAGATTAGAGGCTTGAAAAAACACTCGGAATAACTCTTTAAACAGGTTTTCCAAACACTGGTGGAAGGAAACAAAGGAGGTGGGTGGGAGCGTCAGCCCTGAATAATGTTCTATTTCTCATCCTGTGTTGCCTGGGGCCCCGCACAGCTTGGGTTCTCCCCAGCCTGTGGAAACTTTGCAGACTTCCGGGGCTTGGTCTCTGCAGAAGTTGCTCCTCACCCTGGGAGAGATGGGATCTCCAGCAGCTGCTGTGGGAATGGCACATCTGGCATTCCGGCAGCCACTTCCTCTCTAGGGAAAAGCCTGGGCTCCACCCTGTGTGGTTTCACAAAGTGATGCTGGGGCTCCTGGGAACAGGCAGGAGCGGCTGTGAGCTGTGAACATCCTCCCGAGCTCCTGTGGGGCCTGCAGGCTTCGCTCAGCTGATTAAACATTCTTCATCTGGGGCAGACATTTAAAGGGACCATTGCATGGCATGGCTAGGTTTTCCACAGCTGAAAATTCTGTTTAACAAGGTGGGAAGCTCAGTTAAAAACAAAACAAAGAAAAACACCTGCAACATCTAGGAAGGCTGGAATATTGGTCTTCAGAGGTAGTAGCTTGCACCTTCCCTCTTATGTGAAGTAATCCCTGTCCACTCTACCTGGTGGGCATCTCTTTAATAAGTCAATATTCTTTTGATCGCAGGTGATAGGAAAGCAACTTGATCTTTGTAGACTGGATGGACGAGGGCGTTTGTCAGCTCCTGAAATCAGGGTGGTAATAATACAGCTGGCTTTGAGGAATGAAAGGAAACTGGGGTGTGCTGGATCTGGCCTGTACTGGCTCTTGTGAGCTGATTGTTCAGTTTTAAGGAATTTTATGAGCCTGTTCTTTGCATTTTTGAAAACTGCAATCTTTAATCTAGGACAGATTTACAAATGACCTGGAATGTACATCATTAGTTATGTCTAGCTGGTATTGTTTTTATTGCCTGTATTTTACTTACCTGTGTTTTACGTTATCTTCTCTTCCCCATACTGCATTGCTTCTCTAGTTGGTGGGAGAGAGATTTGGGGGATTACCTTAGTGCCTCTGAAATCACACCATTATGCACATACACATGTAATACACACAGAACACCACACTAGTGTATCTGTATACATATACATATGTATGTATATATGTGTGTGTGTATATATGTGTATATATATACACACAGACACATATATGCATATATATTCATATTATCACTTATATCACTTATATTTATAATCTCATTTAATCCTTAGAATTAAATGCATTGCTTTCCAGGAGAGAGATTGGGGAGTTATCTTGGCAGCCCTCAAATTCTAAGCCAGTGTCCATCTAACATAACAGTTTGATGTGTTTTTATTTGTTCTTCTTGAGAACCTTCAGGCCATGGCCTTTGTCATCAGTGTTTGCCACTGATGCTAACAGGCAGACTTGGCCCTCTTTCCCAGCCTGGGTCACGAGCAGAGCAGTTCATGAAGTTCTTGTTCAGAATCCTGATTACAGATGATAATCTCTGCGAACCTCCTTGAAGGAGAGCCACTTCTGCTGGGAAGGTATGAGTGCTCCCACGGACTGGCACAGCTCTCAGGGCGCGGCAGGGCGGGGTGGGGCGGGGGAGGTGACCCTACCACAGGTCGCATAGCCCAGGACTACAGAAGGGGTCACTGAACCCATTACTCTACCTCCACACTGCTTCATTAAAACAGCAAATACATTCCAATGCTTTATCTAAATCTCCTTCTGTACTGTAAGTTGATATCCCCTTATTCAGGTTTCCAGGCGTATGCAAAAAAAAAAAAAAGTTGTGTTATAAATGTTGAAGTTTCCTAAAACTCTTTATCTTCTGAGCAAAACTTAAAAAAAAAAAAACTTTTACATGTCTCTCATGATGATTTCACAGTATCACTTTCCAGACAAAGGGCTGCTATAATTTTTCTAATATTTTTAAAAAGCTTTGGCCTCAGTGAAATCTTTTGTATTTTCTCCTTTGCTAATTTCTCCCTTCTCTGAAATTTTTTAAATGCTTATGGTCAGTGCTACATAATTTATTTGTTTCTGTTTTTTTCCCATGTGGAGCGCTTTTCTACCTCCAAGCAAAATATAAGCTGTGGAGGGCAAGGATAATAATTTTAACTTTTCTGTCCCTTAACATCTGCTAAAGTGCCAGAAAAGTCGTTCACATTCCCAATGAACGTATCGATTTGCTGGCCTATTGGCTGACAGCTGTAAGAGCTCTTCTTCCTTTCCATGTCTGCACACATCTGATTTGCCACACTCTTCATCTACTGACAGTGGGATAAATCAAATGAAAAAGCTCATTAGAATTGGGGACAAAGTAAAGGTATCTTAGCTCTGAGTGATGTTCTGAAAGATCTCATGACTGAAATTCATGAGTATTAGATATAAATGTTTAACATTTCTATTTTGACTACTCACAGTGTCCTCCATGTGGACGAAGACTCTTGCCTGCCATTCTAGTTGTTGCCAAGGAATGTTGCCCACCATCAAGAAATCAGCCACAGCAGCAACCCCCCACTACCCCCACCCTTTCGTGCCTTGAAGGGAATTCAGGATGGAGAAAAACAGAATACTGGTCCTAGAGAGTTAAGATGCATATCAAAGGAATCATTCCAATGAGCCCAGACTCTTGCCTCTTTCCCATACATACGTTAACGTTAACGGGAGATGTCTGTTTTTTGTGATTAGCAGTAATCTTTTGATGTTTGACTATACTGTTTGCGGTTTATTTTTCTCAACAAAAATTCATATATATCCTGGCTCTCCCCTCTGTGGAACAGTTCTCAGAGTTATCTGAAAGGCTGCCTCCTGGGATATGGTCCTTAGTAATGTCCCTGAATAAAACACAATTCTGAACTTTTAGGTTGTGTGTTTTTTTCAGTTGATACCATGTTTCAAATTTGTTGAGGCTCTCAGTAAGCAATGTCACTATCATGGCCTTCCAAGTAAATTTACTAAATTTAAGAAAATGTTTTAGGAGTTCTCATTGTGACTCAGAGGTAACGAACCCGACTAGCATCCATGAGGATATAGGTTTGATCCCTAGCCTCGCTCAGTGGGTTAAGGATCCAGCACTGCTGTGAGCTGTGGTGGAGGTCGCAGATGCGGCTCAAATCTGGTGTTGCTGTGGCCGTGGCGTACGTAGGCCAGTGGCTACAGCTCTGATTCAGCCGCTAGCCTGGGAACTTCCAAAAGCTGCCAGGTGCCACCCTAAAAAGACAAAAAAATAAAAAGAATAAATAAAACAAGTATCTCATTTTTAAAAAAATAATCCAAACAAATTCACAAAGCATGGTAATACATTCATGTGTTTACAAGTTTTATAAGAACTTTTTTCAATAAATATCTGTAACTAATAACTTAGTATTTGGTGTTTAACAAAATTCCTAACAGTATTCTCCTTTGTTTATAAATACAGGACATGATGAGATTTGGAGAATCAACCCAAGTGTACTGAAGAAGGTGGGTTACAGTTGTACTTAAACAGATTTTTCAAACCCAGGGATTAGCATTTATGTGAGATAATATTGGACTTGTTTTTATGGAAAATGTAAGTTGGCTTGGGTAGCATGGGCATTGGCTATGCACTTCTTCCTTAGTAAGGTATCTCCTCTAACATTGACCAAGTGCCTGCTATGGGCAGCTTCCCCATGCACACGCTCAACCAAGTATTCATCAGATCAAACATTGCTTCATTTCAGAGGCCCAGTGAAGTTAGGGATATAAAGGTAGATATGGCTTTATACCCCCAAGCAATTAGTTATTGAGTGCCTGCTGTATACCAAGAACTGTAGTCTTACCTTACATTCTTGATTATAGAGGAGCAAACTGAAGCTCAGAGAGGTTAAGATCATTCGTTTAAAGTCAGATTTGAAGTCAGGTCTAACTCCAAAGCTTGAGCCTTCCTTTCCATCCCTTTGTCTCCTATGTGGCTGAAACCAGTATTTCCTATTTTGATAGGATCTTTCTCTCTTTCATTGCACTGATAGTGAGGATCTAATTTGGGAAAGAGTGTCACCCACAGCTACAAGGAATGAAGATCAATGAGCTCAGACCTCAGCAATGGCCAAAATACCCTGTGGATGGAATTTTAGTTTCTGAATTACAGGAACTTTGAGAGAACTGGCAGTGGTATTAGCAAGAAGTACTTTGAGCTTTTCAGATGAAAGGCTCTACGTGAGTATTAAGTGTGGCTATTAGAGACAGATATGGAATTTTATATGGAGAGTGCTTACTAATTCAAAGATAGTTTTTTATTTGTAGATTTGTTTTCTAGTTTGATCTCTTATTGGTGTTATAATAAGGGTTAGAAATGTGCCCAAAGATTTACGGCCAAGACTCAAAAGCTAAGTTTGCATGTCCTGGATAGAACTTTGTGCTTAAAATAATAATGGTAATTTTAATAAATCCTGTTTATACCTTGTCTTTATTTGAATAGCTTCAGAGTCTCTATAAACTTAGGCCTTTAGTAACTATATTTGTTCATTGGCCTATGACTTATCTTAACACCTGAGAACATTTTAGCAATTATAGGAACTGACAGGACCAGAGTATTAATTAGACATCATCTCCATTTGGACAATACCTGTTGGGGAGGAGGAGAGAGAAAAGCTGAATATTTTTTAAGTAGCTCGGATGGCTGCATATCTCCTAGTTCCTTTTATCTTCTTAGCCAATCCTGGATCAGACTTAGAGGTTATTATTATAAAGTCCCCCAGCTTAATGTTTCCCTTTGTCTATTGTTTATTTTTAAATGATGCCAAGCAGTGGCTCGGAAAGGAATGCAGGAGTTCCCTTCATGGCTCAGTGGTTAACGAATCCGACTAAGAACCATGAGGTTGAGGGTTCGACCCCTGGCCTTGCTCAGTGGGTTAAGGATCCGGCGTTGCCGTGAGCTGTGGTGTAGGTTGCAGACACGGCTCGGATCCTGCGTTGCTGTGGCTGTGGCGAAGGCCGGTGGCTACAGCTCCTGTTAGACCCCTAGCCTGGGAACCTCCATATGCCACGGGTGCGGCTCTAGATAAAGGCAAAAAGACAAAAAAAAAAGAAAGAAAGGAATGCACTTCTGATAAAACATTTTCCCACATTAACAATTAAAAATTATTTGGGGGTTGAGGAAGAAAGAGAAGGCAAGAGAAGGGACTTGGAAATTTTAGATCAAATTTTATAGAAATTTGGTTGGCATTTTTCTTTTGTGGCATAAACAGAAAGTCAAGGACATGTTAAGTGCTGTGACCAAGGTCAAAGAGTAGATGGGAGCCACTAAATAGGGATAGATATGGACTGACCAGGTCATGATATGCAGTAGTACATGCTTTGTTAAAAGCCACATTTTGATATTATTTGTTATGGGACCCTGGCTTCAAAGAGAATCCAGAGATACCATCTCCCAGCCTCTTCTTTCTCCCAGCTGTTTCCACTTCTCTCCTTAAAATTCTCACTTTCATTTTTTCAAAAAGGCAGTCAGTGGGCTCTTCAGTCACCCCCCTAGCTCATCCATGCTGTGTTAAGATAATGGTGGTTGCTGTAAAAAACTCACTCCCAACTGTATACTGGCTTGAACACAATAGACTTGTTTTTTCTTGCCCATGTAAAGCCTCAAACAGATGTCCTGATTGATGGAGTTCCATCCTCCAAGCAGTGATGCAGGCACCTGAACAACTTTGTCTTGTGGCTTCACCATCTTCAATGTATGGCTTCACCATCTTCAATACATGGCTTCAACAGTCACTCTGAGCATGAACACCCACCCCCTGGATTGGAAAATAGCACAGAGGAACACAGGTGGAATGTTTGGGAATGCCTCTGAGAGTAACCATCATTCTGTTTACATTAGTTTGGCTAGAATTTGGTCACATGGCCACTCCTAATTGCAAGGGAGTTTGGGAATGTAGTAAGTTGCATGTTCAGGAAGAAGAAATGGAATTATTATCTGACCAGACAGCCTAGCTTGGGCATTTTCTTCAGTTTTGGCTCTGTGGTTCTTTTTCTTTTCCTTAGTTTTTCGGAGATGTCTTTACTGTTCTTCTTCTTCTTCTTCTTATGTCCTCTCAGGAGAGAGTATAATCAATTCTCCTTCCTTTACTTTTTTTTCTTATTTATTTATTTAGTTTTTTTTTTTATGGTTCTTAATGGATTTTATTTCACTTATAGGTGTGCATAAATCATCACAAGTCAATTTTACAGATTTTGTATCCCAAACCCCCAGTGCATCCCCCCACCCCCCCAGATTGTCTTATTTGAAAAACCAAGGTTTTCCAAAGTCTGTGAGTCATTGTCTGCTCTGTAAGAAGGTTCATTGTGTCTTTT
>PVHT020000166.1:13985592-14013672 GCA_004024745.2 Catagonus wagneri
GGATCGTTAACCCACTGAGCAAGGGCAGGGATCGAACCCGCAACCTCATGGTTCCTAGTCGGATTCGTTAACCACTGCGCCACGACGGGAACTCCTCATTTGCTTTTTGTAGGAGTTGTGGTATGTTCACAGGTGAGTTAACTTCTCACAAGACTTAAATAGTCGGTGCTCTAATTGTCACTAACCACCGTGCAGTAGGAGAATTTAATATGCTCCAGCTGTGCCTGAATTACAGACGAGATAAGTGATCAGTTCCCCTCTGGCATCTATTTCTTCTGGGAGAAGCTTCTTCCTGCTTCCAAGGAAAGGCTGTATGATCTCTCTGCAGAAAACTTCTTGCTTCCATTCTTGCCTTCCTATGGTCCGTTCTCTACACAGAAGGCAAAGTGATGTTTAAGGGAGATAAATCCAATTATTTAACTTCCCTTTTTTAAAATTCTTCCAGGGCTTCCCTCAATAGTTAGAGTCTTTATCCTAACCCTCAGAAAGCTCCATGACCAATTCTTTGACTGCCCCTAAGTCGTTGTCTTATTCCATTTCCTCATATTTGCTTTGCAATGGTCTCATTGTCCTTCCTTTGGCGTCCAGAGTAATTAAATTTGTTCCTGCCTTAGGCGGTTGTATCTTTACCCCCTCTTTCTGTCAGCAGTGTTCCTGCGACTTCCCTTGTGCTTCCTTTTGGCTCCTTCTTTCAATCAGACTTCACCTCCTTAGAGATACTCCCTCTGATTGCCCAGTTTACCTTGTAACCATCTTGCCCTTCTATTTTTAATTCTCTGCATAATACTTTTCACTGTTAGTTACTTTTGTTTATTTGATTATTTCTTGTCAACATCCCCACCCTCGCCAGAATAAAAGTGTCATGGTTATGGAGATTTTGTCTAGTATTAAGAATCTCTCATCCTGTTGTCTAGAGCAGGGCCTGGCATATAGCCGATTCTCTAAAAGTGTTAAATAATGTTCTGTGCAGGTAACATTGCTGATCGTAGAGTACCATTATGAGGATTAAATAATATGGTATCTATAAAGTGCTTAAAATTGAAACTGATATAGAATACATTCAGTAAGTGATAACTGTTATTGTTGTTATAATTATATTTTGTAATTTCTTTGGTGACCCCCCTTACCCAGTCTTCATAATTGGGAAGTTCATTTTTTGGTGTAACCCAGCCCTTTCTCCTACTGTTATCTAATTTTTCTCTTCGTGAGGCACAGAGAGTTGTACTTATTCTGCAGTATTAGAAAATAGCAAGTTTAGCCCTTGGCATTCTCAGGTTAAATAATCCCTTCTTATTAAGTTAAATAATTCTAATTCTGTTCATCTTTTCTTATACTTGGAGAAGTGACTTAAAAAATTCTTGTGTTGTCCCTATTGGAGCCCTGAGCCAGGGCTACTGAATGGAGCCATCACCACATACTAATTAGAAAATTCCTGTACAGCTCTAATTTGTCCAGACATAAACGAAGCTGCCAACACAATTTTCCCTTGAAAATCAACTTTGCAATAGTAGTTCCATCTACCCTTAAGGGGCAGGCATTCCTTGACTAGAACTTCTCATTTACATTTTGAGAAATACAAATAAGAAAAATAGGAGTCTGGTCTTTATTCAGCTCTTAGTTCGTGACCTATTTTTAGAGCACTTCCTTCACTACACCTTAGATTCCTCATTTGTAAGGACATAATAATCAAAATTAGAATATGAAAGTATTTCATATGCAAAGTAAGTATATTATATTCCAAAGGAGTTAGCAGTGATCTGATCTGGATCTTTCAGCATATGCAGAAGGTACTTATTTTCTGGGATTTCTTTGTGTTTCATTTAGATCCTAAGGATGGAAAGCTTTATGATTGCCTTATCTGCCTTTTGATTCTTTGTGCAGGATTCTATCTGGGGCTCTTGACTTTGATGACAAACAGTGGTTACTTCATTAAAAAAGACAAAATAATGTACCAGTATATCCTATGTCAGAGGAGTTGATGGGACTTTTGAAACAATCCAAACAGTTTATGTTATAGAATTGCAGAATAGGAAGGGAATTTGTCAGCTCACTCTGGGTGTGACCAAACTTACTCATATTTGGCTATTTTCCTAAATTCTTTCTCAAAATGTAATGTATGTTTGAAAAAAAAAGACAAAATAAGACAAAATATAAAGTCATTGCAAGTGCCAATTTATCCTTTTGTGTTTAAACCCTTTCCCCTTCACAATAAGGCAACTTATGCCTTTTATTTTCACTCTTTGAAGTTTTCAAAGGTCATGAGATTAAGGCCATCTTAAATATTGTATTCTTGACTGAAGCCCGACTAGCCCCGCCATTTTGTTACAGAAATTTAAATTACATTACAAGCAGCAAAAGAACAATATTAATAATGTGGAACACCAAAATCAGTTTGATAAATGATAGGATTGAGAAATATCACAAAAGTGTCTGAAGCCTGAGTTGCAGGAGATTAGAAATGAAATTATGGATATGAAGAATAGCCAGTGGAGTTCCAGGACACAGAAAAGAGCAATACATGGACAAGAAAAGAGAAAAAAACCCTAAAATATTCAAAGACAAAACAGAGGAAATTTTCCCTGAAATTAAAGGCTTAAATATTGAGATTAAATGGGCTTATGGTGGCTCAGGAAAATTTAATAAATAACAGCTCACATTTCAAGATACATTCTGGGTTTAATCTCCTTCAAGGGTGCTTGAAGACTGTAACAGATTTATAACTTAAAAATTGAAAGGCAAAGTTTAAAAGCTCTCAGTAAAAATAGAGACTATCTTTATGGTTTCAGAATAGGGAAAGATTTCATATACAAGACAAAAAGATGCTAATGATAAAGGAAAATATATAGTAATAATTATGATTTATATATAATTTAACAATGTATTAAATATATTTATATATTGTTTAGGAAAATACACATGTGGCAAAACTATAAAGAAAACCAAAGGGATGGTTTAATGCTTATTCCGTATGAGATTACCTTGAGGGCAGTGAGAGGATAGACCAGAAAGAGAAACACCATGGGGGCGTCAAAGATCAGAGCATAATGGAGGGGGCATGGGATGGGTGTCTTTTTATTTCACTGTGTATGTATGTAGTATATATTTTATATACTCTGTCTCTCTCTCTCTCTATATATATATGTATAGAGAGAGAGAGAGAGAGAGAGGGCTGTCGGTTAACTGGGCTCAGTTGGGCAATTCTGGCTTGTGGGTCTTTTAGGTAGATATTGGCTAGGCCTGCCCATTCAACGTGGCTCTCTGCTGTGGTCAGTAGCTGCTATTGGCTATTTGTTGGAAGTCCATCTGGGGCTGTCTACCAGAATGCTCACATATGACTTCTTGTGAGGTTTGGGCTTTTCTTCGTGTGGAGGCTGGGTTCAAGAGGGAGCATTCCACCAATGAGTATTCCTTAAGACCCCGGGGAATACCTCTAGGCTCTAATGAACTAGCCTCAAAAGTCATATAGCTTTGTTTCTGCCATATTTATTGTCCGTCTAGTCACTGAAGCCAGCTCAGATTCAAAGAGAGAAGTGGAATGTACCTAGTGATTGGAGAAGCAGCATGTGTGTGTAAGAAGGGAAGCCACATTTGGAGAGTATTTGCTACCCCCACCTAGCTGTTGCCTGTTTATTGAGTCACTCAGAGGACAGTGGGGCTCAGAGTTCTGGGAAGGATACACATCTGTTCTATTGGTTCTTGGTTTTTAAACCACTTGGTGTTCAGTGGCCACGTAATTTGTGTTTCTGACCATGTTTGTTTGTTTGAATTATACTTCTTTTTCCTAACCAACTTACTTCTGGCAGTCTAAAGTGATTTACCTTTTGCAAATGACTGGGTTTGATATTCATCCTTAAACTCATTTGGACTGTGGAGGTGGCATTTGAGAAATGACGGCCAGCACCTGTCTCCCCTCCCCCACAACCTAACCTCCTTGCTGTTCTTCAGTTACAGACAGTTTCACCATGTCCCATGCAGGGTATGTGTAGATGGTTGAAGGGACTGTCACTACACTGGGGAAATGCTTTGAGTTTGAAAGACGGTTTTGCTTTTATTTGAAAGCTTTTATTTGTGAGCTTGAACAGTCCAAAGTGTCCTTGTGCACAAGCCCTGCCTTTGCTTAACTCCTGTTATTATCTTGCCTTGGAAGGTCATGCCAACTGCTTAATTACACAGAGAGTTATGAAACAGCTAGTGCACCAGAACATTATTCAACTGTGGGTTCCTAAAGGAAAATAAACTCTTCTTACAACAGAGGACAGCTGCCAATAGACCAGGCATGTTTGGCTGTTCGTGGCCACATGTGTAGCTCCCTTGTATAAAGGGATTCCATGGCTGGGCAAAAATCCTGGATTCACCTTTCCTAACAGCACCATTATAGCATAATAGAACCATTTTAATTCAGAGAGAGATTAAATCTGAGTACTTCGAGTCAGACTTTTCCTTTCATTGAATATAAACAATAAAACCTCTCTGTGAAGGCTTTCCTGCTTCACTCAGAAATAGGCTAATACATTTCATGGTATACCCTTAATCAAACATCAGACTCAATAAAAATGTGCATTTATTAAAGAGATGATTATGTAGTTAAAGGTTCCCATAGTCCACCTGTCCCTCAACCATCCACCTACAGGAGGAAACACCGTGAGCTAAGCAAACCCATCTTCAGAGAGGTGAGGGTTTTTGTTTGATTCAACTTCTCAGATTCCTGTTTTGGTCCAACTCTCATCTTGAGAACACATAGACTTGGCCTTTCATTCATTGCCTTTGCTTTATCTGCCTTTAGGCAGGAGAATGTGCTAATTCTCAAAAAAAAAAAAAAAAACCTCTTTGCAAAATTAGATGCTGAAAGAGAAACAGAACAGAAACAGACACTCCTGAAGAAGTGTTTTTCACAAACCACTGAGATAACTACGAACTCTTGCTCTTACAGGAAACAGCTTGCCCTGTTGCATAGGGTGGGGGCCCTCTCTTATTTCTCTAAACACTTTCTGAGAAGAAAAAAAAAAAAACAGGCTCAAATGCCAAAAGAATACTTTAACCCTCAAATCCCAGAACCCAAGGTCAGCCGAAGGTCACAAGGCAGTGCTTAAGCCAGAAGGTTGGCAAGCTCTCCAGGCAGTGTCTGTTCCTTCTGAAATCTATAGATAAAATTGAAACCATGGAAACACTGCTCACTTGTTCTAAGTCAGAGGTACCTGTGATTTATTAAGTGGTATGAGGTGCTGGTCAGTTCATTAAGTTAAATATTCAAAAAAGGCTCCTGCTCCCACCCCTGACCTTCCTTCTTGAAACCTAATTTAGACCATATCAAAGCTTTTATAAAGACATTCTTAGTAGCATCGTGCTGTAAATCCTGTCTGATCCAACCTTCAAATATTTATGTAAACTGAAATATGTCTGGAAAGAAATCAAAACAAAACAAATATGTTCCCCATCCCATTCCCCAGCTCCCTTCTCCCTCATTTACATTCAAGTGTAAATCTCTCCAACTGGCTCCCAACTGTTAGGGCTGGTTAATTAGTGATAATTGCAGAGACTGTTTCTTTAAATGCACTGATGGCCTTATGTCTTGCAAGCAATTTAGCCTGGAGTTTTCAGCACGTGTGAAATGCGTTGGTAGCAGTTTTTAGTTTTTTCTTAAAAAAAAATCATTACAGATAAGAGCAGTTGGTTTAGTCTCCCTACAACCTCTCCAGGTTTGTCATTATGTTTTGTTCCTTAAGCTGTGAACTTAGCCTTTACAGTCATTAGAGTGAGTTGTTTCTCCTGGGATCATTTTGGGTGAAGTGCTTAAACTCAGTTTCAGATGCAGTTTGCTAATGATAATTTGCGTCACTTGCAAGTTGTAGCAACATCAGGATCTCATGGTCTATCTTTTGGCTCCTGATACATATAATTAGAGAGAGTGGAAAACAGGAAGGATTCTTAATGTGACTGTACTCATACTGCAGTTCTGAAACCCAAGTGAAGAAAAGAGGAATCATTATTTGTGTTAATGATGCAGTATTCTAATAATCTCAAAGGTACTTGGTAACCTTTTGATATGGGAATAAAAAATGGAAGTTAATGGGTTTTAACCTTCACAAAATTGATTTGTTTATGTTATAGTTGGGGTTTTTATTCACTCATCCAACATTTACTTATACTGTGCTATGTTTAGAGAGATGAGAATAAGGAAGAGGGACTAAGGCACAGATCCTGCTTCACAGGGTTATTTACATAACATATCTTATTTGAGGATTTCTGTAATCCTGTGAGGTATGCAGGGCCGTATTCACAGGTGAGGAAATTGAAGCTTGGAGAGGTTAAGTGACTTTTCTGGGGTCACACAGCCAGTGAGGGTCAAGATGAGGAATCAAGGCTCTGACTTCAAGCCTAGTCTTTCTTCCTTGCACACTGAGGTCTCAATGGTAGGGAAATGGGGAAAATGCGACTAGGCTTGTGAAAACAAAACAGCAGCCACAGTCATACGTTGGCAACTTGTTAGGAGCTCTGCACGCCAGAGCTAGATCTTCTGGGCAGTGAGAAGTGCAAATAAGTAGGGAGAACACTGGGGTGATACAGCCCCTGAAGGCTTCACCCAGAGCATCTTCCCTGCCTCTGTTATATTCTTATCTCACCTTACACCCCGTACCCATACCCTGACATAAGCAGTTAAGGTACCTCCCTCTGCCTTTGCCATGCTTCTTCTAAACTGTGTTGTGCTGAGCTTTGAAGACACCGGAGTCTGCATGACAGAACACTGCAGATGAAGTGAGTAGCATGTGAGACTTTGGTGGAGGATGACAGCAGTTGACTTTCTTGTTTTGAGCTGGATTGGAGCAAGAGATGGAGGAAGTTTTAGCAGTATTGAGCCATAGTGGTAGTGCTGGTGGTGACAGCTCTGTGACCAGGATCAGGGCAGGCTTCAGGGACATATGACCTGTATAGACAGCACTTAGATTTGGTTAATGCTCTGTCATTACCACCTTGTAATACCTAATGCTTTCTTAGTAAAGGGCCCAACATTTTCATTTTGTACTGAACCCTACAAGTTATGCAGCCCTTTATGACCAGGTGTTTTACTTCATTGTTTATGCTGATTCAGTGTTTGGACATTAGACCAGTATTAGTATTATGAAGTACTAAACCAGTTTGAGTATTAAACTATTAGTGAAAATTAGAGTTAGACCACTAATACTCTTCAGACTGTATGTTGGGTCAACTGGAGGAGGCAAGGATGAAAGAGAGAAGAGGAACACGTTTTTCTTATACATCAGTCAACACAAAATGACCTTAGCTTGGTGAAATAACCGGAGGGAAAGTACAGTAAAAGTACTCAATTTCTGGCTTTTTAAAACCTAACAAACTATAGCAGAGTCTCTGTAAAGGGAGAAGAGAAAAGCACTGAATTGATTTGTTTGACTTAGGCTTTTCTTATGGTGTATTCAATATCTAATAAATAGAAACTTTTTATCCTGAATCCCTTGAATTTCTGAGCTATCAGAGGAGATGCATAGAATAGAATGCAAGAAATATTTGGCTTAAGAGTGCTACAGAATAGACATCTAAATCAAGATACATGTAGAGAAAATTTGAAAGATTTATTCAGATATTAGGGACACAAGTGGTAGGGTAGATATTTATCTTCAATTAATAGGCAATAGACATTGCTTCAACTTTGTAAATTAGGGAAGGGCTGGCTGGTGATGATGATGATGAAGAAGAAGAAATATAACAGCAATTGCAACAACTCTCACAGGTTCTATTTAGTGAGTGTTTACTATGGGTTCAGTACTTGCCAAAGTACTTTTCAAGTATAAACTCACCTAATGCTCACTATTGTTATGAGATAGGACTAATATTATCATTCTAATTTACAAGTAAGGAAATAGGAGCCTAGAGTCAAAGAACTTTGCTCAAGGATGCACAGCTATTGTGCTTTGCTGTTGGATTTGAGCTGGCTTTTGGTCTCCAGCACTAATCTTTTGACTGAGCTGTTTTGCCTCTCATGTTCTTCCATTGATGCTTCTCCCAATAGATGAAAATATTTGTTAAGAAAATATTTTCTGTAGTTGCTGTTGTGGCTCAGTGGTAAAGAACCTGACTAGTATCCATGAGGATGCAGGTTTGATCCTTGGTCTTGCTCATTGGGTTAAGGATCCAACATTGCTATGGCTGTGGCATAGACGGTTGCAGCTGCAGCTCCAACTCAACCCCTAGCCTGGTACGGCCCTAAAAAGAAAAAAGATAAAAAAAAGAAAAAGCCATTTTCCTGGTTTCAACTCCTAGAACCAAAGCCTTCATTGACGCTTATCCCACCACTAATTCTGACTCAGATGGTTCAGGGAAGAGGTGAAACAATGTAAATTTGGGGAGTTGCTCTTGTGGATTCTGATTGTAGTCACCCCCTTGGGAGAAGACTAAATGGGGAATTGTGAGATATATGGTCATCGTTTTTCTCATTGACTCTCTTCTCCCTGTAAAGTTGCTTGGAGTGGTGGGAGTCACTGCTTTGTGCACAGTCAGAAGACATTAGGGGATGACTTGTCTCAGGTGGTCAAGGGGGGGGGCGTAGAGTTCTTTGTGACTCATCAGTGTTCTCTAAGTGGGGACTCATGAAATAGTAGGTGCATCCATATTGGTGAGGCTCACCCAGGAGCCACAGCCCTCCACCTCTAGATTTCTAAGGAGCTGTGCTTTTCCCATCTGTTTTGGGACTGTGAGCTCTGCTATATAGGTCTTTTTAATGGGCTAATTTCCTTTAAATAGCTGTACAGTGCGCCTCAATTGATTTTTCTGTTGACTATTTCTCTATCATCCAGTTCAATCAACTTAGCTTTGCACCATTCCCTATAAGGAAACAGGTATTGAATTTCACTCAGAGTTCCATTTTAGTCTTATCTTGACCCTTATCCTTATGGTCTTTTAACTTTCAATAGGTAATCAGCATTTAAAACGCATGCTTTAAAGTGGAATGTTTATTCGGTCTCTTTAAGCACTAAAGGAAAGATTGGTAGTCCAAATAGATTTAAAAACAAAGAGGGAGAGTCAAAACAGATTTGAATAAATGTTCATTTGTGACTAATGCCTTTGAGTTTAGGCACTTGGAGTGCTTAAGAAGTCACTCTGACTTAAGAGATTTGCTGTTTGAGACTGGAGGTGTTTTAGGGTGAGACTGTGCTCTGGCTCACCAGGCTGCTCCTGCCTGGGACCTGCATTCTTGTCCTGCTCACAGATAGTTCCTTTTGCAGCATGAGGTTAGCAGGTTTCAGAAAAATGAGTGATCTAACCCTTTATCTTATGTGGGTTTGGGAAGCAGACCGTGAATAGAGGATTCCTGTGCAAATGGTTTAGTAATAAAGGGCTCTAAGGAGAAACCAGGAAGGGAGGGGTGAAGCAGGACAGGTAAGGCAGAAAAGCTAAGGAAGTGTGTGATTTCAGATGAGGATCCATCCTTATAGCCTGGTCCCAAGAGGAGCGCTGAAGTCTAAATTATACCGCAGAGCTTGTTCTAGCTCTAGGCAAGAGAGCTAGGCTTTCACTCTCCTGCATTAGGCAGTCATTAGCCAGGAGCCTTGGGTGGCAGGAAAATAGCTCCCAGGAATGTAAACTTCCAGGAACATCCAGCTCTTGGTGCTTCCAGGCCAGGCCAAGTGACACTGACAGCTCAAGTTTGGTCTCTGGAGAAGATCCCAAGTGAGAGCAGCAGGAGTGAAGCATGCAGTACTGGGTGACAAGCATATAGTTCCAGGTGGAGTAGAGGGAGTCAGAACTGGCTTCCAAGCTGATTGTACCATTTATTAGCATGATAGGGGCAAGTGTCTTTTTTTTACCTTTTATGTAGAGCCGCACCCGCGGCATATGGAGGTTCCCAGGCTAGGGGTCTAACAGGAGCTGTAGCTGCCTGGCCTTCGCCACAGCCACAGCAACACGGGATCCGAGCCGCGTCTGCAGCCTACACCACAGCTCACGGCAACGCCGGATCCTTAACCTACTGAGCAAGGCCAGGGATCGAACCCACAACCTCATGGTTCTTAGTCGGATTCGTTAACCACTGAGCCACGAAGGGAACTCCTAGGGGCAAGTGTCTTAATGTTGACCTTTTGAGCCCATGTAAATGTAGAGAGCACAGAAAAGAAGACAGGCCAGGTTTGGACCTCAAACTCCAGTCACCTAGAACTTTTCTGTTTTGGGTTCCAAGCTCCAGTGATCTAAAACTTATTTTTACTAGGGACTGTCCTGTTGTGGCTCTTAAGCAACACTGTGCAGCTGAGTCACAGAGCCACCCTGGAGAAGTGCTCAGGATCCCAAATTTCTTTCAGACTTGAACGTCTGAATGTGGCATTTTTCTTCCTTCCGGAAAATATAGAGTACTTGCCAGGACCTCACCATCCCTGGGTAAAATCTTAAAATCTTTTTTTTTGGCGGTAGAGTGGTTGGCTTGTGGCTGGTTTCGGCATGACAATGCTGTTGCATCCCTCTGCAGGGAATCAAAGGAGGGAACCCCAGCAAGTATCTCCCCATATTCTCAACTGGCAGCTGAAGGAGTAACAGCAAGAGAGAGCAACCCACACAACCTTGTCCTCCCTATAGTAGCCCACTGGCATCTCCTTCTGAGATGGTGGAAGGGGCATAGCCACACAGAACTTGAGTTGGGGCAGTATAGTTGCTGCTTCTAGCTCTGTCCCCAGACTTCCAGCTGCATATTTAATTTTTGGTTTGGAGTAGTTGAGCCAGAAAAGTCAGGAAAGCAGGACCTGGACAAAAAGAACGAGAAGAACCTATCCCATGCTTTCATCCCTACTCTTCTCTATCCATAGTCTTCTAACATTGGATTGTAGTATGGAATCCCCAGTAGCTAGCCACCTGGCAACTTCCTGAAGCCCAAGATGCTCACCTCTTCTTCTTTTACTTCTCCATACCCTTCTTCTTCTCCCCTTCTTCTTCTCACTTAAGTAGTTCATAGAACCTCTTCCAGACCTAAGAAACTAATTGTGAATTACCTTTATGATTACAGTTTAAGCATTTAATTCGAATCGGGGAATTAAGCTCCCAAATACCATAAAATGAAAGCTTGAGATTCTCCTAACAAAGCCTTAGCTCTCCATGAATGTGAGCTGGCTCATCCATTGGTCTTCTGCTCCCTGGCCCTTGTACATGCTGAAGTTATCCATTTTCTTCACCTGGATTTGGGAAACTGCAGAGATCTGGTTCATCTTCATTCCAAGGGTATCTATCAAAAGTAGGGACACAGAAGGAGTTCCTGCCATGGCACAGCAGGTTAAGGATCTGGTGTTGTCTCTGCTGCAGAGGTGCAGGTTCAAACCCTAGCCCAGAACAGTGGGTTAAGAATCCAGCATGTGTCACAGCTATGGCTTGGGTTGGATCTCTGGCCCAGAAATTTCCATATGCCATGGGTGAAGCCAAAAAAGAAAGAAAGAAAGAAAGAAAAAAAAAGACTAAACATTGTAAGTAACTGCCTGTTGCAGAGAAAACAGGATAAGGGCACATTCATTGAGTTTGGGAGTCACACAGAAAAATAGTTAATGCCTTGTTTCTACTAATGAGAACTGACTAAAAATGCACAATTAAATATGAAGCAGAAGGAATATCTTGGTCTTGTGATTTCATTTGAAATGTATGTAGAGGACTGAGTGATATTGAAACATGTGACTTATTTCCTTCTATGAGTTGAGATAAAATGGTTCTAATTTTCTTGTTTTCTGGCTTTAGGGCCCTGTGAAAGAATGTTTCTTCCTTTTCTTTTGGTGGGAATTGAATATTTGTCAATTTAGCATATGTTTAAAATATTTTGGCTTTGGAAAACTGCACTGATAGCCTTTTCCCTCTAGTCAAAATTAATCTCATGTTTCCCCAACCCTCATTGCTTGTGGCTCCAGTACAACACTTCTCATGTTCTACTTTATTCTCTGGTGACTTCTATTTCTGTTTTTCTCCTACACCAGATATACAGTTCTACATGGGGAAGAACTATGTCTTAGACATTTTTGCATTTACCTGAGTCTTGTCTGGGACATTATATAATGTAAACATTCATTACATGTTAAATTGAGTTCTGAAAGATCACACAGAGAGGGGAGGGACACAGTGACAGCAACAACCATCTTTGTAGCAGATGCTCTAGGGTTCAACTGTGCACAGCCTTACCAATGGACAACATCCTGCTTCTCTCTGCCAGAAAGCATTCTCTGGCCATGAACCTGAGCTTGAAAGCACAGAGGTTAGACTGCAAGTTCCAGGAGTATTGCATGAGGAGGAGCAATCCTCACCCAAGGAGGATCAGGCTGGATGATTAAATAACGCTGCTTCCTTACCCTCATTCTGAGGAATGTTCTACATAGTCTCCTAGAGGGTTAATACAGTACAAAGTTCCAGTTATCCAACAGCTGCTACTGATGCTTTTTTTTTTAATTGAAGTATACTTGACATATAACTTTGTATTAGTTTCAGGTATGCAACAAAATGATTTGATATTTGTGTATATTGTGAATGGTCTCCATAATAAGTCTAAATAACATCTGTCGCCATACATGGTTACAGAATTTTTTTTCTTGTAAGGAGAATTTTAAATATTTACTCTCTTAGCAGCTTTCAAATATGCAATACAATATTATTAACTATAGCTATCATGCTGTATATTACATCCCCATGACTTGTTTACATTATAACTGGAAGTTTGTACCTTTTGCCTCCCTTCGCCCATTTGGCCCACACCTTTCTTTTCTCCTCTGGCAATCACCAATCTGTTCCTTATGAGCTTTGTTTGTTTTGTTTTTAGATTTCACATATAAGTGATGTCATACAGCATTTGTCTTACTTCGACTTATTTCATTTAGTGTAATGCACTCAAGTTCCATCCATGATGTCGCAAATGGCAAGAGTTCAACAACTCTTACACACACACACACACACACACACACGCCCCACACCCCACACATTTCTCTGTCCACTCGTTGATGAACACTTAGGTTATTTTCATATCTTGGATGTTGTAGGTAATGCTGCAGTGAACGTGAGGATACATATATCTTTTCAAGTTAGTGTTTTTATTTTTCTGATAAGTACCCAGAATGGAATTGCCAGATCATATCATAGCTCTATTTTTAATTTTTTGAGGAACCCCCATATTGTCTTCCATAGTGGCTGCACTACTTTAGATTCTCACTAACGGCATGCAAGTATTCCCTTTTCTCCACATTCTGGCCAGAACTTGTTAGTCTTTTTGATAACAGCTATTCTATCATTTGTGAGGTACTATCTCATTGTGATTTTGATTTGCATTTCTCTAATAATTAGTTATGTTGAGCATCTTTTCATGTGCCTATTGGCCATTTGTATGTCTTCTTTGGAGAAATGTCTATTTTGTTATTCAGCCCATTTTTTGATTGAGTTGTTTGTTTTGATATTGAGCTGCATGAGTTCTTTGTATATTTTGGAAATTAATCCCTTGTTGGTAGCATAATATTTTCTCCCATTCCATAGGTTGTCTTTTCATTCTGTTTGTTTCCTTTGCTGTGGAAAAGCTTATAAGTTTGATGATGTCCTATTTATTTTTGTTTTTGTTTCCATTACTCTAAGTAATGGATCAAAAAAAAAATGTTGCTGTGATTTATATCAAAAAGTGTTCTGCCTAGGTTTTCCTCTAGGAGTTTAATAACATCTGGTCTTAAATTTGGGTCTTTAATCCATTTTTTGAGTTTGTTTTGTATTTAGTGTTAGAGAATGTTCTAATTTCCTTCTTTAATATGTAGCTGTCCAGTTTTCTCTGCACCACTTATTGAAGAGACTGTCTTTTCTCCACTGTATATTCTTGCCTTCTTTGTTGTAGATTAATTTACCATAAGTGTGTGGATTTATTTTTGAGTTTTCTGTCATGTTCCATTGATCTATGTGTTGTTTTGTGCCGACACCATACTGTTTTGATTACTGTAGCTTTGTAGTATAGTCTGAAGTCAGAAGCGTGATTCTTCCAGCTCTGTTCTTTCTCAAGACTGTTTTTGGTATTTAGGGTCCTTTGTGTTTCCACAGAAATTAAAAAAATTTAGTTCCAGTTCTGTGAAAAATGCCATTGGTAATTTGGTAAGGAGTGCGTTGAATCTGTAGATTGACTTGGGTAGTATGGTCATTTTAACAATATTGATTCTTCCAATTCAAGAACACAGTATGTATTTCCATCTGTGTTATCTTCAATTTCTTTCTTCAATGACTTATAGTTTTTGGAGTATAGGTTTTTTGCCTCCTCAGTCAGGTTTATTCCTAGGTATTTTATTCTTTTTGATTCAGTGGTAAGTGGGATTATTTCCTTAATTTGTCTTTATGATATTTCATTGTTAGCTTATAGAAATGGAACAGATTAATTTTGTATCATACAACTTTATTGAATTCATTGATGAACTCTAGTAGTTTTCAGGTGTCATCTTTAGGATTTACTATGTATAATGTCATGTCATCTGCAAACAGTGACAATTTTACTTCTTTCCAATTTGGATTCCATTTATTTATTTATTTATTTACTTACTTACTTACTTACTTACTTACCTACTTACCTACCTACCTACTTACTTACTTACTTACTTATTTTCTATGGCTAGGACTTCCAAAACTATAGGGAATGACTGTGACAGGAATGAACATCCTTCCTGATCTTAGAGGAAATGCTTAGAACTTTTCACCATTGAGTATGATATTAGCTGTGGGTTTGTCACATATGGTCTTTATGATGTTGAGGTACATTCCCTCTATGCCTATTTTCTGGAAATTTTTTTTTTAATCATAAATGGATGTTGACCCAGACACCTATGGTCAGTTAATCTTTGATAAAGGAGGCAAGAATATAAAATGTGAAAAAGACAGTCTTTTCAGCAACTGTTGCTGGGAAAACTGGACAGCCACATGTAAATAAGTGAAACATGAACACACCCTCACACCATACACAAAAATAAACTCAAAATGGCTTAAAGACTTAAATGTAAGACAAGACACCATCAAACTCCTAGAAGAGAATGTATGCAAAACATTCTCTGACATCAACCTTACAGATGTTTTCTCAGGTCAGTCTCCCAAGGCAACAGAAATAAAAGCAAAAATAAACCAATGGGACCTAATCAAACTGACGAGCTTTTGCACAAAAAAGGAAATCAGAAAAGAAACAAAAGGACAACTTAAAGAATGGGAGGAAAGTTTCAAATGATGCAACTGACAAGGGCTTAATCTCTAAAAATACAAACAACCTTTACAACTCAATAACGGAACAGCCAACAACCCAATTGAAAAATGGGCAAAAGACCTGAATAGACATTTCTCCAAAGAAGATATACAGATGGCCAGCAAGCACGTGAAAAAATGCTCAACATCACTGATCATTAGAGAAATGCAAATCAAAACTACTATGAGGTACCACCTCTCACCAGTCAGAATGGCCATCATTAATAAATCCACAAATAACAAGTGCTAGAGAGGGTGTGGAGAAAAGGGAACCCTCCTGCACTGTTGGTGGAAATGTAAATTGGTACAACCACTATGGAAAACAGTATGGAGGTACCTTAGAAAACTATACATAGAACTACCATTGACCCAGCAATCCTACTCCTGGGCCTATGTCCACAAAACTTTCCTTGAAAAAGACACATGCACTCACATATTCATTGCAACACTATTCCCATATTCCCAATAGTCAAGACATGGACACAACCTAAATGTCCACTGACAGATGATTGGGTTAAGAAGATGTGTGTATATATACACAGTGGAATACTACTCAGCCACAAAAAAGAACAAAATAATGCCATTTGCGGCAACATGGATGGAACTAGCCTCTCACACTAAGTGAAGTAAGTCATAAAGAGAAAGACAAATACCATATGATATCACATATCTGGAATCTAATATATGGCACCAATGAACCTTTCCACAGAAAAGAAAATCATGGGCATGGAGAACAGACTTGTGGTTACCAAGGGGGATGGGGGGTGAGGGAGTGGGATGGATTGGCAATTTGGGGTTAATAGATGCAAACTACAGCCTTTGGAATGGATAAGCAATGAGATCCTGCTGTGTAGCACTGGGAACTATGTCTAATCACTTATGATGGAGCATGATAATGTGAGAAAAAAGAATATGTACATATATTTGTAACTGGGTCACCTTGCTGTAGAGTAGAAAAGTGACAGAACACCGTAATCCAGCTGTAATGGAAAAATAAAAATCATTATAAAAAATAAAATCACACTTTTAATATGAAAAAATAAATGAATGTTGAGTTTTATTAAAGGCTTTTTCTACATCTCTTTTGATGATCTGTGGTTTTTGTTCTTCTGTTTGTGAATAAATATGTGGTTGATTTGCAGAGAGTGAAAAAAGTCCTTGCGTCTCTGGGATAAATCTCATGTGATCATGGCATATGATCCTTGTAATGTATTATTGGAGTTGGTTTGCTAGTGTTTTGTTGAGGATTTTTGCATCTCTGTTTATCAGTGATATTGGCCTATAATTTTCTCTTTTTGTGGTATCTTTGTCTGGTTTTGGTATCAGGGTGATGACCCCACAGAATGAATTTGGAATCATTCCTTCTATACTGTTTTCATTACTCTAGCTTTGTAACATGGTTTGAAATCAAGAAGCATGATTCCTCTGTGTTTGTTTTTGTTTCTCAAGTTTGCTTTGGCTATTTGGGGGTAACTACAACTTCTTAAAACACTCTTTATTGACTTTCCTCTCTTCCCTGTTGCACATTGCCTCACTATGCTCTACTGGGATCAATAACCAAATAAATGACTGCTCCCAAATTGTTGCCATAGAGAATTGTATAGGGGAACCCAAATAAAGACTATTAAACATTAAAAAGCGCTAGAGACAATGACTAAGCCGTCAGTGAGAACAAGGTTCAATAAATAGAACCTATTAACCTTTGCTCTTCAAATGAGTGAGCTGGAGAGATGCATAAGAAATAAAACAGGATTTGGTGGATGAGCTTGAACCTCTTTGAGGAGGGGGAAGCTCTGAACAGGGGGAGAGTGAAATTCTACTTCTGGCCAGGGTATGGGGTTGATGCTTTATAGAGAGGCTCAGAGTTCTGAAGTAGGTGTTCAGCTTAGACCAGTAGGTGAAGGAACTCATTGAGAACTAGAATCAGCCTATGCTCTAGACCAAATGACTAGAAGAGGAATATGAAGTATAAGAAGGAAGGACTTCCAAACTCACAGCCACAGAAATCTTCAGTGGAGGAGTGAGGAAGAAGCATTAATCTCTTGTCATGGGAAGATTTAAAACCTGGATTGGTGGGGGGCAGCTTGTCCATATCTGGCAGGATCCAAGATAGTGGGGGACAAAGGGGTAGGAGAGGAGCTAGGACTCTACAGCCATTGGAAGCACCATCTTAGGCTCAACAATCTAGAACTTGTCTGGTTTCAACTGCTTTATATTCATTTCTTAGTAAAACTGTGTGTGTGTGTGTGTGTGTGTGTGTGTGACTGACCTAACTGAAACAGTACAAAACACTAGGTGAAACTAGTGTTCTTCTGCATGTCTGTCGACATAAAGTCTTTGCACATCCTTAGTCTTAGTCTTATGAGTTTGGCGTTCTCCCTGTGATGGAAAGAGTGGAGAAGGCCAGCCTGGAGATGGAAGGGATCTGGTATGTGCATATGTATCCTTTCATTAATGATCTTTATTTGTTACAAGATCTGTTTTTGGAATCAATTTTAAGGTATTTTGTTAGGTGCTATAACGGAAGCACTTTAAATGCAGAGATTTGAAAAATGGCAAATCCCTCCGCCTTGGTTTGACAGCTTGTTAATTGGTGAGGAGGTTTCTTTGGCATATGTAGCCAGGTCTCTCATAAGGCAAAAATAAAATAAGTGATTTTTGCCTGCATGAGGAGGTGAGTGTATTGGAAGATCTCACTTCTAACTCACCAGTTCTAGGAACTTGGGCAAGTCTTCACCATCCGCATCTTTCCTCACCTGTAAAACAAGGGAGGTGCCAAGCCATCCTGAATAGTTCTTGGAATTCTGTAATTCCAGATGAGATGATTGGGTCTGGAGAGGGTGGATTTAGGGCTGGCCAGAAGGGGCCTGCCTACGTGGGCATGTTCTGTAGGGCAGAGCTTAGATTCAGCATATTTGATTGTTTTGGCCTCTATAGAGATGAAGATGTGATAGGCTTTCTAAAAATCCTTTTAATTGAAAGTATTTGGAGTCTGACTTAAGTTCTGTTTATATGCTTCCTTTCCCTTCTTCTGAGCTATTTCTTTTCCTGTGTCCCCTCAAAACAGCCACTTTTGTTGAAGTCTAAATAAATGTTTTTGGTTCGAAGATAATTTTTCCTTTTTAAACATGTCCTGGGAATGTAGCAGAAGGAAAAGTAAGCTGGGTTAGGGTGAGGGACATTGAGGGACCTGTGTAGGCCAAGTGTTTTGTTTGACTCATCTCCATGCTTGGGTTTCTGCACTTTGGGAATTCTGCTCAGATGCTGTCTTGAATTTTAGTGCTGCAGTGGCAGGGCGTGGTTGATCCTCTCACACATGTAACTGGGCTGTTGGCTGTTAAGAGGGTGGGCAGACTTTTTATAAGGAGTGCTTGGTCTATTCTGAACTCAGTCACCTAACTAGAGGTGTATGTTTCCCAGTTACATGCAGGGAATTTCATTCTGGGCCAGCTTTCTACTGCCCTCAACCAGGTTCTTGTACTTTTCCCCAAGCCTGCTCCCCAACATTGCCCTTGGCCAATTTCACTATTGGCTTAAATGAATAAGCATAATTTTTTAATCCACCCCAACCCCCTTTAATGGGCTCTAGGGGTGTTGTTGCTCTTGTTGTGTTAGTGGTGTACTGAGAAAGGTAGTATATATGTTTTTCAGGTTTGGAAAATGTAGATGAAAGAATTTAAGCTGTTTCCAAGGCTCAAAAGTGGAACTATAATTACAACCCCACTCATTATCATCATCTTTGGAAATCAGCACCTCACAGGCTGATGTGTGTTTTGAGCCTTTGTGCTAGGTCCTACTAGTCTAGACTCTGACACTGAATCCTTTTCTGACTTAAACTTTATACTTTTAAAGTTGGCTTCCATTTACCTAAGAATTCGTGGTTCCATACTTTTCACAAACCCTATAGGCTACTGACTATGATTTTACAATCTAGATGAAATGTAAGCAACAGTCAAAGCTCCCAGCAAGAAATCTTGTGGTGGTGGTGAGAGAGGAGGTGGAGAAACCCTTTAGCTTATGGTTGTTGGTCTATGGTAAACAATTTCAAATTTACTATTACTACTGACATATATTTGCATGATTGTATAAGAAGACAAGTTAATCAATTATGACATTAAGATGTAGGTTTCTGGGCCCCATTTTCTTAGCAGTAGCAGCCAGAGTGGCCCTTTGGTTCCCTTTGTTTAACCTAACTGTGGAGCCACATAGCAATTTTGTTTTTTCAGTATTTTTTGAGCACCTACTCTGCTCTTGGCACTAGGCCCACACAGACATTTATGATACACCATTGCCTTTGAAGGAAAGCAGACCTGCTATTCTCATGTGCCGATTTTAGGAGATTTAGAAATGGGAGATGCTGGGGGTTATTGTTCACGTAGGAGGTGGCATTGTTTTTAGGAATCTAGTAGTTCTTTCACCATGACCCATAATTATAGTAATGCTCACATTTGCATAATGCTTCGTAAAGATTTTTCATATTTAATTTCATTTGGTCTTCACAGTTCTGTGAGGGAGGTTACCAGAATATCGTTACCTTCAATTTACAGAGGAAGAAACTGAGGCATGGAGAGGTCAGTGACCTGCCCAAGGTCAGTAGCTAGCAAGTGGTGAAACCAAATCTCAAACTCTGATCTTGTGACTCTAATTCAGAAGTCTTGCTGCTGTTCTGCCTCCTTCAGAAAAGAACAGGAATAGCACTGTGAAGCCACTGAGGGCAGAGAGCTTGTCTTATTTACCTCAGGTTTCTTCCTGCCCTTAACCTCTAGCACGCTGGTACACACGGGGCAGTAATGCAGGTTTATTGAGTGAAATTAAAGCCCTTCAATGAGAGAGATAAGAGATGGCTGCCTTCCCACTTTCATATCACCAGACTGTAAAGATGCTGATGGTAATCTATTCTACTTTGTTCTTGCCCACCAACCTGCATTGAATTGCCCGTAAATAATCGTTTGTATAGAACATTTCATCACCAGCAGTCTGGGGTATTCCTTGGTAGATGGGAGCCTAAAAGTGATACTATCCAGTTTCAGAACTATTCACTTACATTGGAGCCTGTCTTATCTATCACAACTTTGAGGACTCCTTGAAAGAATCTGGACTTCGTGACTGCTCCAGAGACCAGCCAAACAGGCAGTTTAAATATCCTGCCTGTGAATGTCATAAAGACAGGGAGGGGTAGGGGTTATTAGTACTGTCTTTTCACAAATACCACTACAGAGGTGTGCCTGGTACTTGTCTCAAAGTTCAGGGCACTGGAAAATGTTCCTCTTGTTACCATCTTCTGAAGTCATTCTCAGCAGAGGAAATTTATCTTAGGCTAAGATAGGCAATTATTCCAGTCTGAAACCATAGTTGCTTAACTTCAAGAAATCTGGTTAACCTCAGGTAGGTGACACTTGATGGTTTTTCCTTTGTAGAAAATAAATTTTAATTTTCTCTAAGGCATGATGTGGAAATCCTTCAGTGGGTACCCAGTGACCTGAGCTATCCAACTTGTATTCAGCGAGTATGAAATCTATTTCAGATGAGTCTCTGTTCCCATTCTGCCCCATCAGCAGGGAAGAAAGGGAACAATTATTTGGTGATAATTACTCTGACGGCAGTAATCTCTGGCAGCTGCTAGGGAAGAGACATAATTGCCTCCTACCACTCCCCTAACTTTTTAGAACAGATCTCTGAAAACTTGATAAGAGGGGCTGAAGATGTGTGAACAACCTCAAAATAATGTTCTATCCACTTCCATCACCCGGGCTTTAATTAAACACAGTTCATACCTCTTTAGAGGCTTGAAATGATGCGTGTTAGAGAACTCCATAAAGGGGAATGGCCATAAAGCAGCATAGGTTACTACACATTGTTTATTTCCTCTAATCCCAGTCAGGGGCCTTTCAGGGCCATTGCTCTAAAAGCCTGCTTTTTCTTCTAGCAGAGATGTAGTGGAATTGGAAGAGAATTAAATTTTCTTCTAGAAATTTTGGGAGAGGATTTGAAGTAGAAGAAATGTAAGTGTAGGTGGAAGATTAAATTTGGATAAATACCCCCCTTTTTTTTATGCCTTAAAGTCCTTTTACCCATGTAAATATAGAGAAACCATTATCAACCTTTCTAAAAGGGAATTTTCAGTCTTTTCCATTTTTTTCTGTGAGGTTTAGCTCTTTCTCTCTGCAGGATTTGGAAGTAGAACTATGTTAACAATTTAATTTTTCTGGCTGTTCTCAGAGTGGCAAAATGGAGGCAAAGAAGCACAGTTGGAGGCAGTCTGTTGGTGACACAGATTGAGCTGGTCTGCTTTCACATTATAAATATGCCTATTTTTATATGTTGTACATAAGCTTTGGGTTCATTTTTTAAAACTCTGATAACGTTCTGGTGTAAACATTCTTCTGCTCAGTCTAAACTACTTCATCGAACAGTCTAGTCATAAATTGTCAGAAATTTTCAGAAAGCCAGAGGGTCTTAAAACACATTTGAATTTATATAATAAAGGCCAGAGGCCAATTTTGTTGTTAACCCCCTTTTACTTTTTTCTGTCCCTACCTTTAGCCTGAAACTACACATCCTACTGTCCTGATTCATATATTAGTTGTAAAATACTCCTTCCTCTTCTCTTCTCTCTCTTTTTTTTTCATCCCATGTTTCCGTTTCACTGATGTTGCACAATCTGTTATCATTGCATTTTCTAGCACATCCATGTCATGGCATGGCTGACGGTTGGAAGTTAAGGAGCATGGCCACAAAGAACAAGTTTACTTCACCCGCCTTGTGAGCCCTAGAACACAATTGTAGGCTTCTTGTAGCGTATATTGGCATCTGAGTTGATTGCTCCTGCCTCGAGTCTACCACTGAATTGGGGCCATTAATTTATCCAAGTAGAAATGTGTCGGAGGGTCTCTGAAAAAAGGTGCTATTCTCCTGCCCTGATGAGTAATGCCACAAAAGAGCATTGTCCCTTTATAGTTGTTTCTTGGCTGAAACAGAAGGAATCTGCCTCTTCCTGGTTATCCCCAGAGGGTAATCTGTGTGATAACCCTTGAAGTTTCTGATGTTCTAAAAAAGCCCTTCTCAAACTAGTGAGCATCTGCATCCGCTGGAGGTTTTGTTAAAATGCAGATTCTGATTCAATCTATAGCTCTAAGTTGGGGGTCTGAGACTGCATATCTTTTTTTTTTTTAGGGCCACACTTGCAACGTATGGAAATTCCCAGGCTAACGGTCAAATCAGAGCTATAGCTGCCGGCCTACTGGCCTACACCACAGCTACAGCAACATGGGATTGATATCTGAGTGGCATCTGCAAGCTACACCAGAGCTCACGGCAGCACCAGATCCTTGACCCACTGAATGAGACCGTGTCCTAGTGGATTAAGATACTAGTTTGGTTCATTATCCCAGAGCTGCAGTGGGAACTCCGAGATTGCATTTCTAACAAGCTCCAGTGATGTCAGCCTTTCTGGTCCTTTGACCACATTTTGAGCAACTCTGTGAGATGCAGATATGGATAAGTTCCCTGTCTGGGATCTGTATTAAAGAGCCTGATACCTGGATGTTGGAAGTGGGCCTTCTTCAAGTACTTTGAGAAAAAAAAATAACTGTTGCTGAATTTTAAAAATCATTTTGTTGACTATTTAGAATATAGTTGTTTATGGAGCATATTTCAGAAAAAGGTCTTATTGTTCTTTTTTTTTTTTGCTAGTCAGTTCATTTAGGTATATGACTTGTTATTTAGTAACACCAGTCATTTTCACCTTGTTAGTATTGCTAATGTGCATTTTTTTGGTCCACAGGACAAGTTAGCTTTCTGGAAAACACTTGTATCTGGGATGACTAGCAATAACGTTCCTTTGATGCTGACAATGAGCCCACAAGTAGGTCTAAAACAAATAGCAGGCCTGTACTCTTTTTCAGCCTCAGTCAACATGTCACTTGGATTCTGATTCTCCCTTTGTCATATATCTTGCTCTCTTCCCTGTGAGGAATGAATGATTATAAATAATATTTCTTTATACCCCCTAAAGTGATTCCAGTTTCTAATAAGTGTGTATGTGTGGGAGGCGAGCATGGGGTTCTCTACCTGTTCACCAACCTGGAAGCTCTCTAAACAATGTCTTTTAGGGTTTTTCTGGAGGCTTCATTTCATGGGCCTGATTGATCATCTCATTGGCCATTGGTTTGATTTAATAATTGGCAGTTGATTGAACTCTATCACTATCCCCCTTATCCTAGAAGCAGTGGGGACAGACTCCAGATTGTAAGTCTGAAGAGGAAGGATTCTTCCAGCCCTTCCTGCCCCATTTCCTCCCAAGCTCTCTTCCTCTGCTTTCTTCCTCAAGCCCTTCTTAGGTTGGAGAGGCCCTGCAGGGCTGCTAGGAAGGCGGAGAATGAAATTTGCTAAGTCTCCAGGCAGCTTGTAGAGTTTGTGGTTTGTGGTAAGCAAGAGGGTAAAGGCGGGCCAGTTGGGGAGTGAGAGAGGATCCATGCTGTCATTTCCACAGCTTGTGGGATTAGGAGGGTGGTCCTCTCAGGCTGGAGGAATGTGAGCAGGGAAGTTTTGAGTTGAGACTTACGAGTGGGCTTAGAGAGATGGTGTGTGAGGGCCCAGTGTGGCTGGAGCTCTTGATACAAATGAACCGCTGTGCTGGTGCTCCCCACACTTGCCTGATGGAGTCCTCATTACAACAGCTCTGTGAAGCTAGTCCTCATGGCTCCATTTTACAGTAAGGTAAAGCAAAATGCTTGCGCCATCGAAGTGGTAAGTAGCAGAGTCAGTATTTGAACCCAGGTTTGTCTGACTCCAGATTCCTTGAAATCCTACTGTGCAAAGCAGGGCATTATGGGAAGCAGCAAGTCCTTTTATAACCTAAGGCATATGAATGAGGTGTCAGGCAGGCTAAGGTCCAGATGCCAAAACTGGCTGTGTTTACAGTTTACATTAAAAAAAATTTCACCCTATCTTACTTAACTTACCTGCTGGTGGTTGGGAGACTCTAGTTTTTGCCTTTTTAAAAAGTGACTTTTTTTGTGCTCTGCAGAACTGGATTTCTAAATGTCATGTGGTGTGTAGCTAGCTACAGTAACATCTCCTTGATGTGCAAGGAGACAGTGTGTGGATGGCACGCCCCTCAGTGCCAGGGGCCAGGACCTCCCACAGGATGTTTTAAAGAAGATCATAGAAGGCAGCTCAGCTTCTCTGTGGCCAAACCACAAAATGCTAAAGTTTCCTTCAAGTCCTGGAATCCCAAAGGGTGTAGGCCATCCCTGTGAAAGAATGCTGAGCTCTGAAAAATGGTAAAGGGAGGAACCAGAGCCCTTGAGGGTATAGACACATTTATCTACATGAGGGAATTTGATGGTAAGTGAATTCCTTAAGTATTCATTACATGGAATTGGAGTTTGCAGGTGTAGAAGTTGTCTTTACCAGTATGGGTCAAATTTACTGTGCAAAGGAATCCCCCGGGGGCCTTGTTAAGATGCAGAGTCTGTTTTCCTGGGTCTGGGGTGGGGCCTGAGAGCCTCCATCTTCCAGACTCCCAGGTGATGCTGATACTGCTGTTGTGTGGACCCCACTTTGAACAGCCAGTGTTATGCCTCCCTGCATCCTCCTCGTTCCTCTTCTCTGAGCTCTGTCAAAGTTCACCTACTTTGGGGTAAGTGTATTCAGAGAGGCAGGACAGACAAGAAAAAGGGAACTTGAATAATCTTCTGAGTAGATCTCAAGGAATCTCTATTGCAGTATATTATAGTTGTGAAGAGATGTTGTGAGGACAACAACAAAAATGTGACAGCGGTTTGTTAGTAAAATAAACTTCAGAAATGTTGGGTTGAAAAGTTCAACAGATTTCTTAATTTGTCAAGACTTCTCAGATACTTTAATTGGCTAATGTGCTTTATGACTTTCATAGGGGAACCTTCCTCGAATTCATTTGCCCAAAGAATACTTTCTTTGAGGACCATATTAAGAGCGTGATGTTCACCAAGATTGGCTGTTTCAGACACTGTGATAAGTGACCATGCGAGAGGTAGAAATACCTTCCCTGAAACACTACGTCAGCATAAAATTGTTCTTATTCTTGATAGGCTAAGAGTAACTCTAAAATAAAATTTAGAAACAAATATGAGTTGAGCTGAGGGAAGCACTGACTAGGTTCCACGCACATGCAATGCCAGACCTGAGACTTTGCAGGGGGAGAACTGATGTAAATGGATGAGGAAGGAGTTAAGAAAATGAAAATAATTTAGATTAACAGGGATATGGGGCAGGAAGGAGTCAATTAGAAAAGTGCTTGTTTGTGGGGTGCAGTTAGTCAGAGGGCTTAATCCATGGGACTAGCAAGGGTAGGGTATGGAAAAATCCAGAATACAGGCAAATTCCAGGCAGTTCATTCTTTCTCTCTCTCTCTTTCCTTTTTTTTTTTTCTTTTTTTTGACATGCCCAGTGATTGAGCCCTTCTTCTTTTGGGGGAGAATTTCAGACTTGATGAGGCAGAGCCTTCTCACATAGAGAAGCTGAATACGACACACCATGTTTTCTCTCCTACTTTGCAGGTTCCAGGCACATTGACCTGGGTTCCCCCATTCATAAATTTCTGTCCTAGACTTTGATTCAGAGCAAAAACAGACACTTGGTGGACCCCATTCTCATGAGGATGGAACAGCAGAGACAGAATGTTTAGTCTCTTGAGACAACAGGGATGGTGGTTCCATAGCCAGTGTCCAGTGTTGGCTCTGTACATAGTGCAGGTCACAGGGTCTGTGCCCTGTGGGGGTGGCAGTAGCATCTCACTGGACCAGCCCTGTTGCCCAACTTGGGGCATTGTTCTTGGTGGGGAGCCTGAGCCTGGTTCTGCACCAGCCTTGGAACTCTGAGCTTCCCATTTCCTTTTCTGCTTAAATAAACAAGGGTTGGTTTCCATTGCTTGTGGCTTGGAATCTTGACAGACATAGAGGATGAATCTAAGCTCTCGACTCAGCTTCAGATAGCCCCAGAGAACACTTTTAATCTGAATTCTAGGGTAGACTTTGGAGTTTATGAAGGAAGGTCTGTTGTAGCCTAAGAGTAAAAGTCAAAAGCACCTTGTGAGCCCTGGTGAGCCAGTTAGGTGACAAGGGAGATGAAGAAATGAATATTACTGAGTGAGCACTCACTAGGTGCGAACCAGTTGCTCTTAACTATATTTTTCTCATCATATCTTGTGAAATAGCTGTTGTTATCCTCATTTTTCAGAAGGGGAAGCTGAGATATGGGGAGTATAATTAATTGTTGAAATAGTAAGTGTTGGAGCTGACTTTCCAGCCAAGGGCTGTCTGACTCCAATTATCACTACATCAGAACATGTGGTCCACAGTGTCCTACAGAGCACCTTCCATGTGATAGATGTGATGACAATCTTAGGCAATACCTGCCTCGTGGAGGTTAAGATCTGCTATAGGAGATACACACTACAGTAACTACAAACTAGGAAGGAGAGCTAAAATGAGAATATATAACAAGGAAAGCTGACCTTATTATAGATTGTGGAGGGGAAATGGTTTCCCCAAAGGGGTGCCCTTTGAGGAGGGTTTCAAGGGCTGGATAGGAGGAATGTAGATCAAATGGAGAGAGGCAGAGGGGCTTCTTAGCAGGGAGAACTAAATACAAGCTAGCTACATCCTGTGTGTTTGGTTAGTACTCTGAGATTTCCTGCAGTGTTGCACACTGCTTTTGTGGATTCAGTGGTCATCTGCTCCATTAAAGACAGATACAGGAGAGCAATGAAAGAAAAAGAGTCAGAACCTCAGGGCTGTAGTAGAAGATGGAAGAGAAACCTTGTTCTTGGGGTAAGTGGTCCTGGAACCACCTGTTTGCACAAGACCTGTCTTGTTCTCTCATGGGAAATAAGTGT
This sequence comes from Catagonus wagneri, assembly GCA_004024745.2. NCBI lineage: Eukaryota > Metazoa > Chordata > Mammalia > Artiodactyla > Tayassuidae > Catagonus > Catagonus wagneri. The sequence goes on from PVHT020000166.1 coordinate 14,012,678, forward strand.
CCCACTGATCTCTGAATGGAGAATGAGAAACAGGGCTAAACACAGGATGTACCACTGCTCCCCCCACCCCGCCCCCGCCCCTCCCCTGACACAGCAGTGCCAAGCTTTTTACTGGCTGCTGTAGGAGCTAGACAGTGAGGGAAGAGAGGGTGGCACAGCATACAAGGAGACCTATCACCCATTTCTGTGTGGAATTAGGATAGATAGTCAGGTGAATTGAAATGTTGGGTTCTGTTTCTCTGAACACTGCCCTTTTTTTTCTCTTCTGGGAGCTGCTCCTTGTAAAGAACATGCTGCAGAACGATATTGGAAAAATTATTCTTATTTTACTTAGAGAAAATTTGTGGTGGGGGGGTGAAATTTAAACATAAGGTCCAGTCAGATTTTTTTTTAATTAACAACGAATTTTATTTCAGTTATAGGTGTACAAAGATCATAAGTCAATTCGATAGATTTTGTGTCCCAAACCCACAGTGCATCCCCCCACCCCCCAGACTGTCTTATTTGAAAAACCAAGGTTTTCCAAAATCTGTGAGTCATTGTCTGTTCTTCAAAGAAGTTCATTGTGTCTCTTTAGTTTCCACATGTAAGCAGTAGCATTGGGTGTTGCTGTCTAATTCTCTGACTGGTTTCACTTCGTATGATAATTTCTAGGTTCATCCATGTTGCTATAAATGTTGTTATTCCGTTCCTTTTAATGGCTGAGTAATATTCCATTGTGTGTGTGTACCATATCTTCCCTATCCACTCCTCTGTTGATGGGCATTTAGGTTGTTTCCATGACCTGGCTTCTGCCCTCTCTAGCTGCTTTAGATGTAAAGTTAGGTTGTTTATGTGAGCTTTTTCTTGTTTCCTGAGGTAGGCTTGTATTGCTATATACTTTCCTCTTAGAACTGCTTTTGCTGCATCCCAGAGGTTTTGGAGTGTCGTGTCTTTGTTGTCATTTACTTCTAGGTATTTTTTAATTTCCTCTTTGATTTCTTCAGTGATCCATT
>PVHT020000166.1:14014672-14031976 GCA_004024745.2 Catagonus wagneri
GTTGTTTTCTTGTTTTTGTATCCATTCGGCTAGTCTATGTCTTTTGGTTGGGGCATTCAGTCCATTAACATTTAAGGTAATTACTGATATATATGTTCTTATTGTCATTGTATTAACTGTTTGGGGTTTTTGTTGCTCTTTTTTATTTATTTTTTTTTATCCTGAAGTTTTGATATAGGAGTCTATATACAAGTGAGATTGTTTTAAGTTGTTGGTTTCTTAATTGCATGTGCATCTCCAGTGACCTGCATTTGTGCTCTCTTCTCACGATTTCTGATTTTGGTAGCATAGTTGTGCATGGATGATTTAGTATCTTTACTGTATATATGCCTTTCTTGGTGAGCCTTGTCATTTGTGGTGTTTTTGTTTCCGGTTGTGGCCTTTACTTTTCTGACTAGAGAAGTTCCTTAAAGATTTGTTGTAAAGCTGTTTTAGTGTTGCAGAAATCTCTTTACTTTTTCTTATCTGTAAAGGTTTTGATCTGTCCTTCAAATCTGAATGTGAGCCTTGCAGGGTAAAGCAATCTTGGTTGGAAGTTTTTCCCTTTCATCACATTAAGTGTATCATGCCACTCCCTTCTGGCCTGCAGAGTTTCAGAAGAAAAATCTGCTGATAACCTTATTGGGGTTCCCTTGTATGTCATTTGTTTCTTTTCCCTAGCTGCTTTCAAAATTTTCTCTTTGTCTTTAATTTTGGTCATTTTGATTAATATGTGTCTTGGGGTGTCACTCCTTGGGTTTATTTTATATGGTACTCGTTGCACTTCCTGAATTTGAGTGAGTGGTTCCTTTCCCATATTAGGAAAGTTTTGGCTATTATCTCTTCAAATATTTTTTCTGTCCCTGTCTCTCTCTCTTCTCCCTCTGGCACCCCTATAATACGGATGCTGGTGCGTTTAACATTATCCCAGAGTTCTCTGAGACTCTGCTCATTTCCTTTCAATCTTTTATCTCTTTTCTCTTCCGTATTAGTGATTTCCACTAATCTGTCCTCCACCTCGCTGATTCGTTCTTCTGCCTCCTGTATTCTACTGTTGGCTGCTTCTAATGAATTTTTTATTTCAGTGATTGTATTTTCCATCTCTTCTTGTTTAATTTTTGCAGCTTGTATTTCTCTGCTCAGTGTTTCCTATAAATTATCAATCTTTGCCTCCAGTCTATTTCCAATGCCTTGCATCATCTTCAGCATCAACAGTCTAAAGTCTCTTTCTGGGAGGCTGATAATCTCCTCATCACTGAGCTGTTTTTCTGGGCTTTTCCCTTTCTCCCTTATCTGTGTTAAAGTTTTCTGCCTTTTCATTTTTATAGGTTTTTGGTGTGGTGACCTTTTTGCCAACAGTAGAGTTGTAGCCTCTCTTAGTTCTGGCCTTTGCCTCCCCTGTGACTAAAGCTGGTATGGGCAGGGCTTGCTGTAGGCTTCCCCATGGGAGGGACTGATGCCTGCCCACTGGTAGGTGGGGTTGATTCCTCTCCCTCTGATGGGTGGGGCTTTGTCTCTGGATGAGATTAGAGGCTGGCTGTGTGCCTGAGGGGTCTTTAGGCAGCCTGTTTACTGATGGGTGGGGCTGTGATCCCACCTGGATTATTGTTTGGCCTGGGGCTTCTCAGCGCTGATGGGGGGGGGGACCAGATTTTCCCAGAAATGGCCGCCTCCAGAGAAATGCAGGCTGATGAATGTTCCCAAGAGCTTCACCTACAATGCTCTTCCCCCACAACAAGTCACAGTCACACCTATTTTCCCAGGAGATCCTCCAATAATTGCAGTAAGGTTCCACCCGGATTCCTATGGAGACTGCTTTGCCCTGGGACCCAGTGCACGTGAAAGTCTGTGTGTGCCTTTCAAGGGTGGGGTTTCTGTTTCCCCAAGTCCTGTGGAGCTCCTGCACACAAGCCCTGCTGGCCTTCAATGCCAGATGCTCTGGGGGCTCTTTCTCCCTGTGCCCGATACCCAGGCGTGGGGTTTTGATGTGGGGCTCAGAACTCTCAGTCCTGTAGCTGAGTCTCTGTGGTGCAGTTACTTTCCAGTCTGTGGGGCTTCCCACCCGGGAGGTATGGGGTTGCTTCTATTGTGTAATCGCCCCTCCTACCTCTTGATGTGGTCTCCGCTGTGTCTTCTGGAGCAGAGTATCTTTTTTGGAAGTTTACAGTCCATTTGGTTGAAGGCTGCTCGGCATTTGGTTGTAGTTTTGCTGTTTTTTGGGAGAGAAGTTGAATTCCAGTCCTTCTATTCCGCCATCTTAATCCAATCCAGTCAGTCATTTTTTAAAAACCAAAATCATCAGTCTCTGTCTACTAAAATCCCATGTGACAGTTAAGGCTCAGTTACTCTCCAGAAAGCCTTTCAATTATGCCAAACAGAAGTTATGTATCACCTCTTCGGACCTCCCAGTTCTCTACGGGCCCTATTCTCAGGGCTCATGCAGATCATATCTGCTTTGTCTGGTAGTTATTTGTGTCCATGTTTTATCTCCCAGCCCCACTGCAAGTTTTATAAGTAGAGTAACCATAGTATAAGGCATTGTGATATTCAAAGTGTTTTGTGCATGAGAGTTGTTCTTTGAAAAGATTCGTGAGCAAAACAGAAACTGAAAGTTGATTTTAAGAGAAGTTCTCCCTTATTTTGTCACCAATTCAAGTATTTATTAAAGTAAAGATTACATTGTAGAGAGAGCTAAAAACAGAGTTGAAAAGATAGGGCTTGGTATATATACCTTGGTCTTGTGTAGCATAATCAAGGAATGGAGCCCCTTATTTAAGACTTTCAATAAGCCACTGGACTCTAAAGTAGAGTAGGAAAGTCCTGGACTCAAGTCCTGGTCCTGTTAATTTGCCTGTGTGAGCTCAGGCAAGTGACTTGACCTCTCTGAATTTTGATGTCCTCATTTGTAATGTATGGGAAGTGCCATGTCGAATTTGTGGAATTTCAGAGAGAACTAAAGAAATATCAGGGAGTTCCCTTCGTGGCTCAGTGGTTAATGAATCCGACAAGAACCATGAGGTTGCGGGTTCGATCCCTGGCCTTGCTCAGTGGGTTAGGGATCCGGCGTTGCCGTGAGCTGTGGTGAAGGTTGCAGACGCGGCTCGGATCCCGCGTTGCTGTGGCTGTGGTGTAGGCTGGCAGCTACAGCTCCTGTTAGACCCCTAGCCTGGGAACCTCCATATGCCACAGGTGCGGCTCTAAAAAAGGGATAACAACAACAACAACAAAAAAGAAATATCATAGAGCTGTTTCTCCTCCTCCCCTTCCAAGGTTACTCCTGTGGTAGGTGCCAATAGAATGGGGGGAAGGACCCTGGCATCCAGTCTCCATCCTCTTGCTGCAGCCTGAGAGGACATGTGAACCTGTCATGCCCCTTGGACATTACGGTTTCAAGGCTGGGTCTGTATGCTTTGTTTCAGAGAAAGTGTATCTTGGGCTTATCATGTCCATTTGTGAATTCATGGGCAGGATAAATTGTCCATTTCCTAGTCACTTTCACAGAAGTCAGTTGGTGTCATAAATGATCATAAGTCATTTGTCCTCTCAAAGTGGGTCCTTTCTTGTGTGGACTGAGGATACTCATCCCCTCAAAAAGGGCAACACCTGCTTGTGAGGAGGAAGTTTCTGTGAAAGTTCCCCTCTCATGAGATGGATTCGTTAATAAGGGCAGTAGTCAGACCCAAGAATGTTGGGGTACAAACTCTGGGGTAAACAGCTGTGGCCACACCTTAGGAAACTGCATACTTCCCTTGGGACTAGTGTGAAGCAGCTTGCACAGCAGTTCTGAAAAGGAGTTCCAGGGCACTCTCACCAAAATGGACATTCTGCTCCAAGCCTAGATCCAGGCCTCCCACCCTCTCTCTGGGGACTGGGGATCAGAGAAACCCAGGCATGCCAGGAAGAGCTCAGCTGATCAAGCTTTGAGAATAGTTTCTGCCCTGTGTGAAGATTGGGTAAGTTCTTGGTTTCAGAGAAAATACTTTTAGGTGGGTGGGAGAAAAGGGGAGAGACCAAGATGCAAAGTCTGGCTTCCATTGGTCAGGGTCAGCTCAAGCTGTGGTGTTAAGGGGGTTTCAGCAGCAACTGTTGTTTTCGTTGCTCTGGCAACCAGAGGAGAAATATGCTACGCCCAGTGCAGGTGCACAGTGGTTGAGCGGGCCCATTTCCTCCAAACAATGCCGGCTGGCCTGGAGACAGCGACCTTAGAACTCCTCCAGGATGGCTAGCTGAAAGCGTCAGGGGGTGGAGACTGAAACGTGGACACTCCGAATTCAGGGAGCTTTGTCTACAGGGGCTGCTGGCAGTGCTTGGGTGATGCCCTCCCTGTCGGCGCAGGCACAGGAAAGCTGGACCTGGGGCTTGGAAGGGTCAGCGGGATCTCCTGCCTTTCCCTGCTTAACTTTCCTGCTTCTGGCAGCTGCAGCTCCAGTAGTTGCATCCTGCGTCCCATTGAGGAAGCTTCATGCCGGGTCAGACCCAGGACTTACAACAGCTCCACCCTGGAACTCTGATAAGAACCGGGGGTCAGGGCTTCCTCACTCTGGTGCTTGCCATTGCTGAGCTCATACATTCTCACCGAGCCACTCTGCTATGCATTCCCAGGGGCTGTCCTTCTGTAAGGGGCTGAGGATGACAGCCTCTAGAGTCTGGCAGACGCAGGTTCTGTGAGATGGAAATAGTCAAACCTACTGCAAAGACTTGTGAGGAGGAAGCTTCTGTGAAAGTACTTAAGGCTGCACCTGGCACAAAGCAGGTACTTGGTAAATGGGGTCTTTGCTCCTAGCTTAAGTGCCAGAGGTTATGATGCACTTATTATACCTCTCTGAACTTACCGCTGGGACCACTCTTTTACTAGAAGTTTCAAGACAGAGAGCATCCAGCCAGCCCAGTCCATCAGTAGATCCTGCAACTCTCTCTACACGTATCCAGAAACTCACTCCTTCTGCCACTTCCACTATCACCACCTTGCCCCAGCACCATTACCTCTTGCCTGGATTATTTTAGTTGCCGCTGAACTGGTCTTCCTGCTTCTGTCCCTTACTTCCTTAGGCTCTCTGCTTAGCTGCTACCGTCTCAGTGAGGGCTTCCATGGCCGCCTGTCTAAAATGTCATTCCCTACCTCCATCACTTTCTATCCTTCTGCTTGCTTTTTCTTCATATATCTTATCATAACCTGAAATATGCATTTATGACCTTTTTTGTCTTATCCTATTACAATGTCAACTTCGTTTGGTTTCTTCCCTGATGAATCTCCAGTGCCTAGAGTAGTGCTTCACATATAGTGTGCTCTTAATGGTATAAATTAAATGAAAGAATAAGTGAATGAGATAAAGGGTAGCATACATATACGTATGTTTAAATAATATGAATTAAGTGGAAGTTTTCATATGCTTAGTTATTGTTTAAAAATGAAGCATTTTTTTCTCTAGGTTTATTTTCATTGGAGAGGATTTTTTTCCCTCTTGACCAACATAGGATCATCTTCTGCCAGTATGCCCTACTCCATTTGAGGTACCCATCCTGGTTCTGCCCTCAGATGATGAGAACACTCTTGGGGCAGTGGCCTGGGTACAGGGGTTGGTGAGCGTTCTGCACATACTGTTTATGGGGGACCCGTTTTTTAGACGCAGAAACCCTGTTAAGAGCTGTATTTCATTTGTTGATAATGGGTGACTGAAGCAGGGTTGTGGGAAGAAGGGGTAAGACAGAGAGACTATTGGAACAATCAGGAAGATGGAAGGGAAGTAACTGAAATAATTTCCTCCAACAAGCCCCACATGGGAGTGAAAATTAATATCTGCCATAAAAAGGTAAATTAGAGGCACCCACTGGGGGAAGGGAAACATCTCCAATTAGGACACACTCACATGGTTTGGCAGCTTCCTGTGAGATGCCAGTTGCCCCAGTGACCCTCTGGGTCCTTCTCCTTCCCTCATATTTTTCATTAAGACTTGGTTTAGTGATAAGAGTAAGATTCACTTAAAGTGATGTGAGAAACTATGAGACCAGCAGAAAAGTGAAAACCCTGCCAATGGCATGAAAGCTGTGAACTCCAATCTTCTCAAATTAAATAGACTCAGAGTTGCATCTGGAATTCTGTGTGCTTGGCAACCTGAGGTGAAACCCCTCTGAAAAACATCTGACAGAAATTGCCTCTTTATGAAATGTGAAAAGAAGCTCCCACCCAATTTTTAAGAGGCTGCCTAAGAGGAAAGGAAAAGTTTGTGCAGCTAACACAACATGCAGTTTGCCAAAATCATCCTGCCCTAATTCTCTTGTCAGCGGAGCCGCTTTTCTGAAGAGCAAGTAACTCATGATTGGGTTGCTTGATTCTGCTGGCCGCTCCTGCTGTGTACCCCCACCCCACCCAGGACCCCCTGCCCAAACCTCACCGCCTCTCCATATATTCACTGCTGGGATAGTCTTCAGGGCCTGAAACCTCAGAAATTCCGTTGAGAGCACAATGATCTACACTCAGGCTGTGAATGGCCATGAATGTCATATTGCTTATCTCTCTCTCTGCAACACCCAGCAGCTGCTGGCGTTTAACGAGGGGGAAGCACTGGGCTCTAAGAATCGTCCTGTGTGTGCTTTGTTCCTGCATTTTGCAGCTGATTTAAGAGCAAGAAAGGAACAAAATTGAACTGATGTCTTTACTCCAGAGAGCGTCCACATCCTTCCTAGGGCAGGAAGAGCAGGTGACTGGGACACTGCACATTTGGCAAGCTGGTGGCTTTCCTGCATTGGCATGCTTTGCCGGGGTTTTCATGAAAAGACAATGACCTTTACAGAAAACAGTGACCTTTGCAAAGATCTCTAAACCCTGACAACTCAGCAGCAAGCTCAGTTCCAAAACCGTTTCCCTTGCCTTTCCCAACAGACTTGAACAACTGGAAAGAAAGGAAAGACCTTTAAAAAAAATTGCCCAAGTTTTTGGCAAACCTTAGGCACTCTTTTCCCCACCCTATAATTAAGGCAGAAGTAAACAGTAAGAGAATATCAAATTGCAGCTTGCTTCAGTAATAAGTGCCTAGGTGGAGCGGTGCTTGTACAGACCTGTGCCTTGAGACAGAAGGGCAGCCTCCCTGGGGAGCACTCCAATGGGTCTCCAAATCTGATATATCAAGACCTGAGGATTTGGGGCAGAGGGACAAGAAAAGGTGAGTCATCTGGGGCATTATCTGTAAAAAACAAAAACAAAAACAAAAACAATCTTTCTTCCTCCAGAGCTTTCCCACCAACTCTGTGAATTCCTTGTTTTTTGGAGGTCATCTCCTGGATGGTACTGCCTCACCTTGAAGAGCCTGGTGGGTCCAGAGAATCCAAAGCACTCCCTGCTAAGCCAAGTGTGTGTGAAGACTTTCCATCACACTGGTTTGGTCTGTATCCTACCTCTGCCACTCACCAGGCTGAGTGACCCCAGATGAGTTGCTCGCCTTTTCTAAACTTGTTTTCTCAACTCTAAAAACAGAATAGTACCTTATAGGGTGCCTGTGAGGTGAAATAAAACAATGTAAAGTGCTTGCCACATAAGAACCACTCGACCACTGATGTTGCTGTGTATTAGTAGTTCATTTCTTATTGTTGAGTGGGACTCTACTGAAATTTGTTTATCCATTCAACTGTTGACTTGACGTTTGAATTGCTTCCAGGTTTTGACTGTTAAAGCTGCTGCTATTTGTGTGCAAGTCTTGTATGAACATAGTTTTCCATTTCTCTTGGGTAAAATACTTAGGAGTAGAATGGCTAGATTAGTAGTAGGTGTATGTATAACTTTTTAAGAAAATGTCAAACTACCTTCCGAAGTGGTTGCACTATATTACATTCTCACCAGCAGTGTATGAGAGTTCCAGTTGCTCTGCAACCTTGTCAACACTTGGTATGGTCAGTCTTTCTAATTTTATCCATTCTAACAGGTATGTAGTGGTAAGAGGTTCACGTTTACTTTGGGTTGCAGTGAAAATATTTAGGTGAACATTCTGTGCCATCATTCATTGCATTCATACCATTCATTCATTGCATACATACCATTCATTCATTGCATACTGAATAGGTCTCTGAGCTCAGATATTACCTGAAGACAAACTGTGGTGAAATCTAATTCACAGTGCACAGTTGGTTGTATCTGACTCAGGGATTAAGTGAATTTCAAGCAACAGCAGCAGCCTGATGATTCAGTGCTGTAGACCCCTTAATTTTCTTTGTGTTTCTCTTACTAAAGCCAAATAATCACTCTGGTTTCATTACTTTGCCTTGATAGCCGGTAATGATCCTGGTCAATAATACCTTTATCTCTCATTACTAATGATAACAAATACGGTAAGATCGGCAATCCTATTGAGTTTGCCCCTGCGTTTATAATAATGAGGTTAGTGCAAATGTTTATTCCGTCTTAGGATCCCAAAGAGAGGACCCATTGGAGAAATTTAATTCTAATCTTATTTTAGGAATAGCTATGTTTTTCCTGAACACATGGTTTGTTTTTACCTGCTCGGGATAGTGACATTACTTTCTTTATACTGGTAGCCAGGATCTCAGAGCCGGGTTTATCTTCTGTTACATAGCAAATTGGTAGGATTTATAGTATACATTTTGCAAACCAACTCTTGCTTGGCTCTATCTTACCTTCCTATTTGATTTTCTATTTGCTTTATATTCCTTACTGGTTAAAGACTTTAAAGTTAAATAATTTTGTTAAAAAAATATTTGTTTGCAATCAGAATTTAAAGGCATAAATTAAGTCTTCTCTCACTTTTGCTCCAAAGCCACCTGGTTCCTTTCCCCAGGGACAAATGCTGTTACTGATTTGTTGCATGTCTTTCCTGAGATAGTCTGTGTGAGTATAATCATATTTATGTATTGTATAGCACGTATTTGTAAGCGGTTTGTTGAATGAGTTGGAGTTGGTAGTGTATAAACAGAAAGTAACTTTATTTCTTCTCATTCCCAGCTCTTAAAATTTATTGTTTCCTTGCTTGCCCATAGATGAATTCTCTGGTAGATCCCTTAGTTTTTTCAGGTATTAACAGATAGCCGCACTTTCATTTAAAAAGTCTGAACTAATACAGAATCAAAACATCAATCTTTCTTACCTATGAAAACATTCCCCCTTGTCTAGCTGGGGCCTGGCTGTGGCTCAGATGTGCCCAGGGGCGCAGTCCACCTCCCCAGTATCTCCCAGCCTGGCTCCTCTAATGTTCTTCCTCACTCACCCTGTGACCTCTGGCTCTTCCAGGGTTGGTGGGCTGGGTGGTTTGCACCTGCAGCTGTCCTTCGAGGAACACCCTTAGGCCACCACAGCCTCTTCACCTGTAGGTGTAGAGATGTGGGTGTGCCTGGGAATATAGGGTTTATGTTTTCCCCCTTTCCCAGAGAGCCAGTGACTGAATGGAACAGGATAATGAAAACCTAGCTCTGTTGCCTACAAGGAACTCCTGGTAGCTTTTTGAGGATACTAAACGGATTCTTTTTTATCTTTGTAGTCAAACAATTCTGCTGTGATAGTTTTTTTTCCTAGGGACAAGATTTATCTTTTTCAATTTATAAATTTAAATATTTCCTTTTTGGGGAAAATATACAGCTTTGGTACCCAAAGAATCTATTATTCAGAATGTTGCACTCCTGGGATTGGCTGATGGAACTGGATTTGAAGAAGAGTTCTGTTTGATCTAACTCTCTAGAGAATTGCAGACCTCCTTGCAAAGGCTTCCTTGTTTTGGGGGGCTGTGACCTGAGCAGAAGTCACTTTGAGTTTTATCGTGAAAGATTTTACTGTTCCATTATTTGGGTTCTCTTCTTCAGGGATATCCATTTTGCTCATGTTTTTTCACTTTGCCTCCTCCATATTTATTATCTTTTTTCTAATCTAAACTTTTTAACTTTCTGCATATTACCATTTTGTTTTACTGACTTTTCGTACCACATCCTCCATTTGTTTTACTGTATTTGCATTGGATACTAATCTCCTTAATGCTAACATTCATTGTGAACTTCATATTTGGAATGCTGTAATTTTTTATCTTCCACTTCTAAATTCTGTCAGTTCCTGTTTCACCTACTTCTGTCTTTTAATATTTCCCCTCACTGCTTATATCTCTATTCTGTGTTTTTGGTTTGCAGTGGCAGCCCTGGATATTTTCTCTTAGCAAAGGAACATATCTCTGTATTATCTCTGCTCTCTTCCAATTCCTAGGACTCCCTATAATAGTTGAACTTTCCAAGGATGTTGGATTCGAGTTCTACTCAGGAAGGAGCAAGGGCCAGTAGGCTTAGGAATTGGGCAGATTTTTTTCCAAATCCTGACTTTGCTACTTACAAGTTGATTTAACTTAGGATATTGGTCTCTCTGAGCCTCAGTCACCTCATTTGTAAAACCGATATGATATTACTTCGTTGTGCTGTTATGAGAATTAGATAAAACAAATAATGCAGAGTGTCTAGTTTAGAGTCTGGCTTACATAAGGTGCTTAATAAATGTACCCTTTCTGTTTTTTTTTTCTCTAATTAAACTGATGGGTAGGTGCAAGCTATTTTACCACAACAAGAAGAGACTTTGTCTTAAGGGCTTCTTAACTATCACTCTAGAGCACCTATCGCCATGATGATATTAGAAAATATTTATTGAAGGCTTACTATTTTCTAGGAATTTTGCTAAATTTATTACCTATATTACTCATTTAATTGTTCAACATCTCTATGAGGTATGTCATGTTGTTATGCTCATTTTACAATTCTGGAAATTGAGCTTTGAGTAATATCTTGCTAGTATCTTGTCTTAAGTGACATATCCACAACATAGTCCAAACTGTAACTTCAGTGGCCATGTCTTAATCATTATCAAATATTGTTAATACAATGTGGTCTTTCCCTGTGCAATAGCAGAAGCAAAAATGTGTGAGTTACTATGCCTGATCTTGGGAAGTTCACAAACACGTGTATAAATAAAAACACAATTGTATTCGTATGCCTAGTACTGAAAGTAAGGACTTTCATTCTCAGAATGAGATTTGAAATATGAGACTTGGAGAATGCTTTCTTCCTTAGGGATTAGAATCTTGAAGCAGAATTTATCATCCTTATCCTTCTATTTTTAGGTGGCCTAGTAAAAGTGAGTGAATTCTAAAGCAACTTTGACTATTAGGTGGATGTGTTTAAAAAAAAAAATGCCCCTGGGGTTTGTTCTGCTCGGGTATGGTAAGACACGCAGACACAAGTGAATGTTACAAAGAGAGGATTTTATATTCACAGATCTATAGAAACATGAGGCAGAGCACACCAGGCCCTGCAAGGCCACATAAGGAAGCAATAGCATTGATGAAAAGACAGAGAAGGGAGGGCAGATCATGGCCCAGAGCCTTTACTAGACACCCCCCGCTGCCTCGGCAGGAAGGAATGTATGAGGCAAGGAAGATACATTGAATAATTTTGATAATTTAGGTAGACTCTAGGTTGTATGAGTGATCCGTAGTTGACTGGCACCTGGCCCTGGGGTGATTTAGGCCAGGAGGAATATTGGCTTGGTGAGTGAAAATTTGACAAAGCAGATGGCTAGGGGCATGGACTCTGGATTGGTTGGTTTGTTTATTATAGGCTTTTGCTATCTTTAGGAATTAGATAGCTTTGAAAGGGGGGAGTCTCTCTAGCATCAACACCCCAAATGTCATAACATCAATATTATAGAAAACAAGAACATGTAGTCAGTATAGTGGGTATCCATGCGTCCGTGTGTGCATGTGTGTATACTATAAAGAAATGAGTGGTGTTTAATGCCCTTTTTGGGTGAGGGAGGAATTGAAGGGAAATTGAAGGGGAAAACTGGGCAGGTAGTGAGAACTTCATCAAAAGGACCAGTATTAGTCTTTGCCATTTGTGAAATATTTTTTTCATTTTGAAAATTTGGTATTTTCTGACAAAGTTTTAAGGAAATTCCTGTAAGCGCCCAGAGACTTAATGTTGTACTTGAAGGGAACTACAGAAAAGAAATCCATTATTTTAATTCATTGTTTAGCATGAGCTGACCTTAAATGCTCTAGAAATGAGTTTCGTACTTGAACAGTGTTTGGTGCACGTAGCATACGCAAACAAAGCCAAAGTGAAAAAATACAGAATCTTAACTGTATCATTGGATTTCTCCAGACTAAACAAAAAGTTCCAAGTATGGTCAGATAAAAAGATTTTTTGACCATCTCTGTCTCTCACCCCACCTTCCTACTAGGGGACAGAGTTTGCAGTACAGTGCAGGAGTGTTGGATCAAGGCCCTTGAAGCATTTCTATTCATGGTACATCTCTTGGCTTTGGGCAGAGTGCAAGAACTGAACCATATCATGGGACAGGTTTGTTGGAATTCAGACAGTGAGTGTTTCCTCTAGATTACAATTGATTCTTTCCATAAAAAATATTTTTCTAGGCAAGCAGTTTCATAATTTATTAGCTTCAAGGATCTACAAAGTCAAATGGAGATAAATTTTCACTGGGAGAAAATAAATAGCAGTTTTTAAAAAGATGCAAACCACAGACATTTGGGAAACTATCATCTGGCATCATTGTGAGAAAACTCACCATCAGTGCAGAATGAAACCCTGTAAACCAGGGTCATTCTATCCTTTCTTTGCCACCTCATGGTCTTATCTCCTGAGAGCATTAGTGCGATCAAATCATTATAAACACGTATTACACGGGCACTACATCGTCTTTTGTGCCTTGCATTGGGCTGATTGAGTTCTCAAGATCTTTTTTACTTCTTTTACTTTAGGCAGCCCAAAGAACCTAAGAAGATATCTTCCACTTCAGAAGCCTTGACTTTGCTGAAGTTCCCATTGTCTTCTCGTGTAGATTTAGAAACACTGTGCACTCTCTGAGTGGAAGCAGAAGTCCTTATCTTTGCTCTGGATGCTGGTTCCTAGGAGCTGGCCTTGAGTTTCTCCATGAGTACATTCTGCAGGACATGCTTTCATATGTTCAATAGTCAAGCTTCTTGCCATGTCTCTTCTGGTTCAGAGCTTGACTTGGTCACCAGTGTCCTACGTATCACAGCAGGCTGGACACTGGATCTTTGTGGGAATATTACCTCTTTGGATGCTTTCCTGTTTCCTGTCTCCTTATTTTCTCCCCTCCTCCTTCTTTCTCTCTCCTGAAGATACTAGTTAAGTACCTACTGAGGGAGTTCGTATTGTGGCTCAGTGGTTTATGAACTTGACTAGTATCCACGAGGATGAGGGTTCAATCCCTGGCCTTGCTCAGTGGGTTAAGGATCTGGTGTTGCTGTGAGCTGTGGTGTAGGTCGCAGATGCGGCTCAGATCTGGCTTTGCCGTGGCTGTGGTGTAAGCCAGCAACTACAGCCCCAATTTGACCCCTTTCCTGGGAACTTCTAAATGCTACAGGTGTGGCCCTAAAAATAATAAATAAATAAGTACCAGTGGGTGCTAAGGAAGACCCAAAGATAATTAAGACGAAGTTCTTGCCATCAAGATGTTCAATATAAAAAATAACTTTATAACAAATAATGATAATACAGTATGCCTTCAAAATATGGGCATCATCATGCTTGTCCCTGATCCTTGTCTCCTACATTCTGTCCATCATCATGTCCTGCCAGACTGTAAGACTTCCCCAGATCTTCATTTTGGTCTTTTCCTCTTCTTCCCTTACGTGTGCTTCCTTGAGGAGATGATCCAGTCTATTACTTCAGCCTTCATTATATGCTAATATCTCCCAAGTCTGCTTCTCCAGCCCAGACTGGTGCCCAGTCTGCTCTAGGTCCATAGAATCAGCACCCGGCTCAAAGGAGGGGCATCAACATGGCCAAGGGAATGCAGAAGGATGGTAGAGAGGAAATGCCCCTTCAGATTTTATATAGATTTCTGGTTATATAGATGGAAAATTCACATACCACATACCTTTGTTGGCCTTCAAGTACAATAATTAGTAGGTTTAGACCTAGGCCTCTGGAAGGCATTTTTCAAGAGAGCTTTCTTCCTTACCTTGGCCTTCACAGGAAAACCTTGGGGCCCTGAAAAAGAGTAGAATTCTTTTTTTCTGGAGTGTTGGTAGGGTTGGTTGGATTTGGCTTTGGCTAGTGCATGAAAATTTTTAGTGGCTCCCATTCTGTAGTCCAGAGGGGAGAGCTGATAACACCTCTGTTCTCTTTTACTCATGCTAACCTGCCTGGAAAGACAAATAGCACTTGGCTTGCTCTGTTATATGGACACAACTTCCTGAGCTGGGAAATATCTATCCACTCCTCAGATGATATGCTAAGAATCTCTAATGTCAGAGGCGCTTATATGTTCAGCACTGATAACTTGAGATCTGACTTGTAGACAGAATGCTTTGACTTGATTTTCTCTTCCAATATTCAATTTCTGCAAGATAAATACAAATTTTCCTGAATGTTGTTTCTCGGTCAGCTGGGCCATCTCAGCTTCGTTCTAATCCTTTTTAAGGTAGTATACAAAACTTGCTTTTAAAACGATTAATCTCATTGATAGGGTAATAAGCGGTTATGCTTTCTTTATACTCATCTGAGTTTTCTGACTCAAGTAATTTATTTTATTTTTTTGATTTTTAGGGCCGCACCTACAGCATATAGAAGTTCCCAGACTAGGGGTCGAATCGGAGCTACATTTGCTGGCCACAGCCATAGCAACTCGAGATCCAAGCTGCATCTGTGACCTACACCACAGCTCATGGCAATGCCAGATCCTTAACCCACTGAGCGAGGCCAGGGACCGAACCCGCGACCTCATGGTTCCCAGTCAGATTCGTTTCTGCTGCACCATGACTGGAACTCATCTTCAAGAAATTTATATTAATGTATTAACAGGGAAAATTTACAAATTGTCCTTTTTTTTTTTTGCATTTTTTGGGCCATACCTATGGCATATGGAGGTTCCCAGGATAGGGGTCTATTCGGAGCTACAGTTGCCGGCTTACACCATAGCCACAGCAACGCTGGATCCAAGCTGTGTCTGCGACCTACACCACAGCTCATGGCAACACCGGATTCTTAACCCACTGAGTGAGGATCGAACCTGCACCTCATGGTTCCTAGTCAGATTTGTTTCCATTGCTCCATGACGGGAACGCCACAAATTATCTTTTAAAAAATAAAAAGGGCTTATTCAAAGAGTGATGATAAATGTGCACACATACACAACTGAACGAAGAATGGTAACATAATGAGATTAGAGATTGGGTTGATTTCTCTTTTTAAAAAAATTTCACAAAGAAAGTATTATAAAAATTGACTATTGTTTTCCTATAAAGTATTGCTTGGGAGGCTTGTCACATGTTTCTGTAATGCTACCATTGCTTACCACATTTTTTATAAAAATCACAATTTTGAATTATGGGTATTTTTAAATCATTCTTTTTAAGGATGGTTTTGAGTTTCATTGTGAGCTGGGCCAACATCCTTCTTAATTAACGGAGGTTTTAATTATAAAATAATGAGTTTTATCTGTCTTTGTGTTATGTGCTGCTGATGGAGCAGTTCTAGGGATAATTTCAAAGATGAGTTTGTGTTGGAATGATGATCTTCCAAGTTACTCTTTCAAAGAAATCAATATTTATTTAAAATTGACATGTTTTAATTTACTCTCTTTTTCAAAAAAGAAACTCTAGGGTGTTCTGTCCATATACATTCTTTTTAAGGGTTTGTACCATAAGTTGATGAAAATCTGGTGTGTGTATGTATTTGCTCCTAAAAGTCAGAAATACCAAAATGCATAATTATAAAAATGATGCAAATACATATTTTTAAAGTTTGGTATTTTTTGGTGAAGGGTTATAAATGTTTGAGGTAAGAGAAGACATCATCCTTAGAAGTAGAGGATGTTGAGACAGTGAACAAGGGACAGTAAAGTAGGATTCACCCAAGTCTAATACATTAACACTTCTTCTCTGGAATTGAGGCCTGAATTTCCTAAAAAAAAGAACCTTGGTCACTAGCTTATTTAGAGACCCTAAGGATAATCTTTGTTGGACAGCAATGACATGCTGATTTTGCCCTTAGCAGCAGAGCCTGGATCAAATTTTGATTCATGGAATAGGAAACTTGGAAAGTACTTAGAATTTCCCTAAAGACTATGGTACTAGATACCCTCAGCCGACACAGATTCTGGGAACACATCAAACCCCCTGTCCACCCAGATTCCCATGGGCTTGGAATACCTGACTTACTTTCCTCCCTTTAACCACACTCTGTTTCTGACCCCACCCTTGAGCAGACAGCTGCCCTAGATGCCATCAGGTCTTTGGTACTTAGCAGAGAAGAAATTACTCCTATTGCATTATCTCAACACCTTTGAAAGTGGTTAGGCAACTTTTGTCAAGATGAGCCCCCTCTCCCAATCCTCTACTACATGTTCTGTCAGATAAGCTCATTCGAAAAAGAACAGGGGATTAAATGGGGACAAAGAGTTCCCATCTCTGCACCCACTCACCTGTCTGTAGGTGAGGTGCCTACCCTTGAATTTCTAGTTAAACCAGAAGTTTGCCTGTATGACTGGGAGTTGACTCTCCCCCTGTGTTTCACTCAGGAGCCCGGGCTGCTAGCCAATCATGGGGCAAACGTACTCCAGGGATAATATGGTTGGTCTCCCATTTGTGATTTCACAAATCCAGTTCTGCTCTTTGGATAATATGGTGAACGTTCCATAAATAACAGATGAATAAGTGAATTACTCAGTAATTCTCAACAGGGAAAAATGGGAGGATATACTTATCTAAACAATATATGTAATAATGTTGAAGTTTTTCTGGAAATATTATGGAAATAGAGTGGGAGATTCTGACTAATTAAAAAAATCATTTTCAATATATTTTATTTTAGCATGTATTGAGGTATAATTTCCATATTATAAAATGCAGGTATCTTAAATGTACAGCTTAAAGATGTGTAATGTATTTATATACCCATGTGGTTATCACCTAGATCAGGATCTAAAACATTTTTAACAGCCCAGAAAGTTCCCACCCAACCTCCTAAACTCAGCGTAACATTTATTTTTACTTTCATCTCTATGGTTTTGCCTATTTGTGAAAGTCAAAGGATTCTGAAGTTGTACTCCATTGTGGCTGACTTTTTTTTTTTTTTTTGCCTTTTTGTCATTTTATGGCCGCGGGTTTATGGCCGCACCCACGGCATGTGGAGGTTCCCAGGCTAGGGGTCTAATCGGAGCTGTGGCCACTGGCCTGCGCCGCAGCCACAGCAACGCAGGATCCGAGCCGTGTCTGCAACCTACACCACAGCTCACGGCAACGCCGGATCCTTAACCCACTGAGCAAGGGCAGGGATCGAACCCGCAACCTCATGGTTCCTAGT
>PVHT020000166.1:14032076-14137556 GCA_004024745.2 Catagonus wagneri
TCATGTTTTATATAGTATAATTTCTTTTTGAAAAAATTGAGACATAGATGATTTACAATATTATATTAGTTTCAGGTGTACAATATAGTGATTCTCAGTTTCTATAGATTACACTCCATTTAAATTTATTATAAAATATTGGCTATATTCCCTGTGCTATACAATATATCCCCTTTAGCTTATTTATTTTATACATAGCAGATTGTACCTTTTAATACTTTACCCCTATCTTACCTCTCCTGTCGTCTCTTTCTCCACTGGTAACTTCTAGTTCTCTATATGTGTGAATATGTTTATTTTTTGTTATATTAATTCATTTTTTAAGTTCCACATGTAAGTGTTAATATACAGTGTTTATTTTTCTATGTCTGACTTGTTTCCCTAAGCATAATAATCTCCAGATTCATCCATTTTGTTGCAAATAGCAAAATTTCATCCTTTTTATGGTCAAGTAGTATTTTATTGTATGTATATACCACATCTTATTTGTCTGTGTATCTCTTGATTGGTACTTAGGTTGCTTCCATATCTTGGCTATTATAAATAATGCTTCTGTGAACAGTGAGGTACATATAACTTTTCAAATCAGTGTTATAAAAATTTTTTTTGTTAAAATATATTTGAATTACAATGTTGTATCAATTTCTGCTGTACAAAGTGACCGAGTCATACATATATATATACATTCTTTTTCTCATATTATCTCCCATCATGTTCCATCACAAATGATTGGATATAGATCCCTGTGCTATACAGTAGGACCTCATTGCTTATCCATTTTAAAAGTAATAGTTTGTATCTACTAACCCCAAACTCCAGTCCATCACACTTCTTCCCTGTCCCTCTTGGCAACCACAAGTCTGTTCTGCATGTCTGTAAGACTGTTGCTGTTCTACAGATAGGTTCATTTGTGCCGCATTTTAGATTCCACATATAAGTAATATCATATGGTATCTTTCTCTTTCTGACTTCACTTAGTATGGGAATCTCTGGTTTCATCCATGTTTCTGCAAGTGGCATTATTTCATTCTTTTTTATGGCTGAGTAGTATTTCAGTGTGTATATGTACCACATCCTCTTAATCCATTCATCTCTTGATGGACATTTAGGTTGTTTCCATGTTTTGGCTATTGTGAATAGTGCTGCTGTGAGCATACGAGTGCATATATCTTTTTGAATTGTAGTTTTGTTCAGATATATGCCCAGGGGTGGGATTGCTGGATCATATAGAAGTTCTATTTTTAGTTTTTTGAGGAACCTCTGTACTATTTTCCATAGTGGATGCACATTCCCACCAAGAGTGTACAGGGGTTCCCTTTTCTCTACATCCTTGCAAGCATTTGTTATTTGTGTTCTTTTTGATGATAGCCATTTTAATTTGTGTGAGGTGATATGCCATTGTGGTTTTGATTAATATTTCTCTGATGATTAATGATGTTGAGCATCTTTTTATGTGCCTGCTGGCCATCTGTATGTCTTCTTTGGAAAAATGTCAAATCAGATCTTTTGCCCATTGTTTGAAATTTTTGGGTTTTTTTTTTTTTGATATTGAGTTGTATGAGCTGTTTATATAGTTTCGTTATTAACCTCTTCTTGGTCATATCATTTGCAAACATTTTCTCCCATTCACTAGGTTGTCTTTTTGTTTTATCAGTAGTTTCCTTTGCTATGCAAAAACTTCAAAGTTTTAATTAGGTCACATTTTTAAATTTTTTTATATTTTTCTTTTGCCTTAGGGGAGAGAGCAAAAAAAATATATTCCTACAATATATGTGAAACATTGTTATGCCTATGTTTTCTTCTAGGCATTTTATGATTTCAGATCTTATATTTAGATCTTTGATCCATTTTGTGTTTATTTTATTTTGTTAATATAATTTCTTTTTTATTGCCTCAGCTGTAGCATATGGCAGTTCCTGGGCCAGGGGTCGATTCAGAGCTGCATCTGAGGACTATGCCACAGCCATGGCAACATGGGATCTGAACTGCGTCTGTGACCTACCCTACAGCTTGTGGCAATGTCAGATCTGACATTGCCCACTGAGTGAAGCCAGGGTTAATACCCACACCTTCAGAGAGACAACTTTGGGTCCTTAACTAGCTGAGCCACAGTGGGAACTCCAAGTTTATTTTTTTACATAGTGTTAGAGAATGTTATAATTCTTTTCTTTTACTTGTAGCTTTCTAGTTTTCCCAGCACCGCTTCTTAAAGAGACTGAGTTTTCTCCATTGTATATTCTTGCCTCCTTTGTCGTAGATTAACTGAGCAGAAAGCATATTTTTATTTCTGGGCTTTCTATCCTGTTCCATTGATCTATAGGTCTGTTTCTGTGCCAGTAATATACTGTTTTGATTACTGTAGCTTTATAGTCTGAAGTCAGGGAACCTAATTCTTCCAGCTCTGTTCTTCTTTCTCAAGATTGCTTTGGCTATTTGTACTCTTATATATTCA
This sequence comes from Catagonus wagneri, assembly GCA_004024745.2. Lineage (NCBI taxonomy): Eukaryota > Metazoa > Chordata > Mammalia > Artiodactyla > Tayassuidae > Catagonus > Catagonus wagneri. Next base: position 14,034,529 of record PVHT020000166.1, read on the forward strand.
TACAAATTTTTTTAGAATTACTTGTTCTGTGAAAAATGCCATTGATATTTTGACAGATATTACATTGACTGTGTAGTCTACTTTGGGTAGTATGTTCATTTTAAAAATATTAGATCTTCTAATCCATGAATATGCTATGTATTTCCATCTGTGTCATCTTCAATTTTTTATCAGTGTCTTATGATTTTTGAAGTACAGATCTTTTACTAAGATTTATTCCTAGGTATTTTATTCTTTTTGATGTGATGGTAAATGGGATTGTTTCCTTAATTTCTCTTTCCAGTAGTTCATATTGGAAATACAGCATATTTCTGTATATTAATTTTGTGTCCTGCAACTTTACTTAATTCATTGATAAACTAATAGTTTTTTGGTGGGTCTTGAGGATAATATGTATAGTATCCTGTCATCTGCAAACAGTGGTAGTATTACTTCTTCCTTTCCAATTTAGCCTCCTTTTTTTCTTTTCTTCTCTAATTGCTGTAGTTAGGACTTCCAAAACTATGTTTCAAAAAAGCAGCAAGAGTGGGCATCCTTGTCTTGTTCCTGATCTTAGCTTTTCAGTGTTCAGTTTGATATTAGTTGTGATCTTACTATACATAGCCTTTATTACATTGAGATAGGTTCCATCTAGGTTAACTTTCTGAACTGCTTTTTTTTTTTTATCATAAATGGATATTAAATTTTAGCTAGTGCTTTTTCTGCATTTGTTGGGATGATGGTATGTTTTTTATTCTTCACATTGTATCAAATTGCTTGATTTGTGGATATTGAAAGATCCTTGCATCCCTGGGATAAATCCCCCTTGACTGTGGTGTATAATCCTTTTAATATGTTGTTGAATTTGGTTTGCTAACATTTTGTTGAGGATTTTTATGCCTATATTCATCAGTGATATTGTCCTATAATTTTCTCTTTTTTTGATATCTTTGGTATTGAAATCAAGGTGAGGCTGCCCTTGTAAAATGAATTCTAAGGTACTTCCTCTGCAATTTTTGGCATAGTTTGAGAGGGATTGGTGTTAACTCTTCTCTAATGTTTAGTAGAATTCATCAGGGAAACAGTCTGGTCCTAGACTTTTGTTTGTTTGGAATTTTTAAATTATTAATTCAATTTCACTACTAGTAATTGTTCTATTCATATTTTCTGTTTCTTCTTGATTCAGTCTTGGGAGATTGGGAGTAATCTGTTTTGATCCTTTGTATGTCTGTGGTGTTTGTTCTAGCATCTCCTTTTTATTTTCTGACTTTATTTATTTATTTAGGCCATGCACACAGCATGTGGAAGTTGCCAGGCCAGGGATCAAACCCGTTACACAGCAGCAACTTAAGTTGCTATATTGTCAATGCTGGATACTTTACTACTGTGCCACAAGGGAACTCCTTTCATTTCTGACTTGATTGCTTTGAGTCCTCTATCTTTTTTTCTTGATGAGTCTGGCTAAATATTTATCAGTGTTGTTATATCTTTTTAAAGAAACAGCTCTTAGTTTCACTGATCTTTTCTGTTGTTTTTATAGTATCTCTTTAATCGATTTCCACTCTGTTCTTTATTTCTTTCCCTTTACTAACGTTGCATTTTGTTTGTTCTTCCATTTGTCGTTCCTTTAGGTTAGGGTTAAGTGGTTTGAGATTTTCCTTGTTTCCTGAGGTAGGCTTCTGTTGTGATGAGCTTCCCTCTTAGAACTGCTTTTGCTTTTATCCCATAGATTTTGGATCATTATGGTTTCATTTTTATCTAAGGTTTTAAAAAATTTCTTTTATTTCTTCCATTTAGTAGCTTTTTTTTTTTTTTTTTTTGCCTCTGTGTGTTTGTATTCCTTGCGGTTTTTGTCTTGTTGATTTCTAGTTTCATAGTGTTGTGGTAAAAAAAAATGCTTGTTTTTATTTCGGTTTTCTTAAATTTACTGAGTTTTTTTTCTGGCCTGGCATGTGATCTATCTTGGAAAGTATTTCATGTGCATTTAAAAAGAATGTGTATTCTGGTGCTTTTGGATGGAATGTTCTGTATGTCTATTAAGTCCATTTGCCGTGTTGTGTCATTTAAGGCTGTGTTAGCCTTATTGCTTGTCTATCTGAATGATCTGTTCATTGATGTAAGTGGGGTATTAAAGGCTTCTAGCATTATTGTGTTACTGTCATTTTCTCCCTTTATAGCTGTTAATATTTGCTTTATGCATTTAGGTGCTCATATGTTGGGTGCATATATATATGTATATATTTATAATTGTTATGTCTTCTTGGTTTGATCCCTTATAATAATATAATGTCCTCTTTTGTCTCTTTTTAGTCTTTGTTTTAAAGTATATTTTGTCTGATAAAAGTACAGCTACCATGGCTTTCTTTTGAATTCCGTTTGCATCCCCCCACTCTCAGTTTGTGTATGATCTAAAGTGAGTCTCATGTAGGCATTGTATATATGGATCTTGTTTTTGTATCCATCCTGTATTTACATTTAAAGAAATTTTAATTGGTATGTATTTACTGCATTTTGCTGATTTTGGGGGGGGTTAGTTGTAGTTCCTTTTTAATGTTTTTAGTTTTCTGTTCTCTTTCCTTGTGATTTGATTACTGTCTTTAGTGTTATGTTTGGATTTCCATTTTTTGTATATCTCTTAAAGATTTTTGGTTTGTGGTTACTGTGAGGTTTATATATAGCAAGCTCTTTATGTAGAGATTAAGTTGCTGATCTCTGCATTTCAAAAGCATTTTAACAACCTTGCATTTTTACTTTCCTACCTCCAATGATTACTGTTTTTGACATTATATTTTACATCTTTTTGTTTTATGTATCCCTTAAGTACTTATTGCAGCTGTAGATGATTTTACTACTTTTGTCTTTTAATCTTCCTACTAGCTTTTTTGTGATTGATTTACTACCTTTCCTGTATATTTGCCTTTACCAGTGAGCGTTTTCCTGTTGCAATTTTCTTGTTTCTAGTTGTGACCTTTTCTTTTTAACTTAGAGAACCTCCTTTAACATTTTTTTGTAAAGCTGATTTGGTAATGTTGAACTCTTTCAGGTTATTGTCTGTAAAGCTTTTGATCTCTCCATCAAATCTGAATGAAAGCCTTGCTGGGTAAAATATTATTCGTTATAGGTTTTCCCCTCTTATCACTTTAAATATAGTGTCCCAGTCCCTTCTGGCCTGCAGAGTTTCTGGCCTGCAGCTGAAAGTCAGTTGATAGCCTTATAGAGTTACCTTGTATCTAATGTGTTGCTTTTCCTTTGAAGATTTTAATATTCTCTCTTTATCTTTAATTTTTGCCATTTTAATTACAGTGTGTCATGGTGTAGTCTTCTTTAGGTTGATCCTGTTTGGAACTTTCTGTGCTTCCTGGATCTGGGTGTCTGTTTCCTTTCCCAGGTTAGGGAAGTTTTCAGTTATTATGTCTTCAAATTTGTTTTTTGCCCCTTTTCTCTCTCTCTCTTTTCCTTTTGGTATTCCTGTAATGCATGTGTTAGTATACTTGATGTTATCTTAGAAGTCTCTAAAGCTGACCTCATTTATTTTTAATATTTTTTAATTTTTTTTTGCTCTGCTTCCATAATTTCCTCTACTCTTTATGTTCCATCTTGCTGAATATTCCTCTCTGTCATTTAATCTGTTGATCCATTCTAGTGTATTTTTCATTTCAGTTTTTATATTGTGTATGTATTTTATTCTTCTTTATATTTTCTAACTCTGTTTAAAAATTCAAATTTCTCACTCTGTTCATCTGTTCTTTTACTGAGTTCTTTGATCATCTTTACAAGCATTACTTTGAATTATTTGTCAAGTAGATTGCCTATCTTCACTTAGTTGTTCTTCTGGAGTATTATCTTATTCCTTCATTTGGAATATGCTTCTCTGTTGCTTCATTTTGCCTAATTTGCTATTTATATTTCTGTATATCTGTGGGTTGTTACGTTTCCAGACCTTGGAGAAGTGGTCTTTTGTAGGAGATATCCTATGCATTCCAGCAGTGCACTCTCCCTGGTCATCAAAGCTATATGCTGTGGGTCCTTCTGTAGTCTGGACTGACTACTGTGGGTGGTGTGATGTGTGTAGTTGGCCCACAGTATGGTTGGTTGCCAGATCCTGACTTGTGTGGAGGTTTCTGGCTACTGGTTGGCAGGGCCAGGTCCTAAGGTGGCTGACTGCATAAACTTTGGGAGCTTCCCGGGCTGATGCTCGCTCACTTGTGGGCAGAGCTGGGTCCCAGGGTCTCTGGCTATAGTGTGCTGGGGGTCCTGGAGTTGGTGTGTTTACCTTCTGGTGGGTGAGGCTGAGGTCTATATATATTTGGAATCATCTCGTCAATTTCTCCTTTAAAAGAGCTTGCTGGGATTTTGATTGGGATTGAATTGTATCTAACAAATCAGTTGAGAGAGAAATTAACTTTTCCCAATCCATGAATATGGTGTGTGTGTGTGTGTGTGTGTGTGTATATATATATTTTTTTTATTGCAGAAGGAAGAATAGTATTTAATGTTTAATATAATTTATGAAATGAGAAAGAACATCACATGATTTTAAAAACTGGCTGCTTTACTGAGAAGATGAAGTTCTTTTTAGGGAGAGAATTGTGTGTGTGTGTGTGTGTGTAACAGTGCATGATCTGGAAAGAGAATCAGAAGACTCAAAAGAGCTAAATTATTCTTTGAATCAAGTAACAAAAAATCTCTCTAGTACTTTGAGAATGGAAGAAAATGGGGTACTTACAACCCGGGCTAAACCGTGAAGATAAAATAATAGTGCCATGATCATTAGGAACTAGAAGACAGTGAGATGCAGTCTGTGATTTAAATGGACTATGAATGTGGGGCCACCATTTTTTACTTTAAGAGGAAGGTGACTCTGAGTGTTGAGGTGGTGTCTAATTCCTGAAAAAGTTGGTAAAAGAATGTCTTAGAGGGTATAGATTTTGGGTAATATTTGTGAAACAAACATACAAACAAAATCTCTATAGTTTTTGTGACATAGATAACAGAGAGGACCTCTATAGCACCCATCTTTCCTTTATAGTGGGAACTCTCTGTACACTACTCCATCATCACATAAATGTAGATAATAATTCAGACAGAATGACCCATTAACTCTCATTGTACACTTTACAATTTGTCTGGGTTTATAAAAGTCCACAGAAGCCACACAGTGTAAATCTCAAAAGTTAGTATTTTCTTGGAAAGTAAAAGCTTATACAATGATATGATAGGCTATTTCCAAAATGGCCCGCAATATTCCCTGCCTCCTTGTGTGCACTCCTTTGTGAATCATTTCCCCTTGTGTGTAGGCTGAGCATAGTGACTTATTTCTAAGGAATAGAATATGGCACACTGAAGGGATAGAATATGGCACATTAAGGATTGAATAAGTCACATCCAAGATTGGGTTATGAAAGACTGGTTTTCATCTTGCTTGCACTGTCCCTCTTACTGTCTAACCTGCTCACCCTCATGAAGCAAGCTGCCATGTTTTCACAAACAGCAGTGAACTGTGGACCACGTCATTGAGAAACTAAGCTCCTCAGTCCAAAAACCCATGAGGAACCTCCCTATTCACTTGTGAGAGGGCTGCAGTTTCAGCTGACACTTTAATTGTAGCTTTCTGATCCAGAGCCAGAGGATCTAGCTAAGCCACCCCCAGGTTTCTGACCCACAGAAACTGGAATAATTATATAACAACAGATAATTAAGACAAATGGTAATATTAAGGACCAGCATTCTTGAATGTTAACTGTGTGTCAGGCACTAAGTATTATGCATGTAGCTTCTCTTTTCATCTTCACAATAATCCTATGAAGATAATATTCATATGCTCATTTTATAGATGAGGAAACTAAAGTTTAGAGTAATTTGCCAATGTTACAGAGCTAGTAAATAAAATCAGAATTTATTTATTTTTTTTTATTTTTTGCTTTTTTTTCAGGCTGCACCTGTGGCATATGCAAGTTCCCAGGCTAGGAGCTATAGCTGCCAGCCCACACCACAGCCACAGCAATGTGGGGTCTGAGCCACATCTGCAACCTACACCACAGTGCTGAATCCTTTAATCAACTGAGCAAGGCCAGGTGGAACCTGAGTCCTCATGGATACTAGTCAGATTCATTTCCGCTGCGCTACAACAGAAACTCCTAAAATCAGAATTTAAATCTCTATGGTCTTACTCTAGAACCCAGATGCTTAAACAGTGTGCTTTATTTATCACCCGATCTCTTCCTTTCTGAATACATTTTCCACTAAACTGACTGCTTTAAGTGGAATTACACTACTGTTTGTGAATTAAGTAACTCTAAATCTGGACCCATAGTCACCTTGGAGAGAGGCAGCCAAAATCCAGAGAGGGAAACAATAGCCTTGTGTGAAAAGCAAATTCCATGTAGCTGGGTTACTTGATTTGGAAATGAGATTCTTCCTACTAATAGAAAAGTAGGGGAGCAAGCAAACATTCCTAGAGAAGTGTTGGGGAAGGATGATTATTAATTAATCATTCATTAATCAAGTTCTCCGAGAGAGAATTTTGTTGTCTCAAATATGTCTCAGTTGGGACCTACAAAGAAAAAGGAAGTCAAACTTAAAATATTGTTATGTAAAACAATTATTATGAGAATAGCTATGCTGCTTTAAAAAACTATTTTTGGAAATCGCTTTAATGTCTTTTAATGTAAAAGTAATCATTACATACTTGATATAATAAAAACATGAATAAAAAATTGAGAAAATTATAGAGCATGAATATCACCCCTAATCCTACCCAGGGGCAATAACCGATTGTTAGTTTTTATTGTTTTGCATTATATTTTGTCTCCTAATTATGGATTCTTTTCATGTCAATGATTAAGTCAACATCATTTTAAAATGTTTACTGTATGTATTTTGCATTGTTTATTAAAAATAATCCCCTGGATATTTATATTGCTTCCAATTTTCTGTAATAAACAGCTCTCTGAGAGATAATTTTGTACAGACATCTAAAGATTTCTTTAGACTAGATTTCTAGATGTGGAAGAGTTGGGTCAAAGAGTTTGTGTATTTTAGATTTTTATAGGTCTTGCAAAATTGCCTTCCAGAAAGGTTGTTACAGAATCAATTCCCACCAACAGTTAATGAGCATGCCCACTTCCTACACCCTTGTCAGCAGTGGATATTAACATTCTTTTAAACCTTTGCCCATCTGATAAGTGGAAAATAGCATCTCGTTTTAGTTTGCACTCCTTTAATTACTAGAGAAATTAGGCATTCTTTCTTATTGTTTCTTCTCTTATGAGTTATCTTTATATGACATTTGACCATTTTCTCCACTGTATTGTTGCACTTTTTTAGTGAAAAATTTTATAAATGCAGGAGTTGAGCACTTTCTATTTTCTGTATCCAACACTTTACCCAAGCTTTTAATCTTTTAACTGTCTTAATTTATTTGTTTGGTTTCCTGCTTTGTTGACATTTAGAAATTTTATGTCATCAGCTCTATCCATCTTTATGTTTATAGTTTCTGACTTTGTTATGCCTAGAAAGGCCTTTCCTTCTGGCCAGATTTTAAAAAGTCTGGGTTACCATTAGGAACCAACATTTTGAGGTAGATTTGGAAAGCAAAATGTAGAGAACAATACATTATAAAAATGCTCTTAGCTTTTTTTTTTTGGCTTTTTTTTAGGGCCCCACCCGCGGCATACAGAGGTTCCCAGTCTTGGGGTTGAATTGGAGCTACAGCTGCCAGCCTACGCCACAGCCACAGCCACGCCAAATCCAAGCCACATCTGCAGCCTACATCACAGCTTACAGCAATGCTGGATCGTTAACCCACTGAGCAAGGCCAGGGATCTAACATGCAACCTAATGGTTCCTAGTCAGATTCGTTAACCGCTGCGCCACTACGGTAACTCCCAGAAATACTCTTACTCTTATAGGCTTCATGTTTTCCCTAAGGACTTCTTCATTTGCTATAACTCTGGCTAATGATATTAAACACCTCAAGAATTGTCATATATGTTGATTAGAATACATATAACTGTAAAAAGTTCAATGTTTCTCCTTGGCTACATTCTTCAGTAGTAATAATAAATAGGTTATTAATATAATGGTTTACCCTATTATAATTCTAGTAGCAGAAATATAGTACAGAATGACTTATTTTTATGTCAGTACTTCACAGAGTTCTTTCACATACATCATTTTGTTTGATCTTCACAGTAACACTGCAACTTAACTATTATTATCTCCCTTTTACATTTCTGAGTGGTTAAATGACTTGGCTAATGTCACACAGTCAAAAGATGGCAAAGTTATGACTCAAGCTCATGTATTTTAAATGAAAATCCAGTGCTCCCACTTGTTACCAGAATAGTAATTAAGATCTTTTCAGCTGCTGAATGAAGTCAATGGAAAGTTCAGATTTTAGTTGCTTTTTTGGAATTTCAGCAATTTTGATCTTACACACATATCTTCTTAGGTTTTTAACTTCAATTTGGTGATTAGAAATGGTGGACTACCATATGTTGGGCCATGGTTGTTGTGGTCTTCCACAGTGGACCGTCTATAATGCAGGTAGCTCCTTTATTCAACATACTCATCCAATGGAAACCCACATTCTTTAGTGGTTGACTGTTGTGTTTCTGTAGTGGTTGAATGGGTTGGCAAGCACTTCCTCTGTTAATAATGTAGAAAGCCCTACCTCAGAAAATCCAAGTTGGTATATGATTTTACAGGTGAAGTATCTTCCTTTATGGACTCAAGAAATTATTGGAAAACACACAACTTTGGTCTGAACATGTGCCTTCCCATATGGCCAATTCTGTCTGGCTTTCTCCCTCTCCTTGCTGCCTTGCTCACCCCCCACCAATGCCTGCCTCATTCATCCATTCATCTGTTTCTTCATTGTACATCTACTGAACATGTCCTATGTGCCAGGCGCCTTGCTTATTGAAGGAGAAAAGAGGTGGACAACATGCCTTGAAGTGAGGCAGAGAAGCCAAAATTTAAATGTGTGAGACCAGTGTTGCAGGTAGGTGTTGGATGCTGCTGATGTTACATCAGTGGCCCGACAGTAAGTAACCCTAAACCTCCATTTGTCTACCAGAGTGGGATGCCCAGCTTTCCCTGGTGTTTCCTTCCCCTGAAATGCCCGAGAATCTCTAGAGTATTTATTTGTATCAAAAGGGTTAGATAGTACAGAATGCTCTCTTAGCTTTCTAATAAATCTAGAACTTAGTTTCCTTCCATATAAGAAATCTGTGGATGTTGGATTGAGAGCTACATACCTAAGAAACAGTCCCCTTTCTGTGTTCTCTTGCTAAAAAAACCACATGATCCTGGAATAGCAAAACACTGAGGCTTTCTCTGCGCCTTGTTCATTGACAGAGCAGCCCTTCCTGCAGTCCTCACCTCAAAAAAGCAGAAACTTCATTCTTTCTACCACTTCACTCTAAGCAGGGACAGAATAGGTACCTAAACTCAGACGTATATGTCCTTCCTGGATTAGCTCCCTGCTTAATCCCAATGGCCAGTATGAGCCTGGTCCTGTCTGGTGGGACCACCTCAGATCTCTCTGTACTTGAGTGTCTAGTCCCTAAGAAATCCTTTCCCCCCCTGGTTTGCCTCTTCTTACCCCAGAAGTTACATATTCCCTGATGAAGGACACTAAGAGCATCTACTCCCTTCAGAGGAAACTTTTCTCCATTCCAACGAGAAAGAACACCTTTTGAAATTGGTTCATTTTCCCCCAAGTCTGGATTATTTATTCTCATTCATGGTCACCTGTTTATATTCCAATGCATTGTGATCTGTATTAACGGAAACACAGTCTGTTCATCACAGAGGCAGTACTATTTAAGCAGACTCTTAAAGGATAAGTGAGTGTTTCCTTAGGCATACAAGGCAGAGACTGTCACTTGTAGCAGAATAATAAGCACATTCCAGGCATAGAGGCATAACACAGATAAGGAGGATGCATAAGTCACTGTGACAGGAGCCTTGGGTGCATGAGAGCATAACAAGCTATGGAAGCAGAGAGGTGGGCACAGGCCACATGTGCATGTCCTGGAGGGAGCTATAGCCAGTCTGTGTACTGATATGATGAAATACATAGCATCTATTCATCTCTCAACTGTAGTGATGGATCCCTTCCAAAGAAAAGGGGTGGAGAATAGGATATTGTATCAAAGAATTCTCCTGGCCTTGCTGTCATAACTGAGCTTTGATCCACTGGAATTGCTATGGCCGTTATGTTTTTTTTTTTTTTTTCCTACCTCTTACTGGCTGTCTGTTCTCCATCTAGAACTTTTGTTCCCAGTCTTACTATGTGATCAAGTGGGGCCGTTGAGAGTCACAGAGTTTAGCCACAAAGATCATATCTCAGCCGTGTTCAAATGGCTTCCCATCCCACTACTTCCCAGTCAGTAGTGCAAGGGATCCAGGGAGCGGATCATGTCACAGACCTTTGCTTTCTGCCAAGTAGCTTTGGGTATACTTCACATAGTCTAAAGATGAAGAATGAGTTTTCACACTATGGTTTGTCTAATCCTTACCAGAATCTGATGGGATTAAGCACTTGCCTTCCTCTCTGATATTGTATTTTATTATTTTCCCCCTTGCTTCTTATATTCCAACCCTTGCATGCCAGACATTTTCCCACCTTCTAGCTTTTGCACTTTCTATTCTGTTACCATTCTATCCCAGGACCATTTTTCTCCTAGGTGGCACATATCAGTGGCACAAATGCTATTTCCTGAGGCAGACTTTTCTGATCACCCTGTACAATAACTCTTCAGCCCTTTAGCTTACTTTGTTTTTCTACATGCCGCTTATCACTGCCTGATATTAAACGATGCATTTATTTACTTGTTTGTTTTCATCTTTCTCTGTCTTTAGAATGTAAGCACCATGAAGAGAGCAACTGTTTTTCTTTTGTATTGCTATATCCTCAGCACCTAGAACAGTGCCTGACACATAGTATGTTCTCAGTAAATACTTACTGAGTGGATAGATGAATAAATGAAAGGATGGATTTAAGACCCTAGACTCCAGCCCCTTGAGGAAAAGAGCAAGGTTCAGGGCAAAGAGATCTTGGCCGTAGGAAGAGAAAACCTAGCCACAAAGGCAGAAATGATTATTTGCTGGCTCTGGGAACTTGTCAGCCAGTAGTACAAGGGATCCAGGGAGCAGATCATTTCACAGACCTTTGCTTTCTGCCAAGTAGCCTTGGGTATACTTCATATAGTCTAAAGATAAAGAGTGAGTTTTCACACTATGGTTTGTCAAAGACATGATACATGAGTGGGAAAATTGCCAGTTGCCAGGTTCTACTATGTTCAAGCCAAGGTCAATGCAAGGGAAGATTGGGAGTAATGGATTTAGATGTCCCAACCCTTTCTTTTTGCAAGGGTGTCTTTTATCTTAGACTTTTCATCAAGTTATGATTTTCTGAGCCATGCAGAATTCCTTGCTTAAGCCTGACTGCTCCTCACTGGCACTGCAAACCTCCTGGGAGTCTGCCTGTTGCTCATTTATAAGAAAGAACCTGGGGACACTCTTTCAGTTCATTGCACACTAGCTGCCCTCTCTGGACTTGGGTTTCCCTGCAAGCCCTTTGCATAGCGTCAGTCAACTTTGTGTGGTTGGAAGTCCTGTTTACTGCATACTTGCATTCACTGTTGACAATAAATAGACTGGGGCCCTCAGGGCCAGTCATGCTCCATTAGCTATGTGATTTGATGCAAGGATGGATGAGACTGGTTGGAGAGCATGGAGTTGGGTAACAGGAGATAATGCACCCCTTCTCCTCCCCTGAGATGCAATTTCAGTTGTTCCCACAGTATTTTCCATTGTACAGTAGATGCAAGAGCTCCAGCTAGTGTGAGAACTGAGCTTGAGTAAGAAAAACACAGTGATGGCATCATTCCTGCAGGGCTCCCATGCTATTTTCTCAGCACTAAGAAAACCCAACAGTGTCTGAACAGCTGACCTCGTGGTGTGTTCGAAGGTTTGTACAATTCCCAAGGGTCATGTTAGTGTATGCATTTCAAGGGGGAGATCAAGCTGACTTTGGAAAAAGCAAGACTTGAGTGTATTTAAAACTTGACTTGCATGTACATTCTCCCTGAACCAGAGGAGAACAGTTGCTGAAGTCTCCCCAGGCACACTTAAGATGTGCCTGAATCACGGTGATGGAAACAGCTAAATACCTCAATTCTCAGTAGCACATAGAAGCTGGATTTTGTGTTGCTGTTGTTTTGTTTTACAGTCATTATTCCCTTTGCTTATGGATATCCCAAAATATGTTTGTTGGAATTACCCCTGGATTCTTCACTGTCTTGCATCAACCTCTTTTTTTGCTTTGGAAAAATGTAAGAAAGAGTTGCTCAGTTGCTTGTCTGTGGAGAAAATCATTCCTCATCAACTGGGGTAAAGTTCCCTGGTGGCCCTTTTTTTTTCCTTTTTTTTTCTGTCCACACAATATTCCCACATCTCCCATCTCATGTTGTAATCTCTCTGGTTACATTAAGCCTGCAGACTTTTATTAAGTTCTTGCTTATAAAGATAGTATTTAGAAATTGTTTATAAAGTTATTTTTAGTGGGAAGTCATGCAATGAGCTCCAATTGTCACCTTTCCAAAATTCCAGGAGGCTAGAAGGGCATTCTGCTAAAATTCTAGGGACCAAAGCCAGGGTAGCTCTTCTCTGGGATGCTGACACTACCCTTGGCACTGCCACTGAGCCTGCTGGCCACCACGAGACCACTGAGTAAGGCTCTTCCCCGTTGAGGGAAATTCCTGTTGATTAATGAACTGGATCAAGGAATAAATGTATGAAGAGGGAAACTTGTCTGATCAATGTTGAATACCCAGAACTTAGCATGGTGGTTACCATATGTAGCAACTTCTCAATAAATACTTATTGAGTGAGTAGCCCTCTATATGGACTGCCCGTTTTTTGTTTTTTTTTTATTACTGATAGATTTGACATCATCAATAGCTGTTGCTCTTGCTATATGTGTATGTTTGCTTCTTTTAGTTACAAGGATGTGATCTTCTAATGCTGTCTTCAGGGATAAACTACATAGTGGTTAAATACAAGCTCTGCTAGTCTATGGTGTTAGAAGTCAGTTGGGGTGGAGTGAGCAGTGACTGAATGGAGACATAATAATGGTAATTTTCTGGAAATGATCTGGGTGTGTTCACTTTGTGAAAATTTATCAAACGTATACTTTCGATTTGAGCACTGTTCTGTATGTTTGTTTTTCTTCATTAAGAAGTTTGTTTTCTGTTTTACAAATACAGACTTTGGAGCTAATTGTCTAAGTTCATATGCTGGCTTATCCACTCATTTTGTAGCTGGAGAGCCTGGGAAAATTACTTAACATTTCCGTTTCTTACTTTCTTTATCTGTAAATTAGGAATAATAATACGTCTCTATCAAAGGGTTGTTGTGAATTAAATGAGTTAATATGTAGCACTCAATAAATGTCAATTGGCTATTGTTTTTCAGAAGGTTAGATATTTCAAACCTGGTACAAAGACTGGAAAAATATCATCAGGGGTTACTAAAGTATTCCTCTTCCTCCAGACAGGACCACTTCTCATTTCTCAAGATCTATGTATTTCTTTGTGATCTCTTTTCATATATTTGCATTAAGTCACCTTCCAAGTAAACGGACTGTGGGGAGTTCCTGTTGTGGCTCAGTGGTTATCAAACCCGACTAGTATCCATGAGGACTCGGGTTCAATCCTTGGCCTTGCTTAGTGGGTTAAGGATTTGGTGTTGCTGTGAGCTGTGGTGTAGGTCACAGACACAGCTCGGATCCACCGTTGCTGTGACTGTGGCATAAGCCAACAGCTACAGCTCTGATTCATCCCCTAGACTGGGAACCTCCATGTGCCGAGGGTGGGACCCTAAAAAGACAAAAAGACAAAAACAAACAAACCTCAACAAAAAACAAACCGACTCTAGGGGCCAAATAAGCTTTACAATCCACTGTAATGCTTGTTTTCCACTTTTTTTTTTTTTTTTTTTTTTAATCTAGAGAAGCTCTATGAAGCACAGAATGGTAGAGCCAGAAAAGGTCTTAGAAAATATCTCTGTTGTCCAGTGTGGTAGTCACTAGCCATATGTGGCTATGTAAATTTAAATCTAAATTAATTATCAATCAATAAAATGAAAGTTAAAAATGCAGGTCCTCAGTTGCACTCACTACTCTTTTAAGTGCTCAGTAGCCACATGTGGATAGTGGTGACCATACCTGACTGTGCAAATATAGAACATTTCCATCATATCAGAATGTTCTGTTGGACAACACTGCTAGACCAATTTTCTCATTATATATATATATAAAAGTATTGAAGTCTGGAGAGGTAAGATGATTATACCAAAGTCACACAGCTAGTTAAGGACAGAATTAGACAATAATTTAGATTTTTTTATTTCTATGCCATGGTATTTTCTATTTGGTCACAAAGACACCTGCAAATCGACAGGACTTCCTCTCTGGTGGTTAATTTGTAGGGTTATATACCATTTCTATCCATTATAGGACAAATCGTGGGGACATAATTTTGGTGACTTCACATTACCCACACTCTGATCTCATGTCCCTGAGTTTGAAGAAATACCGTGTCTCTATTTTGCTAATTGGGTACTATTTCCATTCTAGAATCTTTTCTTGTAAGAATCAGTGGGGCGTATAGTCACTCACATGTAAAGGGCGGCAAATTGTAGTTAGTTAATAATAACCAGTATTTACTGAGAATTTATTATGCACCAGTCATTTTGTCTGAGTGCTTCACATTCAGTTGAGGAATATGAATGAGAGTTATGTGGTATGCCCAAGGTCACAGGTAGCAAGTAGTAGGCTTGAGATTTGAGCCCTTGGTCATCTTCCCTAGAGCCTCTGCCCTTACCCACTGCACTTAGGGAGCAGCTGCCCTGTATAGCACATTATCTAAAGCCATGGTGAAAGCTGAGCATGTTGACAATGTCCTGGCTCTCCAGAAGTCAATAATCCAGTTATGGGCTGGGAGTGGAGGAAGAGCGTAGCATATCCACACACATGATTTATGTATACTTTTTAGTATTTATAGTCAGAGAAATACTGAGGAATTTGGCTTTTTGCATTTTTAAATTCACTCCCTTTCTTTTTTTGTGAAAAAACAAACCCCCCAAAGCAGATATCCTTAGTGACAAATGCCCTTCAAACAGTTGACGATTGTTCCCAGGCAGTGCACCTTTCCTGGGTCTTCTTTTAGGGACTCTGAATGTGCTCCTGAGAACCCATCTTGTACAGACTGGCCAGGGGTGTAGGTGAATGAGGGAAGGGAGTGGAGAGATCACTTAATGCTTTGATTATAGTTTAAGCACCCCACCAGGGATTCCTTAGGAAGGCCCTTGAGTTAAGTATGTTTATGACAAGAAGGATCTTTGCACAGATTCACTAAACACAAATAGAGAATTTTTTATTTTTTTTTGTCTTTTTGCCTTTATGTGGAGCCGCACCCGCGGCATATGGAGGTTCCCAGGCTAGGGGTCTAACAGGAGCTGTAGCTGCCGGCCTTCGCCACAACCACAGCAACGCGGGATCCGAGCCGTGTCTGCAGCCTACACCACAGCTCACGGCAACGCCGGATCCTTAACCCACTGAGCGAGGCCAGGGATCGAACCCGCAACCTCATGGTTCTTAGTCGGATTCGTTAACCACTGAGCCACGAAGGGAACTCCCCAAATAGAGAATTTTTTAAAAAGAATAAATGGATTTAGCAGCTGCTTTCACAGTTTGGCAGCAGCAGTTTTCATTTTCTAAAAAATACTCTTTGCCCACACTTGCTAGGGAAGCCACATTGGCACCCAGTTAGCAACAGCAGTGTTTAAACATGCTGTGGCTTGCACCACTGAAACAACAGAAAGGACTTTAGCCTCTCAAAATCCTCCTGACTGTGCTGTGCAGGGGTGCTTCCAAGATTTTAAATAGATGAACGAATAACATACCAAGTTGCAATTACCACTGTGAATTGGTCCAATGATAT
Organism: Catagonus wagneri; assembly: GCA_004024745.2. NCBI lineage: Eukaryota > Metazoa > Chordata > Mammalia > Artiodactyla > Tayassuidae > Catagonus > Catagonus wagneri. The sequence goes on from PVHT020000166.1 coordinate 14,050,521, forward strand.
GATGCTATTATCGGAGTTCCCGTCGTGGCGCAGTGGAAACGAATCTGACTAGGAACCATGAGGTTGCGGGTTCAATCCCTGGCTTTGCTCAGTGGGTTAAGGATCCGGCGTTGCTGTGAGCTGTGGTGTAGGTCGCAGATGCAGCTCGGAACTGGTGTTGCTGTGGCTCTGGCATAGGCCAGCAGCTACATTTCCAATTGGACCCCTAGCCTGGGAACCTCCATATGTTGCGGGTAAGGCCATAAAAGGACAAAAAGACAAAAAAAAATATGATGCTATTAGCATCAAGTTACTAGTAGAATATGACTTTTATTATTCATAGTCCATCTGCTTTGAAATTTATATTTAGATTGTTTGTGCTAATGTCTTCTGCATTTGACAGAAAGCTTCAGTCAAGGTTACTGATAATTCTCAGAAAGTATTCTGGGTCATGGGTGAGTGGAACAGAACTTCTGAAGAAGATACTTCCTTTGACCTGTGGCTCCAGGGAATATCACAAGGTTAAATTGATTGTTTGATATACGTTGTTCTTTTTTCTCTTTTTTTTTTTTTTTTTTTAAGGCTAGAAGGTAAATCTTGATGGCAAAGAGACTGAGGATTAGAGTAGAGGCTTTAGAAAATGACTTCCACTTAACCAACTCACCGACTTATCTGACACTCACCACTTCCTCTGTACAGGACACTGTCACCTACCTACTAGCAGCCAGAAGGCTGATCTCTGGTATGCTCAGCACTCTGCTCCCTTGAGAATTAATTAACTGACCAATGACTAGATCCTAATTATGCTAAATAAGAGAGCCCCAACTGTTCTCTTATAAATTCATAATCCTTTTTCTTTCTTACTCTGTTTCATTTTGCTGTATCAGGGAGAAATCTGTTGGGCCTAGAAAGTGTCACTGACCTAGGAAGACCCCAAGTACAGGAGAAGCACGACAGACCCAACAGTGTGGCTAAGGAAGAGTCAGCCTAATTGTCAGGCTGAGCCACTGTTGTAGCCAGGAGCATGGTGCTGGGTATCAGCACTAAGGGACAGACAGAGGGTACAATTAAGGGCATGGGTACAAAGGTTGGTGGTTGTAAGAATCCAGAGACAATGGAATGGAGTACCAAAATTGGGTCAAGGCATGCGATTTGGAACTAAGCTTAAGTGTCTGAGTTGGAATGCCCTTTGTAGAGGATGTTCCACATGGGAAAGGCTGAGCAGTGTGAGCTTGCACATTGGCTTCAAGGACTCCCATTAGGATGCCATTTAGGGTGTGCTTGTCAGGATGTTGTCAATATGCATGTAGGTTGGGCTGAAGCAGCTGGCTGATGGTTTGGTGTTGTGTCTGCTGTTTTAACATTTAGGCCACAGAGAGTGCCATGGTGGGAGCAGAGTGTTCAGTTCTACAGATGTTCAAAGGAGAGAGAATCTTCATGAACATGGAGAACAGGAGTCATTGTTTCCAAGGAAGAAAATGGGGGTCAGGAAAAATGACGATGCAGATATAAAGGAGTCAAATTTTGGCCTTTCACCTTTGTTAAGGTTTGGATTTCATAATAAACAGGAAGCTGAATACATAACTGAGAAATTACTCCCGAAAGAAAATCTGCCCAAGGGACTTGAAAAGGCTTGAGTTAAAAATCCCATAGATGAACCCCCAGAGAGATAAGAGAGCTGGGAGTCCCTTTGGATAGAGTATCAAGCAGAAGTCTTGAGCCTCCCCAGGTGAGGTAGGGGCAATTAAAAGATTGGAATCATAAGGTAATTACAGCTTCCGTATAATCACATTTTTTTGTGGTAGAAGTACTAACTAAAAGTTGGGATGGTGGCATTAGTTCCATGATTTTGTGGTGTCTCATAGTTCTGAAACAGGAGACTCTGCTAGGAAATTCACTATTTCTTATAACTAATATCTAGGAAATGTAAAGAAAGGAGAGGCACCAATATAAGTCCAATATCCCATTCTGATCAAATTCTGCACTAGCCACTAGCAAATCATTCTCATATGTATTTATCTAACTAAAGTTAAACCTTAGTTAATAAAAATGTGTAACAGAGGTTAGAAAATAAAACTTTATCAAAGTCACTACTTTCTCAAGTTACTAGTAGAGTGTGAATTTCTACTTATATCTGAATTCTACCTTTTAGCCTTTGACAGAATTCTCTGAATGAGAGGCAAAATTTTACTGATGATAATTTCGCTCTAGAAACCTAGGCTCAAACAATGATTTTTCCCTACTGATACTTGTAAACAAGGATAATTTAAGTCAATTATTAGTCTTTTCAACAGAAATCATATTTATTATTAACATTCTTTGCCGGGGGTGCTAATGAGTTCTAATGGTTTTACTAGGGGTATAAACATATGAAAAACTCACTTATACTTGGTGAGTTAAAACTATAATTAAAAATTTTTGAACGCTTGAGTCTACAGATGATTCTGGCTTTCTGTTGTTAGTCTTTTATCAGCCATATTGTTTTGCAAACTGGGTGTTTCTACTTAATCACCGTATCTCTTATTATTCTACCCAAGGATAAATGTGGGGGCTGTTAGGAATTTACGTTCTACTTTCCAGTCCCTGTTGGGATAGTGGAATTCTTCTAAGGGAGGGAACCATAAAAGAAAGCACCTATCATTCTCAAGTGAATAGAAAGCAAGTCTTCAGGCTTACAAGGGTGATCCTTATAGAACAGAGCAGTTAACTGGAGTGAGGATGGGAGAAACTGAAGAAAAAGATCAAACGGAAGAAGAATGGACATGCTTTCCTTGCCCAGAGGGAGGGTATAATATGGAAGAGTGACAGATTTGTAGATGGAGAAAGAAGGCACTGAGTGAGGTCCTAGGCTGGAAATGAAGCTCAGAAATAAAGCAGTTGCAGAGGCTGCTGGTGGTATCTGGGCAGGATGTGAAAAATTTTCGCTCTCTCTGTTGTGGACTGATACTCAGGCAAGGATGACTGTTTTTATAGGCACAGTAGAGACTTAATGCTTGCTCATTGGGTCTCCTGGTCATTAGATCTCCTTTCACAAGGCTGTTTTAGTTCCTGGACTGACCAGGTAGCAATGCTTTGGTGGATAAAGCTCCACCCACGGTTTTGAGAGAGGAGGCAATGGTTTCAGCTCCTGAGGCTTGATGGCTTTCTGGGAACTGGGGCTTCATCAAATACTCCACTAATTTCTTCTGAGTCTTTCACATGACCTTTCCAAGGGCATGATTTTCACTAAACATGAGAGTGGAGCTAATTGGGCTGTTTTAAAGTAATTACTCTGCAGTATCACTAAGGTTTATCTGGCCATTATGTCACTCATATAACGTGGCTAGTGAGCAGCTGCTCATAGCTCTGAGAAATGGAAGGGGGACTTTCTTCTTCATTGAGGCCACTTTATGAGCTCAGACCACCCAGACGTTCAAGCACACAGAGAATTAAAACATTTAGGGCAGATTTTGACATTGAAACATGTTCAAGCATCACAATCTTGTGTTTATACAGACCAAAGACCTCCTTTTAACTCCATCCTCCCCCATTTCCTAAAATGCATCATTAAAGTGACAGAACTTGGCTTAGCTTGAAACCAAGGCTAGACCTTTAGAGTCTTTGATTTTGAATCAAAGTTGAGTAAATGTTCTAAACTTCAACTTAATGTAAACATGATTGTTTTGCCTCTGTTCAAACCAGATCTTTCCTCCTTTTCAAAAGCCTATATGGATTAACTCTCACTACTCCTATCCATAAATAGTAAACAAATGGGCATCTTAGCAGGCCACGCCCTGTTGTACTTGCGTATACAGGTTTATGAGGCTTCTTACATGAGATTTGTCTTATTAGACTGTCAGCTCCTTAAGGGACCAGAGTCTTTCCCTTGTGTCCACACCAAAAGTTATCTTAATTAGAAAGGAGGGGAAAGTGGAAAAGAAGGTGGCAAATGACCATGAAGCTCCAGGTCTTTGAGAACTTTTATTGCTCTTCTTCTGCTGCTTAGGCAGATAAAGATTGGCTTTCTCAAGATCCCTCCCCTTTCTGTGATTTGTGAGGCTGGAAACAGAGGGAATCAGATTTTCAAGATGGAGGTGGGGTGCAGGGTGGTTAGAATAGCCCTTTGGTTCCTCCCCACTGACCCAAACTCTGGCTTTATTTATTTATTTATTTAATCAAGACTCAGAAGTTGCTTTATAGATTTTATAGACTAATTGCCTCAGTAGACAAGTTCTCTGAATGAAAAGTATTCAAACAGACTTTTGAACAGGCACTGATACTGGCTTTGTTTTCCAGGCAGGCATTCAGCAGTGAGAAGAAAAATGACTCAACAGAAATGTTTGTCTTAGTCTTCTTGTCCCTGTCCCTGATTTGGTGATTTGGGACATGTTCCCACCATTATTAAAAGGAGTCTGTTGGGGTTATATGTGAATATTTGGGTAAAGTAAGTCCTTTTAGAACCTAGAAAGATGCTAGAAAAATATCATGGAACATCATAAAAGCAAAATATTCTCATGGATGCAGAATGCTAGTTTCCATAAATTTGATAAAAATATTTCACTGAATAGGTGGATTGTTTTTATCTAGATGTCTTAGGCAGGGGCACAAAGCACTGCCATCCAAGAGTGTCAATTTGAATTTATTTTTTCCTCTATATTCTCATGCCTTTTCCCCAGTTACTGCCACCAGAACCCTTAGCACACCCGCGTTATGGTTACCTATGTAAGTCAGTCTCACCTACGTAATATTGAGAGCAGTAATCATGCATACTGTCTTCTATAGCAGGTAGCAGGTAGTCTGGTCTAATGATATGCATGGTAGATGCCTGTTAAGGTTAACTGAACTGGAGCAATAACTTCTCCGTTAATTCTGTTGCTTATTAGGTCAGGTGGACAGCATGGTCTACCCCTGATACTGGACAATGACTTGCTGTTCCAGACATGTTGATAATTGTCATTACTGTATATATAGAATACAATCAATTCATTGGAATCTATGGATATCACTTGGGGATATCCATAATCTCCTACTGATGGCTTCGAGTACATTCTGAAAATCAGGCACAGATATTCCCTCATTCTTACATTTCTTTATGCATTCACTAATGTAAGTACAAAATCAAGAAGCAATAGCTGTAACTCACCTTTCCATACTTTATCATGCATTTGAGATTACTTTCTTTTTTGGTTTTTAAAATTCAAATTATTTTATACTTTTAGGGTGTCACATTCTAATGGTAGAATATTTAGAAAACATGGAAGTGTTTAGTGAAAATAAAGATAAAAAGAATCCTACTTGTAAATGTTGTTTAGTTTGTTGTGTTTTCCTCAAGTCTTTTTATATGCACATGAAATGTTTGGATAATACACACACATGCACACACATATGCTTACATATTTTTTTGTATCCTGCTCTGTTTACTTATTTCATCATAAACATTTTTACATGTCATTAATAATCCTATAATCATCACATTTAATGATGACCACTGAATGTTTGTACTATAATTTGCTGACATTTCCTTGTTAATAGACATTGAGAATTTTTCTAAATTTTTAGCTATCATAAGTAATACTGTCATGAAAATTTTTGTGCTTAAAACTTTGTATTTTGCTTAATTTTCTAAGGATAGATTATCAGAAGTAGGATTGCTGAGTCAAGTTACATGAGTATTTTTAGGGCTCTTGATACATATTTCCAAATTGCTTTCTAAAATGTTTGTGTCAAATTTTATTGCTGCTAACCAGAATGTATTCTAAAACTACAGTGATAATGTATAGGTTTTGAAAAATCATACTGGAATCTCAATATAAAATTGTAGAGTGCAACTTCATATACAAAACTATGTCCTGAATCTGTCCAGTAAGGGCCTGGTTCTGGGAGTTCCTGCCATGGTGCAACAGGATCAACAATACCTCTGGAGCACTGGGATGCAGGTTCCATCTTAGGCCCTACACAGTGGGTTAAAGGACCCCACACTGGCACAGCTGCAGTGTGGGCTACAACTGTGGCTCACATCTGATCCCTGCCCTGGAAACTCCATATGCCACAGGGCAACCAAAAAAGAAAAACAAGAGAAAAAGATTTGGTCCTGAAGCCCATTAGTTAGCGGTTTAGTTAATTAATCATCTACTTTTTCCCCCATCCACTGTATGGAATTTTAAAAGGGAGGAATTTCCCCTGTTGGTTGATGGTTTTATCAAATAGTTTTTTTTTGTTGTTGTTGTTTGTTTGTTTTGCTTTTTAGGGCAGCACCTATGGCATATGGAGGTTCCCAAGCTAGGGGTCTAATTGGAGCTCTAGCCGCCAGCCTATGCCACAGCCACAGCAACTCAGGCTCTGAGCCGCATCTGCGACCTATACCACAGCTCACGGCAATGCCAGATTCTTAACCCACTGAGCAAGGCAGGATCAAACCCGCAACCTCATGGTTCCTAGTCGGATTCGTTTCCACTGCGCCACAATGGGAATTCCAGTTTTATCAAATAGTTTATAAGAAAAAGGAGTCCTATTGAAGCTATTTGGTTCACTGTGCAGTGCTAGGGACATTGCAGACACATTTGTTTCTTCCCTTCCAATCATTTTAGAGATGCTATTCTCTCCCAAATTAAAAGGCTAGGAAGAGAAAAAAAAAAAAACTTTCCTAAAAGCATTCCACTTTGAGATATTTGGAATAACAATCCATCCATACAAATAGAGGTTTTATTTATTGTTGTTATAATCCAGTGAAATCTTGCGCATAAAAAATGGCCTAGAGTTTTTTTCACCTCCACATTTTTGCTAAGGTAGTTAATCCATCAGAGATAAAAATCCACTTCCAAACACTTTCGCCAGAGAGTTTATTCAAGTTCCTTTCAAGAAGACTTCAATGTCCTCATCTATAAGATTAAGTTGATGGCTCAGGTGAACATTTAGAGTGCTCTCACTTATAATAATATTCTAGGTCTTCAATTGCTTTTATGAAGTTATTTCTGGAGGTTTCAGATTTATAAATATGGTATTTGAGAGAAGACAGTGCAGACCAAGTCTGGAAAACACTTTGTTTATGTAGAATGTTGACCATGAAGAACAATGGCTAGGCCAGAAGGGAGTGGCAATATATATTTAAAGTGATTAAAGGGAAAAACCTATAACAAAGAATATTCTACCTAGTAAGGCTCTCATTCAGATTCTGTGGAGAAATCAAAAGTTTTATGGACAAGCAAAATCTAAAAGAATTCAGTATCACCAAACCAGCTTTACAACAAATGCTAAAGGAATTTCTGGAAGTTGAAAAGAAAAGGCCATTACCAGAAATAAGAAAATTACTAATAGGAAAGCTCGCCAGTAGAGGCAAACATAGAACAAAAGTAGGAAATCATAGGCAAATATGATATCAAAACCAGAAACTGTGAGGAGAGGACAGATGCAGAATATTGAAAATACATTTGAAATTAAGAGACCAGCAATTTAAAACAATATATATATATAGAGAGAATGCTATATCAAAACCTTGTGGGAACCACAAACCAAAATGCTACAATAGACACATTCATAAAAAAGAAAAAAGAACAATGGCATCTGGGCTCTGAATTAGGGAACAAGTATTCAGAAAGGTAGAAGAACTAGGCTATCATCTCTGAAGTTGTGAATGTTGGTTTATCTCTCCAATCTAGTCAGAAGTGGAGGACATCCATACAAGATAAATGACAGTACAAGACATCACATGGTTGGTGGTGGTTTGAATAGGACTACAAAACCAATGACATTTGTTTTTATGCACAGTAAAAATGTAGGTGAGGGCATAAAGAGGAGTTCAGTATCAATGGCATCACTAGAATTGTTGAATGAAGACCGGTCTTTGACACCTAAAATACCAGCTGGAGAAAAGAGCACATTCTGGGATATCTAGTGAAAGAACAGTCTAACATCCGACAGTTCTAGATAATGTGTACATAGACAACTTCATAAAAGCACTCTCTTGATTGCAAGAGAATAGCCTCTGGACAATTAAAGTGCTGCTTTATATGTGAAGCACCCTATTGTTGATGTGCAATGGGGCAAAATTACTAGGTTCAAAATAGGACAACCAGAGCATAAGGCATTTTAAAAGAGAAATGAAGACACTAAGTTTCCAGCTCTTTCTCTGAGAATCTCTGAGATGTCCCTGCACCACCTACCTCCCCTCCCTCAGTCCCACTCCTCTCTACCCAACTCTTGCCCCTTTGGAGGTACCATTAGAGACGGAGCACTTGCTTAGAAAGACCTAGAGTCTGACCCCAAATGATAGACTTTTGTTTTTAAAACTCTAAGCAAAAATCCTCACACATAGTAAGTGCCTAATATTGATGTAATCTGTGGAAGGAAAACACACGGAGGGTCATTTATCATAACTTAAGCTCAAAACAAAACAAAATTGCCCCTATCAAAAATGAACATAAGTATGTACAAAAAAAGTTTGGTGTTTAAAGAGTTTTGTCTCAGATCTAAAACAATCTGCTTTTCCTTGAGGTTATGAAAATTCCATTAGCTAAAAGAAACAGCTCACTTTATTCCTTCTTCTTTACCAAAGAACACCTCTGTGAACATGATTTGAGAGCGAATCACCACATTCCTACTCCAGTAGAAATAGTATGAGTAGGCTAGGAGCAGGGCCACTTCAGGGTCTTTGTGACCACTGCCCAAGCTGACTTTTTACTGGATAACTCTGAAGAGATGCCAAAAGGATTTTCTTTTAAGTGAGTTGCTGTAACAGAATGCCAAGGCATAGCGTTCACATGTGATGGATTAGTTCAGGGGTTAATGCCAACTTTACTGGGTGTGTTATGGATCTTACAACATGAATGGATTCATCTTGTAGAGTTTGACAGCTGTGGCGCCAGAAGATAAAATTATAAGATCATTTATGAAAGCTGGTCTTGCTGGAAAAACAGGAGAACATGTGACTGGCCAGGATCTTTCAAGATTAGGCAGGTACTGACAAATGGCTTCATACTGGTTGTTCATTCCCCTCCACAATAGTAGCAGTCAGGTACAATCACAGCAGCAGATCAGGCCAGCCAACTCTGGACACATGCTAGGTTTTCAGGGATCTTCAGACCTGACTCATCACAAGGCAGCACATCTATGAGAAACAGTGCCCGTGAAGAGGGTGAGGACCTATTCTCCATCTACGCTTCCAGAGAGGGGAGCATTGGCAGTGAATTAGCTTGAGAAGTATGTTAGTTAATAGGAAATTGGTAAAGTAAGGCTCATCCAAGATTGGCACAGGTTTCCAAGGAAGGATATTTTGGGACAACATAAAGATTTAAATTGGACATAATTTCATAAAGAAAAGATTTAAATATTTGAAGCTTAAGGGGAAAAAATCTTTTCTTCTGGATAATCTGTGCATCTACTGTTTTTTTTTCAGGTTTATGAAGCTATTTCACATTTTCACTTGAGATATTTGGTCTGCTCTTTTCTTGCTGTCAGTCTGTAAAGAAGACAAGTTTCACATGTGTTGGCACCACATATGCCTTTTTCTAATTAATTTGAGAAGTCCATAATTAAAGAAAATCATTGTTTTCTCTCTAGATTTGATTATATAGAACTAGGAGTCCTCCGATTTCAGAAAACTTGAATTATTAGGTTTTCCTGTTGAGGTTGGTTTACTTAGTGCATACCTAGTAAAACCAAGGTCACGTGATCAGAAATACCTCTTCTTGAAGTGAGCAGTCTTGGTCTGACTTTGTGTGTAGGGGAAATCATGGCCCCAGGAGGGCCAGATTGGACCCAGTTGTGGAGCATCTTAGGTCACCCTGTGCTTGGCTTCTTTGTCCATACTACCCTCACTACCCCAACTTCTGGGTAGTCTCTCTTGACTTTCCCCAGCCAGTCTATAGTTTCTTACCTTACTCAGTCTTTAAAAAGGCGACCTAGGGAAGTCAAAAGAACAGAAGAGTGGGAGCCAGGAACCAGGACTCAATTTCTAACCTTGAAACCAGTTGGTTGTGTGACCTTCAATTCTTGGTGTGGAGTCTTAGTTCATTTGTTTGTGAAACTGAAAGATTTAATTCTGTACTCTCTAAGGAGCTTCATTTTAAGTTTTCTGTGATATAATGCTTCCAAAGCATGACATATAGTCTGTGTTTATGGACTATATAGCCTGCCTTTGTTTCCTACCCCTCTCACTAGAAACTTTAGGAATAATGGATTTTCAGAGACAGCAAAAGAGATGGTGGAAGGCCTGTGAGCTGTGCTGGAGATGACTGAGCATTTAGATATGGGGTTGATTAAAATTTCCATAATGATCACAGCTTGGAAGCTGGGAGGGCTGCTCTGCTCTTTTACATTCTTGGCTCATGCTGCCATTTGTGACTTCTTCTCCCCTTCTAGTCTACCCTTAATGCTCATTCTAATGTGACTCCACATGGATAAAAATGTTGAGAGGAGCCAAGTTTGCAGTAGGATTTTATCTAGACCGTGAACATTTCCCAAGGATGACACATATTTCTGCTTAGGCTTGTGGGATAATGCAGAATGTATTATGCATAGTTCTATTTTCAGGGGCTTACAGTCAAGTTGGGAAGATAAGACAGGTACATGTGTTGGTTTCACCTTCATGTTTCCAGTAAAATTATTATGAGTCGGTAAATCAAGTTTTTTTCAGGCTGATTAAAAAAATCCGTAGCAACCTTGGGAAGACCTCTGCTGTGCCTTAGGTGGTTTTATTGGGACTGTGGTTCAGAAGGAATCAATAAAGCTGGTAGAGATTATAAAGATGATATTAATGCTGACTTTGCATTCTTTTGCTTTTCTTCTGGGAATAAACAACTTGCTTCATTCATCAAACATTAAGATGTACTGTATGCCAGGTGTTTTTTTTTTTTTTTAGGCCTGAGATGTAAAATCTTTAGAGCCAGACACAGATTTAATTTCAAATCTAGTCATTTTCTTGATTTTATGTGAACTTGGGCAAGTTATACCTCTTCCTAAGCCTTAGGTCTCTCCTCTTCACACTGGGGAATAGCAGTGCCTCCCTTGAATGTTATAAATATTAAGTGATATAAATTATATATATATGTAATACATAGATGTATTATATATATATATATATATATATAGTTATATATTATTACATATATTGCATATATGTATTCCTGGTACTTGGAAGACATTCAGTAAGTGGTAGCTATTGTTAAAAAATACAGCCCCCCTGGAATTTCTAGGTGGCCTAGTAGGTTAAGGATCCAGTGTTTTCATGGCTGTGGTTTGGGTCACTGTTGTGGTGTGGGTTCATTCCCTGGCCCTGGAACTTCCATATGCAGTGGACAGCCCAAAAAACATACAGTCCTCAGCTCCAGGGATCTTATAAAAAGTTGTAATCTCATGGAAATTCTGGTCTGTTGTTGGTGAATCCTCACTGATCGTGCTTGGTGCCAGGTGAACACTGGTCCTTGCTTTTATGCATCTTTCATGTTAGGGTCAACACCATGGTTGTTTACTGCCCATGGACATTTGTGACAGGTTGGCCAGTGTCCATAGCAGGGCTTGGTAGCCTTTTTATCATCTTCCTGTATGACTGCCAGTAGGGAAAAGAGGTGGAGAAGGATTTTTTAGCCTCATTGTGGATTTCTTTTGAATGCACTCATTAAGTGGCTATTTCAAGACTCTTTCTTCCAGGAATTCACAGGCCCAATTAATGGGCAAGATAAGAGAAAGTGGCACTTTCTTTTCTTAATGAACTCTCCCTGCACTTTCAGCACCTGTTTTTTTTTTTTTTTCCCAGTGCAAACCTCACTGCAGAGGAATGCAGTGATAGTCCCGTATAGAGAGGATGGACCAGATGGGGCCTATCAAGTTTTAGTCTAAATCCTTTACATGCATCACTTAATCTGTTATACTATTGTCATCCCCACTTCATAGATGAGGAAACTGAAGCCTAGAGAGGAAATAATGTGTGTGTCTGTGGTCACACAGTTTAGAAGGTAGGGACCCAGGATTTAATTCTGGACCTAAAGCTCATGTGCACATGCTAAATCCCTACCTTCTTACTTATACCTGAACCCCAGTCTCAGAGATTCTGATTTAATTGGTAACCTGGGGCAAGGGCCTGGTGTCAGCACTTAAGCCTTATATGATTATAAAATGCACCAGGAGTGAGAACCTTTGGATTAACTCCAGAGTCACACTATACCACATTTCTACCCAAATAGCAGATTTTCCCCCATTCAAGTCAGGAAGTGCTTTCCACACCATATTTTAGAAATAGGAAGTTTCTGGACAAGTTTGAACTTCTGGGAAAATTTGATCACTTCCTTTACTCCTTTCAGTGGATAAGCATTTTTATGCTCTGGTGACCCATAGAGCTCAGAGGGAACAGTTATTACAAATTCCAAGAGAAGAAAGAAATCTGAAAAGATCTTAGATCCTCGTTTTTTTTGAATCTTGTCCATCAATCAGAAATGCTTCTGATTGCCAATTATTTCTGGAGGAAATTTTGCATGACATTCAGCCTCTTCTTACTCACCCTGCTTGGTGATTTCCTTTTGGTTCTCCTGAACTTTGGTTGAATTTCTGTGGCCCACATGGTTGCCACAGGGAATAGTGCATGGTCCTTAGAGGATGAGAGCTGCAGGCTGTGTCTGGATGGTCATTTGACTTCACAAGACATGCCCTTAGAAACAGATCCAGTAGCTGACACAGTCCCACATAGTAACTGCCTCTTTGCTCCCATAGATACTGTAAAACTCAGTTCCAACAAAAACCTCCCACCAGGGTGGTCAGGCCTTGGCTCTTTGCAACTGGCCCTTAATAAGCATGAGGGCTGTCTATGCTGGTTATTTATGTCCTTTGCCATTTCTAAGAATTTTTTCCTACATTTAAAGGGAGGATTTTGAAAAACCAAATGTGTTTAGCTAGAAGGCAATATTTCCCAATCTTTTAAAGATGATTACATGAAACACATTCTTGGGATTAGAGTTAATTCTCAACTGGGTTGGCAAGTTACTATGGGCATCAGTGCATATATTAGGAAAGCTCTTGGGACTGAAAAAAACAATATGTATAGTGTTTTATTTTTGTTTTTAAGAAAATTAACATAAGGATACATAGACATTATTAACAGGTTTTTATTGCTAGGGAATAGGATGAGGAAGTATGAGAGAGATTTATTTTCACCTTATATTCTCCCATAATAAATAAACCAATAGCAACAAATAATATTTTATTTATTTATTTATTTATTTATTTATTTATTTTGCTTTTTAGGGCTGCACCCACAGCATATGGAGGTTCCCAGGCTAGGGGTCAAATCAGAGTTGCAGCTGCTGGCCTATACTATAGCCACAACAATGCCAGATCCAAGCCTTGTCTGTGACCTACCCCACAGCTCACAGCAACACTGGATCCTTAACCCACTGAGCTAGGCCAGGGATGTAACCCGCAACCTCATGGTTACTATTTGGATTCATTTCCGCTGCGCCACAACGTGAACTCCTGCGACCACTAATACTTATTACTTTCTTCGTGCTTGATCACATACTATTTCTCACACCACCTTTATCATTTACTATTCAGTGTAACCTTATATGGTAAGTACTACTGTTCCAGTTGGGATGCACTCAGCTATAAGGGACATAAGACTGGCTTAGGAGTTCCCATCATGGTGCAGCGGTTAATGAATCTGACTAGGAACCATGAGGTTGTGAATTTGATCCCTGGCCTTGCTCAGTGGGTTAACAATATGGCGTTGCCACGAGCTGTGGTGTAGGTCGCAGATGCGACTTGGATCTGGTGTTGCTGTGGCTGTGGCATAGGCCAGCAGCTGTAGCTCCAATTCGACCCCTAGCCTGGGAACCTCCATATGCTGTGAGTGTGGCCCTATAAAGCAAAAAAAAAAAAAAAGAAAAAAAGACTGGCTTAAACAACAGTCCTTTATTACCTCAGATTATAAGAAATTCCATGTTAGAATGGCTTCATGGATGAGAAACTCAGAGACCTCAAGATCTGATATTTCTATATTCTTGCTCTGCCATTGTCATCATGGCAGGTGGTCCTTAAGGACCGAGTCATCTCATGGCCCTGAGACGACTGCTGTATCATGTCTACAGGTGCCAACATTCAGTCTCTTTCCCAATGTATCTTTCATTATAGATCTTTCCCAGAAGCCCCCCACTTTCCAGAAGAATACACACAGTCGCTTTACATGCCTATGCCAACACCAGCCATCCTTTGCAAGGAGAAAGGGACCACCATAGTTGACTTTGTTGCCTTTAAGCTTCATTGCTTCCCTGGAGCATATGGAGAAAGAAGTTCAAGATCGGAAAAAAAAAAGTCAATTAAGGCTGTGAGAACAGACTAGAGCCAGAGGAAAAAGCTCATCTAGACAGGGCTACCAGTGAAAGTATTTAAAAGGAATTTGCATTATGTATCACAATTGTCCAGCTACCTTAAGGACCATAGGTGGGGAATTGTCCCCTTACTCTTGTCACCAGGATCAGAATTCTGTTACAAATAAGGAAGGGATTGATTAGGTTACTGTCTGTTGTGCTGCTATTACCTAAATGTTTACAGATGAGGAAACTGAGGGTTAAGAGAGATCGGATAAATTCAGGTTAAAGCATAGTACGGCTGATCTTTGAAATTAGATCATCAGCTTACCCCGAAGCCTATTGATGCCTTTAAGTAAAATTTAGGGACTTAAGTGGCTTTATTCAATGATTCATGAATCAAGTAGCATCCAATCTAGCAGACAGGAAGATGCTCCAAAATAAAAGACCTGTATAAGCAGAAGGGAGCAGGGTACAGGGAAGTTATACAAGGCAAAAAAGAGTTGGTTATCGCAATGTTACTTTCCTTCAGAGGATGGTGGCGGTCTATCAGTCAGAGTAACTTAGCACTGATTAAGCAATTCCTGATTGACTGGTTCAAGATTCCATTTCTAGAAGAGCTGAAACTGTTACTAAGTCTTGGTCTGATGATGTGTGGCTTAGCATATGCAACTCCATTTTGGGCATGTTGTTTCATCTTTACCACCTCTATGATAGACTGTCTTTGTATTCAGTCAAGTGCTGTCTCTCTCTCAACATTCATTGCTTTACTAATAATTAAAATTACTTTTTTTTTTAAAGAATTATACTCGGTAGGCCCAGTTAGTTTTAACTATGGCTTCTCTAGTGTAGGAACTTGGGAAAACTGGACTTAGTTTCCCTTATTGTTAAAATGTTCATGTAGAAAAGAGCTAAGTTCTTTCTTAGCCCTAAATTCTGTATGTGTATGGTCTCATGTGAAAAATAATTTGGAGTGGAGGTTTTTTTTTTTTTTTTAAGCTTCAGATGTACAAATATTATCTATGGAAAATCTGGTAGGAAGTCCAGAAACAAATGTTATTTTTTATGTATAAAATGCACCTGCTTATTTGCCACCAGTGCAGGCAGCGTTGTGTATCCCTTCTCAATGAGGGGTTTGGCACTGATATCCTAGGGTGGTTTTTCTTCTTTTTTTTCTATCATGGTACTATCTCTTTGAAGGACTTAGCCCAGCAGGCATGACTATGCCAGGAAGCCCATCTGCTAATGCCTGTGAGTTAACAGCTGCTCCACAATACCCATCACAAACCTTGATTGTATAAGGAAGGACAATCCAAATGAGCAAATGAGGGTGCTGGTAGCTAGGAAATCCGCCCTCTAGAGCAAGTGTATACTGCTTGCCTCTCTGTGACCTCCAGCTGGAATCAACCTCTTCAAACTGCCTTCCAAGGACTTAGAGTACGGTGAGAATAAAGACAACTAGCTCACCCAGCATTAGTGGGCAGAGTAAAGGCTTAGGCAGTAGGAGAAACAAAGGAAAGGGGGTGAGATCTGTGTATGTGTGTATCTTATTTTTTTTCTCATTTCTAGAAAGCAAGGGGGAATATGTAGATCAGAAGAGAGAAAGGTTTCACCATTTTATTTAGACCAAGATGAGAATTTGAAATTGAAATGCTAGATAGGCATCAGCAAGATATTATTGCTAAGGAAATTTTGATGGTGAAATACCTACAAACTTTACCATCAGATAAATATAATATTTTCGAACTCTTCAAGTTATAGAAATGGTGAAACATGTTAATTGATAGCATGTTGTCTTTAGAACCACCATTTATCCAAGAGATAGGTAAACATTGCCTCAATGACAAAAATAATCATAAATTAAATAGCTCATAGAAGATAACAAGCAAGATTTGGTGTAAACTTTATTGAATTTGTTTAATTCAGAGACAGTAGGAGTCAGGCATATATCCCAAGAATTAAAAGGAAAAACTTATCCATGTTTGTTTATTCTGCCAGCTATTATTATGAAAGAAGAGACCCTGTGCTTGGAGGGAAAGTTTTAAAAAGATATAAACAGTAGGAACCTACAGTAAAATCAGTATTGAAAATGCATTTTAAGGAGTTCACATCGTGGCTCAGTGGTCAACGAACCTGACTAGCATCCCTGGGGACATGGGTTTGATCCCTGGCCTCCCTCAGTGGGTTAAGGATCCTGTATTGCCGTGAGCTGTGGTGTAGTTCGCAGATGTGGCTTGGATCTCGCGTTGCTGTGGCTGTGGCATAGGCTGGCAGCTACAGTTCCAATTGGACCCCTAGCCTGGGAACCTCCATGTACCGTGGGTGCAGCCCTAAAAAGACAAAAAAAAAAAATTGCATTTTAAGGAGATGGTTCTCTCACTTTCTGTTTGACAAAGGAGGGCTTTGGGAGCTTCTTTATTCTTAGCACCTGGAAAGGTTCTGGTTGCTTTGGACGAGAGTTGCAGGTAGGCATCCAAATCAGAACCCTGAGCAAAGCACAGCTCCCATGAGATTTCACACACTTGGGGTGGAATCAGTTCATATTTCCCAGGAGACTTAAGGTAAGCATGTGCTTTTGGCTCAGATTATCAAGGTAATTGCCTTGATTTCCATTTTACATCCCCACACAAATTAAAGACAAAATTCTTTAGGTGATGGAAGAAATAAGATATGTACTAAATCCAGTTTAAGATGTGTCAGTGTTCTCATGGATTTCGGATTCTGGCCTTCTTTGAAAGACATGCCCCATGACACATGCAAAGTTCTCCTTCATTCAAACTGGGGTGGTCCTTCAAAGACTGGAGAGGCAGCTGCCCTTCAGAAAGCACTTTAGAACTGCAGAATTCCAGACCCTTACATCTCTTAATACAGCACCAGAGACAGCTTGGCCGCCTCATAGCCTCCAGTGTGCTGGTACAGCTGTGAAGGAGCTAACTTTGGCAGCCATAGATCATGAAAGCTTCATCTCAGCTTCTCTCAGAATAGCTTTTCATCAGGAAACTCTTTACATTTCTCAAAACGAATGCAGGAAGAAGGGAAGCAAATATAAATGAATGATGTTATTTTGAATCACTGGGTTTTGATATATGGCTACACTGTGGAATTGATCATTTCTGGTTTATGAACAGCTCGATGTGTTAGAAAGAGTAGTAGACATAGAATCGGAGCATCTTGGATTCTAGGTCCAGCCTGTCCACAGCTTACAAGTCATTTAGTTTAGCTTGTTTGACGTTGGTTTCCTCATCTGTAAAATGAGAAGGTTTGGCCAGATGATCTTTGACCTAATGAGTCTATGAAAAGTGAATATTGGAAGCACATGTTCACCTTCTCTAGTTACCAGCTGTGAGATGTGACTGGAACAAACGGTACTGTCGAAACATTTTGGGCTGAAGGGGAAGCATTCTAAAGTGGGACAAGGGCACCTCGTGTTGCAACCTGGAGCCAGTCAACTCTTCAAGGCTGGGCCAACCTTTGCTTCTGTCTCCTACCCGCACTTGCCTTAGCTGGATCAGGAGAGACTTACCTAAGGATAAAAAAAAAAAAAAAATCTGAATCAATATATTTTGAAAGCTTTATGAACAGTTATAAATCAGATGCTTTCTCAGATTTTTTTAAATTTTATTTCCTGTACCTAATCTGAGATTACTTTCTAGCTCATAGTCTCACAGGTAGCCCAGTCTCCTTTAAAACTGTCTCCTTTGGGTAAACACTGGGTTATATCAGAGTTCAAGCTCTCTCTCAGGACCATATTTGTCTCCTCAAGGAAACCTTCTTCTACTTTCCCTTCTCCCAAAAGACTTCTGGTAGTGGGAAGCTTACTTTTCTTGAACATGGCAGTTGGGAGAGAGGTCCTTGGTCTGAGCTGTCCTCTGGATCCTTTCTGGCCTCTGCTGACATGTGCTTGTCCTACCTGGCACTGGCAACCTGTATTGGTTTCTACCAGATGTGGCTGATCTCACCTGGAGTTTTGGTACCTCATGTTAACATCTGATACTTTGCCATTAATTCTGTATTTGAATGAGAGTTGCAGGTGGGCTTCCAAATTGAAACCCAAGCAAAGCACAGCTCCCACGAGATTACAGACACTTCGTGGATTAATTTGTTTGAATTCCAGGCCTTGTTTGATCCATCAGTCTTTCAGTATATGTTCCTCAACTTGGGCAGTAGGAAATTTTGGATCTCCTACATGCCACACAAGAACCTGGGGATTCAGTGATATCATATTGGGTTGTCACTCTTTGCCAAATTCTTCCATGTTACATTTTTTAAATCTAGTTCAGCTTTACATACCCAACTCCACATTATTTCAGGGCTCTCCCAGACTTCCAGTAGTGAGGTTGTGTCCTCCCAGACTTCTAAATAGGAATATTGGCCCAAGGCCCCTGCTGTGATGACTCATTGTGAAAGAATGCAGTAATTGATTAGTGGGACTGGCATGGATGGGGAAGGTGGAAGTGATTGCCCTTGTGCTCCCTGCTTGCCATTATAACTTCTGCCTTCACAACATAGTAGCTCTTGACTTTGAATTGACATCATCTCCCAAGTGAGGCTGGTAAATATATATAGGACATGACCTAGAGCAGTGTTTCTCAAACATTAGCATGCGAGCTATCACCTAGAAGTCTTATTAAAACAGATTGCTTGGCCCTACCCTCTGTTTCTGATTCTGTAAATCTAGAGTAGAACCTAAGACTTTGCATTTCTAACAAGATCTCAGATGATGCTGATGCTGCTGGTCTGGGACCATGTTGACCTAGAATCTTCAGGTTCTAGTGCTGTATTTAGTTTGTGATTAAAGCAATGCAATTTCTGTGTATGATTTTGTGCTTGGAAACCTAAAGATAAATAGTTTTTCAACCTGAGAGATATTACTGGAGTCTGAATAGAGAGTATTTAAAAATTAATGGATGAGCCTTTATATTATTACATTATATATTTTCTAATAATTTCTATCTTTCCCCTTGATACATTTTTAGATTACTAACTTGATCAAACCTGCAATGAAGGTAGTTATAATTAAGCTAGGATTTGAATTACTAAAAAAGCTTTTCCTAGCTTTACGTGTGTCTGAAATACCTAGTTTAGCTCTGAGCTCAGATCTGAGCCCCTCTGGGATCACGGCTTTCAGGAAAAAGGATCAAGGGAGAGCAAGAGCCAGCCTCCCTGTAGCACAGGCTTAACGTATTAGTGTTTTTCTTGTATTGTTTCCTGTCTCTTATCTCCGGTGTTTCAAGCACAAAATTTTACTGAACCCCTTTTTAAAAAAATTAATAGCTTCATTTGCATACCATCAATTTATCTATTTTAAGACACAATTCATTATTTTTAATATATTTACAGATTTGCAGAACCATCATCATCATTACCTAATTTTAGAACATTTTTATCATCCCCTGAAAAACCTCATGTCCACATACAGTCACTTTTATCCCACTCTCTCCCCTAGGCAACCACTAATCTATTCATTTTGTCTCTGTCCATTTGCCTTTACTGGTATTTCATGTAAGAAGGATCAATCGATATATTTTCTTTTGTGTTTGACTTTCTTCACTGAGCACACTGCTCTGGAGCTTCATCATGTTGTAGTATGCATCAGTAAGTACTTACTGATGCATACTACACTAACTCCTGTCAAATCTTCCCCCCCCAGGGCAATTTTAATTTCTCATTATTTTCATTTTTTCGTATCTTGTATGGGAAAGGATTTTCTGTTCTTTTTTTCTCCTTTTTTTTAACCCCAGACTCCCATACCATCCCGCTCACCCTCACCCTCTTGGCAACCACAGGTCTGTTCTCCAAGTCCGTGATTTTTGTTGAGACTTTCTTTGATTCATGCACCTCTTTCTCTCCATTTCTGCTGTGACTCTTAGTCTAGGTTCTTGTTACTTAAAATGTAGTCCCGGACCGACCAGTTGCATCAGCGTCACCTGGCAGACATTCTATGAAGACACCCAATCAAGATCTGCATTTTACCAAAAATCCCCAGGGGTTTGAGTGCACATTGCAATGGGAGAAGAGCTGTCCTAGAAAAGCTCTTCACCTCAGTGGGAAGGCAATTGAGAGCAGCTTTCTGCTACCTTCTTGCCTCTAGTCTTCCCACAAGAGCACCCAACTTGTTCTGAAATTAGACATCAAATGCTAATCCCCACTTGCCATGCTCCAAGTCTTATGTAACATAAATGGTTTCCTGTTAACTGTTTGTGCTAAGTCCCCATCATTCAAATGGGTACTCAAAGCTTTCTAAGGCAACCTCTCCTTTATCTATAGAGGCCTCTCAATTTCAATTCTCCAGCAAAAGCTTTTGGTCTCTGACATGCTATACCTCTCACTCACCCTCATCACACTATGATCGGCCTCCACTTCAAGAATCTTATTGAGCTGTTCTTTCCTCTGTCCACCCAATTCTGCCCACCCCTCTAAGGAGCGAGTCAGGTACCAGTCCTGTTGCCTGCCCTTCACAGGTCCTTTCCCACTCTAGAGGTTCACCTTGAACTTTACCCATTCTAAGCTCTAAGGTAGTTACTAAACATCTAATCCTGGTTACTTTGTGAATGCTCATTGTGCAAACAATGATAGTAATATCAATAATGATGATACCAAACAATTTAGTTTTCTTAGGGACTTTAACTTATCGCATTATGCTTATATAATCAGAATATCTTTTTTATGTAGAAACTTAAATTCTAGAGTATAAATGTTCTTTCTGCAGATCATTTGCATGGGTTATTAGGAGAGCTCTGGCAGTAATATTGGAACTCAATGAATTCTGTAGGAATAAATACCAGGATTTTGAAATTTTCCCAGAAGGGAAGAAATAGTTCTAATTTAGAGCTTACATTTGGAAACTGTTTAAAGGACAAATGATAATCAAAATACAGCTATGATTACTATGTTGACAGTTATTAAATACTGTATGAGATCTTTTGTGTATATTATCATGTGTATTTTTTAATTAATTAATTAATTAATTAATTTTGTCTTTTTGCCTTATCTAGGGCCGCACCCATGGCATACGGAGGTTCCCAGGCTAGGGGTCTAACAGGAGCTGTAGCTGCCGGCCTTTGCCACAACCACAGCAATGCGGGATCCGAGCCGTGTCTGCGACCTACACCATAGCTCACGGCAACACCGAGTCCTTAACCCACTGAGCAAGGCCAGGGATTGAACCCGCAACCTCATGGTTCCTAGTCGGATTCGTTAACCATTGAGCCACGACGGGAACTCCTTGTGTATTTTTTAATAGAACTCGATGAAATAAGCACTGTTATTTAGTAAGTTACTCTTATTAACTGCTATGAATGAGGAAACTGAGACTCAAAGAAGTTGGACAGCTTATCTAAGACCTACAGCAAGTCAGTGCAGAGCTAAGACTGAAGCCCACGTTTCCGACTCTATTGTGCCATCTCTCCATATTGAAAAGGGCATTCCATCAAGGGAGTACTGGGACATGATGGGGATAACTAGGGTTTTAGAAGTCATAACTATTTTCCAAGTCAGGAAGTGTTTCCACGGGCAATATTCCTGTTTTCATTGGAACACTGGTGAGATTTAGAGTCACTTGTGAATTTCCTCCTTTGCGTCAGAGAACATTCAAAGGGAACAACCCAGCGGATACAGATGGACTGCACCAGCTTCCTAGGCCAAGTTCTCGTTCTTTACTTGTTTTGAGTGGCCTAGGTGGGCTGACTACTCTCTCTGAATGTAATATCTTCACTGTAACTTTTCGCAGGGTGACCATGAGAACAAAGGAGGCTCTGACTTTCTTAGAGCTTTAGGAAGAAGGTAAACTACCTCATCTGGTCAGCTGCCTGCCCAAATATAGAATGTGTGTTGCTTCTCTGAGTACCAGTAAGTTTTCAGTTTTATCAGCCTACCCAGACACTGAACAGTGTTTATTTCCGTGTTCTATGTTTACACAGTTATTGCTTATCAATTCTCACTTCTTTTTTGTGGTCCCTAGGTCACTAGACTAAAAAATATGAAAGCTTCCTGTACTTCACAGCTTTAAATATGATTTCCTTAAAGCTCTCCTCAGAGAAATAGAATGGGGAATTGTGGGAACTTGGAGCCAGGAGAGATGGCAGGATAATCCAATTCTGAGGTCTCCTGAGGGCTCCTTAGAAGATGGTGTTCTGTGGAGTTCTTGCCAGCCACCATAGGATGAGGGGAGTATATTAGTCTATGGCTCATAACAAATTACCAGAAATTTAGCTGCTTAGATAAGTTTCCATTTTAGTAGCTCACGGTTCTGTAGGTCAGAAGTCTGGCATGATGTGATTGAGTTCTCTGCTCAGCTGGAATCTGGGTGTTGATTGGGGTGAGTTCTCATCTAGAGGCTCCAGGGAAAAGTCCACTTCCAAGTTCAGTCTTGCTGCAGTCATAGGTTTGAAGTCCCTGTTTCCTTGCTAGCTATTAGAAGGGGCTGCTTTTGGCTCCTAGAAACTGCATGCCTACTTTGCCGGGTATTCTTCTCTATCCTCAAGCCATAAATGATGTATTGAATCCTTCTCATGCTTCAGATCTCTGTTGTCTTCTTTGGCCATCAACTAGAACAAACTCACTCTTCTAAGACTCATACGATTAGGTCAGGTACAGCCAGATAGTCTGGCTCCCTATCTTGAGTTCAATTGGAGTCTTCAGTACATTTCCAAAGTTCCTTCACATTAGTACTCATACTAGCATTCGATTTAATAACTAGGGAAAAATATGTGTACACTGGGGCTGGGAATCTTGAGGCCCATCTTAGAATCCTGCTTACCGTAATAACAATCTAGGTAGAGCTAAGACACTCCCCATTTTGCTTTAGTCAGAGTTGCCTCATGTTGATGAATTTTCTATTTTTTGCCTTATACATTTTTCAATGAATAAATGGTTGTTTTACTTAAATAATGATGTTGCTGCACCCTCTCCCCCCACTCTGTCTTCATGATCTGTACTAACACAGATGAGGAAGGTGAAGCCCAGAGAAGTTATGGCATGTCAAGAAGTTCCAGTTGTTTAGTGGTGGAGTTAGAATTGCATGCCAGACATTCTAACTCCTGGACCACTGCTCTTTCCATTTTACCCTGAAAAGCTACCTTAATCATTTCTCATCATCACCTACCCTAAAATTCACATTAACTTAGTGAGTCCTCTCTATGATACCTGAAAAGTGGCATTATTGATATTCCCTAGGATTCTATTTAATGCAAACCAGCATGAATACTTATCTCAGAATTGGGACCTGCATGGAATAGTAATTGACCTTGCTAGGAGAGGGAATTAATTTCCTGCAAGGAGACGAGTAATCACAGGATGCTTGCATGCTTCTTAGCTCCCAACAGGGTTCCTTTTCCTGCTCAGAGTCTTTCCTTGTACACAGCTAGTACTACCACACAGCTCAGGAAATGTCAGGAGCTGAGTTGGAGATGTGGTTTTCAGGGCAAGAAATGTAAGAGAACATTGTGGTCTGTGATCTTTCTTTAAAGTCCACCCTGTGCCAGACACATGGGCAGAGGTGGTGTCAGCAAGTAGACTTTGACATATCCCACTGATCTTAACTCCTCAGGCATCAGTTGCTCAGTGGTTCCACTGGTTGAACTGTACTATTAAATCTGCTCTCTGAAGAAATGGGGTGACCAAGGTGCTGGGGCAATGAGTACATGAATCTTCCCCCAAACTCTGTGTTCTCATATTTACACCCAGTATTGATGTTTTCTTCTGTCAAAATAGATAACCCCAAAAAGTCATGAAAATGGAAATCAATATAACTATTGCTCTATGAAGACTGAGCAAAGACTGTACCTATAATAAAAATGTGTGTCTTCAAGTTTTTGGATTGCAAACCCAGTAGAAACTGTATGGCATTAAATTTAGTATGCTAGGAGTTCCCATTGTGGTGCAGTGGTTAATGAATCCGACTAGGAACCATGAGGTTACGGGTTCGATCCCTGACCTTGTTCAGTGGGTTAAGGATCCGGCGTTGCCATGAGCTGTGGTGTAGGTCACATACGCGGCTCGGATCCCGCGTTGCTGTGGCTGTGGTGTAGGCCGGCAGCTGTAACTCTGATTAGACCCCTAGCCTGGGAATCTCCACATGCCGTGGATGCGGCCCTAAAAAAAGCAAAAAAAAAAAAAAATTCAGTATTCTATCTTCATATATATATATATATATATATATATATATATATATACACACACACATATATGTGTGTGTGTGTATATATATATATATAGTGAGTGTTATTACTCTATTCAAGATGGCTGACATAGCGAACTCAGTGATAACTCTTTTTGAGAAACTACTCTGAATTACACATTATCTTAACACATAATCCTCTTTATGATCCTTGAAAGGCGAGTACTATTTTTATTTCAGTTGTACAGATGAGAAAAATAAGGCTTAGAAAGTTTTTTGACCTGCCCAAGATAGTGAGAGTGTTAGAACCCATCAGAGAGCAGAGCTCATTCTCCCATCTATGATCTAGGTATCAGAAATAAGTAAACACATAAACAGAAAACATAGCATTTGGCTACTGACCCAAGTTTACTGAAAATGTTTTGGGAAGACCATACTATTGAGAACCCTGAAAGAAGAATCTCTGTTCCTACCTCCCAGCTTCCTGCAAACCAGGGACTACCTGGGCTGGGTTAATCAGTTACTTGCACAAGGACTGTGAGGACTGGGTGGGGCATGGAGAGGAGGTGGTTTCAGTCACCCTCTGCCCTTGCCACCTCCCAGTGGCCAGCTCTTGCCTCCTGACGTCTGGGTCAGAGTGTGGCATTGGAGGGGAAAGCAGGTCCTTCCATCCTGGAAGGAGATGAAGGATGCAGGGCACATATGGACAGAAAGCAGTAAGTCAAGTTGGCTGGGATTTCCCTGGAAGTTCTCACCCTCTGATTTTTACCTCCCTCAGCCAAACTGAACATCACTTTTTGGGGCCTCACCTGTGGCATATGGAAGTTCTCAGGCTAGGGGTCAAATCAGAGCTGGAGCTGTCAGCCTACAACACAGCCACAGCAACGTGGGATCCGAGCCACGTCTGCAGTCTACACCACAGTTCATGGCAACGCCGGATTCTTAACCCACCGAGCGAGGCCAAGGATCGAACCCATGTGCTCGTGGATCCTAGTCGTGTTCATTATCGCTGAGCCACCATGGGAACTCAGTGATATATTTTTAAAATTGTGTTCCATTAGCATCCAATGATAAGGTGCTGCTTATCAGTTTACAGACCTTTCTGTTTGCTTTCTTCCTTTACAAGGTACCTTATCAGTTTATCTTCAAGCCCCTAGGACTCAGCACATAGAGGGAGGAGTAGTCTATTCTGAATCAGAAAGACTGGATTCTGTATTGGGACTGTTGTTTAGAACTCACTTGACTTTCTTTTTTGAGACAGTCTTCCATCTATAAGGTGAAGATAATATTAATCACCCTCTGACCACAGGTAGTCTTTTTGGGTAATGGTGCAAAAGCAGTTTTGCAAAATATGTATTAATCTTTGAAGGAAGAAACAATTCTAATAGTCTCCAGCTGCAACACTGAGTGACTTAAAGGTATTAGTCTATGTATTAGTGCATGTGTGTGTGTATAAAAGATACTATATACTAGTATATAGTGTAGTATACTATATAATGCTGTGTAGTATTGACATATGTAATGCCTATGTAAGGGGACAGGTTGCTAAGATAAACTTTCTGTTTTCAAAGAAAGCCAATGGATTGTAGAAACCCTGACTCTAACATGAGTTGACTACTTTGGCCGTTGAAGATATCAAACAGTACCATGAAAAAAAAAGTTTCTGTTGAAATCACAAACATTCCTTTTTATCATCTATATCGATGTGGCTAGAACATAGCAGATGAGGAGGGGAATGGCATGAATTGAGGTGGGAAATATGGGCAGGAGTTTCATCTTGCAGGGCTTTGTGTAGATCATGGAAGGAAACTGGACATTGTCCAGGTGCAGTGGGACACTAAGTACTTACAGCAAAGTGTGAAGGTGGGAGGCAGTTTGGAAGGAATGAGAGACTCTTACATGTGAGAAGATTGCCAGATTGACAAAGCTAATGCAGCAGCCCTAGGTCACCAGCTGCTTGATAACACTGACTTCTCACTCCCTGCCACCACACCCTGGGGGAAATGTAGTGCAGAGGGGCAAGGAGAGACATGTGTGCATGTGCCTGTAAGCCAGGGCATCTCTTACTCCCTCATGACCCTTGGGATCTCTGCAGACCTGCTTCCCACACAAGGGGAGGAGAAAAGAGCTGAGAAGAGGTGAAGGAGGAAACTCAAACATACCTCCAAGTCTCAAGGTAAATGGGAAATCCTCTGTGGTTGTGAATATATGCTCCACCCCCCAACATCCATGTCATTATCCCTGGAACCTGTGAACATGTTTCCTTATCTGGCAGAAGAGACTTTGTGGGTGTGATTAAGTTAAGGACCTTGAAAGGGGGAGATTATCCTGGATTATCTGAGTGGCCCCTTAGTGTAATCTCAGGGGTTCTTATCAGAGGGAGACAGTCAAAGGAGGAATTAAGAGATGTTGAGGACTGAAGCAAGAAGTTGGAGGGAAGTTAGGAAAGGCAAGGAAATGGCTTTTCCCCTAGAACCTTCAGAACCAGCTCTGTGGTACCTTGACTGTAGCCTACTGAAATTGATTTCACACTTCTGGTTTCCAGAACTCTAAGGGAATAAATTGTGTTGTTTTAAGACACTAAGTTTTCTGCAACAGCTAGGAAATTAATATATCCCCTCTCTCAGGCTTCTCTTCAAACTTCCCAATTGCTGACCCTTAATCTCATTCATTTTTAGGAAGGCATCAGTCCTTTAGGAACCAGAGTGTGGGTATTGAAGCCTCCCAGAACTGGTTCTCGTCCTAGCTCATCCACTTGTTAGCTTGGGTAGACTTGGGTCAGTCATTGACCCTCATTCTCTTCTTCTGTAAAGTAGAGAAGATAATAATTCTACCTTGCAGGGTGGTTTGTCAAGTTTAGAGACCATGTAGGAAGGCATATTACATGCCCTGACACATGACTAGCCCCACATATGGTACTGGGAAACTCCAATCAGGCAGGCAAGTGAACATTCGTTACTGCCAGGACCTGGAACATCTTGGATTTTAGTTTTGAGATAGGCTAGAGTTCTCTGCTGTGGGGTGTGCAGGCAAAATGCCTGGTGTATTATCTATGAGCAGAGAGAACTATCCTCGTGATACAGGACTGTGCTCACCCCAATCTCCCTACCAGGGAAAATGCCATCCCATCATTGTCCTTGCTTAGCCGACATGGAAATGCCAAGTCTTTCTGCACTGCAGCAGGCCACGTGCCATGAGAAGAGGGAGGTAAGGGTGGAAAGACCATGAGTGAGTCTTTGTATCCATACAACCTGGACACAGAACACTAAGTCACTGGCTACAGTAGGGCTGTCTACACTGCTGCCCCGATGATATCCTCTTCTTGGAAAACATGGAGCTTTTGGGGGTAGGGGAAGATGACTTTGTGGCCCTAGGTTTGGTCCTTGAATCTGAGTGACTTCTGTGGCATTAGAAGCTGTGGCAGCTGGACGTGTCCAGAAAGAAACTTGCCAGTGAAAAAGCTGTTACCCTTGAGACAATATTTTGTGAAACAAAACAAAACAAACGTTGTCTGAATGTCACCTGAAGAGCTGACTTAAAATGAGCTTCATGTCCAGGAACATATCACCTGCCAGAAAAACAAGTGCCATATAAGGAATTCCATTAACCAGACATGGCAGGCAGGCACCCGGCACACCTTTTCCGCCTTGTGACTCATCACCAGGAGGGAGCGCAATCAGAACAAGGGCAGATTGTTTCATTCTACCTAGCCTAAGGCTTCGGGGAGGGGAATGCTTCTTTTCCATGAGACCCTCCCAGTATCTTCAGGGACAATCTAACTAGTTCCTCCAAAGCCTGGTAGAAATGTCGTCCTCTACTTTAGAAAGGCAGCTGCGCCATAGGCCGGTTGTTGCTTTGGAAAACCTAATGCTACAGTCTAGCATGTTGGAGTTGGGGATGTCCTTGGAGTCCATAGACTTACATATCGTTACACATGAGGAACGTGTGCCTCAGCAGGCGATTCTCCCAAGGTTGTACAGCTGGGCAGTGACACGTCAAGGACTAGCTTAGGGCTCTGCTAAATTCTGCCTGTGCTCTTGCCCTGCAGCAGGCTGAGTTGTGATGCTGGACCCTTTGGGAGTAGATGCTAAAATAAATGATATTTAGTTGATCAGAATTGCCAGCTGTCCCCTACCAGAGAGCAGGGCCAAAAGAGCTGAATCTGTTTTCTGAAACTGGGGAGAGGTATGAATGGGAATATAGCTGCAGGCGTTGAGAGGGAGATGTGGCTTTAGCACAGCTAGAACCTGCATGGCACTGTGCCATAGCCAACTTTTCCCCATTTCCCAAATCTTGCCCTGAGCTTATTGAGTGGTTAAACTTCTGTTGTCCTTGTTCTCAGGACATTTTCTATTCTAATGACTAGTAAACCAGTCATATTTTAGAGCTTCAAAGGGAACAGGCATAGATTCTACACTTTCTAAAATTGTCAGAGGAGGAAAGAACCTTTGGTACCATCTAGTCCAGCTGATTTTCTCTTCACAAATGAGTAAACTGAGGATCCAAAGAGGTGAAATGACTTGTCTATGGCAGTGCTGTCTAGTAGCACTTCAGCAATGTTGGGAACATTCTCTCTCTGTACTGTGCAGTATGGAAACTTTTAGCCTCTTGTAGCAATTAGGCACCAAAAATGTGGCCAGTGCTACTGAGGAACCAAATTTTTAATGTTATCTAATTTTAATTAATTCAGATTTAAATAGCCACACATGGCCTGCCATGTTGGTCAACATGGGTCTAACTAAGATCACAGAGCTGGGATGCAAGTCTCTTTGATTTTAAGTCCCTTTCTTTTTTTTTTTTTTTTCCACTACTCCCACACTGAACTCTCAGTTGAGGTAGACTTTTTCAGGGGAGCAGGAGACTTAGGATGCCAGATTCCTGGACAGAGCTTTCTGGGTGGGCAGTAGTGGCTGGAGGTATTCTGTGAGATGTCCCTAGTGGGAAGACGGTGTGTCTTCCTAGTACCAGAATGTATGGGCTTCCCCAGGTGGGAGGGGAATAGAGAAGTTGATTCATTTGTTCTTCCTTTAAAGAAATATTGTGTCCACTATATGTCAGGTGAGTGCTAGCCACTGTTCACTACAGTGGTTACTTGATATATTCCCCCATTAAGTTTCTTAAAGATGAAGGTAAAAAGTACCATGTGAATTCAGAGGGGAGAGGACCATTTGGTGATAGTGAACATCATCCCCAGCTTCCTTTGGCAAACACTTCAAGTTGTGCTGCAGGAATGCTAACTGTATAATCTCACTGGGTCAATACTGGGGGAGCCTGTGCTTATTCAGGCTCTGCATCCAGTCTCTCAGGCAAACAGTGTGGTTTCTTATAGATCCATTCTGATTTCTTTCCATGAAATCAGGCAGGAAGAAGTAGTAAAATCACAGCTTGGAGGGTAATCACATGGATTGTTTTAGTTTAGTTTAGGATTGGAATCCAAGCTCTACAGAGAGTAAGCCACAGTATTACTCTGTGTCTGCATAATGAAAACTTGCTTCATCCTTTCATGGGTGACAATGAGTTCTCCATAGGCTACCTTGAGGATAGTCATTATTTACAGTCCTTATTGAGGACTCCTCACATGCCTTTGTGTGGGCATGTGTATGTAAGTGTGTGTTCACATCAGGAGAGTAGTGGGGGTTAAGACATAGTGTTTTTTCATTCTCAAAGAACTTAAATATAGTCTGAAAGAGACACGGGTATACAAATAACTAAAATTCAAAGAAAAGTGGCATAAAAGGTAGACCATTCAGGATGAAGAAGTAGTCACTCTTACTGGACAGAATCAGAAAAAAAAATATTGACAAGGTAGCCTTGGAGATGGCCCTAGAACTAGTCTCTCAGATGAAGGTGGAGGAGGGCATTTCAGGTGACAGAAATGGCAGAAGCAATGAGTCAGAGGTGGGAGAGATCAGAAAACAAGGAATAGGAAGTTATATGATTTGATTAGAATATGAAAACTGCAGACTGGGTGGTAATATAGATCCAATAAGAAAAGTAACCCAGGAGTTCCCTTCGTGGCTCAGTGGTTAACGAATCTGACTAAGAATCATGAGGTTGCGGGTTCAATCCCTGGCCTTGCTCAGTGGGTTAAGGATTCGGCGTTGCCGTGAGCTATGGTGAAGGTTGCAGACGCGGCTCGGATCCCACGTTGCTGTGGCTGTGGCGAAGGCCGGCGGCTACAGCTCCTGTTAGACCCCTAGCCTGGGAACCTCCATATGCCGCGGGTGCGGCTGTACATAAAGGCAAAAAGACAAAAGAAAAGAAGAGAAAAGTAACCCAGGTCCTGATTGTCTGGCTATGGAATTTGGACTTTATCTGTAGTCAGTAGGGAGTCATTGAAGGTGTTTGAGCCCTGACATAATACAAATGAAGCTGAGTCAATTTCAGTCTAGTGATAGAAGGATGAATCTAGTGATGGGGAAAAGCTGACACTGGGAATCAGTGAAGAGGCAGTTTCTTTAGTCCAGGGAAGAGGCTGTATGGGGCTGAACAAGGGTAATGGCAGAAGCAAATGGGTAGCTATTGTGCAACTCTTAATCTGATTGAAGGGGGAGGGTCAGAGTCAAAAACAGAGCTGAGATTCCAAGCTTAAATGATCAAATAGAAGGAGACGGCATCAAAAGAAATAAGGAGGTTGAGAGAAAAGGCTGATTTAGGGCAAAATCTGACCATCTTGATAGAAATGTCCAGCAAACACAGTAAATTGGAAGATAGGCATCGACGTAGATGTCAGGTGCTAGGGAGTAGTGGGATGGAGAGTTAGTATTAGACCTGAAGAGGAGGTTGTTCATGAAGTAACCAAGTGTCTGAGAAGAGATGAGGGCCAAGGATAACCCTTAAGAGTAATAGATAGATGAAGGGAAGGAGGTTCAGCACAATAGCAGAAGAATAAAACATCTCAGAACTAAGGGAAGAGAAATGATTCAGGGTGAGTTGGTCAGAAAGTTTATGTATTCAGCTCCTGTTGCTGGAGATGCATTGATAAACAAGACATCCTCATGGAGTTTAATATCTACTAGGAAAGACAGATTGATCAGGTAAGCAAAGAAACTAATCAATAATTAGAAGTAATACAAGTGGTAAAGGAAATAAGCTGGATGGTGTGGTAGAGGATATTAAGAGAGGGCGTTATGTGCTTTTAGAGGGTGGTCAGGGAAGACCACTTTCAACAGGTGTCATTTTAGCTGAGGGCCGATGAGAAGGATCTGGCCATGGAAGAGAAGTGGGGTGAGTTTCCTGGCAGAGGGAAGAACATGGCAAAGATGCTGAGTTAGGAAAGAGCGTGGCAGGGTGGAGGTGATGGCAGATGGCCAGGGTGACTGGAGCCTGGAGAATGAAGAGGAAGGGAATATGAGATAAAAACAGAAGGATAGGCAGGGGCCAGATGATGTAGGCCTGGGAATGAAATTTGGACTTTAGGGTAAGAGCAAAGTTCAACAGCATGAAACTGAAAACAACTTAGAGTGAGGATTGAGAGGACATTGCATTCTGCACAGGGATGAACTGATGATATACAAGTGAGCAGAGGAGAGAGATGGTGAAATCAGTTTGCAGTGTTGTGGGAGCAGTTTGAAGCATCTGGAGACCCTCTCTTGGAGAAGTTTGATGATCATTGGAGTTAAGGAGATAGGACATTCTCGAGGATGCCAGCCAAGATCATGCTCATCTCCGACTCTTAGGTAGTCATACTGAGAGTCACAAACCAAGGCTTGTTTACATCAGCATAGCTGGAGTCATAAAGGAGAAATAGAACACCTGGCCTGCTTAAGCTGTCCCTGCAAACCCCCAGGAAGGTATAGTAGAAAGCCAGCATTCCTGTCCAAGATAAAGATGAGAGCAGAAATCATTCGCAGAGCTGTCCAGTTTCTGGCTGAGTGTCTGGCCTTTGCAGCTCTTAAGCTGATTGCAAGGCCCTCAGGATTTGGGGGTGGATTAGGAAAGCCCCAGGCCTGGTTAGCCAGTTAGGGAACAGCCTGTGCGATCCTGACTGTCACTTCACAGATTGTGCTTGACTCATGGTGTTGACAATTGGAGTGTAGTTTTAATTATACCAGGCAGTGTTTCATAAACTCTTGGTCAACCAATATTTTGTAAAAGGCTGTGAAGTTTTAATAGTTGGATACTGCAGGAAAGCTTTTAGCTTTTAAACCCTAGCCGAAGGAGGCTAAGTGAGATCTGAAATATAATTATAAGGGTTGAAAAATGACTGGGAATACTATAAATGCCAAATTAAACTCACCAGCGTCCAAGGCCTAATCAGGGAGAAGTGCTGAGTCAACCTTATGCCTGCTGCCCTGGGTCTTTGAACTTCCTGGGACAAAGGACTGGAACCAGGTCTCTAGTTGCAAAGGCCTTCCTTGCCTCTCCTGCAAGACCCAGGTTTATGTACCAGGGTCTTTGAGTGGAATCCAGGAAGAAATTTGTGGAAAAGGGAGTTCGGTGGCCCAGCACCGGTGTGGCCTAGTCTACCTGGAGTAGTGTTCCTCAAGTCCTCTTTGTATCACCGTTGTTACCATGGAGCTTTTAGTAACAGCCACAGCCCTGGAGCAAACACATCAGAATCTTTACTTTGGGGCCCAAGTTTCAGAAATAAAAAGTCTCTGTGGTAGGCTGAGTAATACCCCACAATCCCCAAAGATGACAACATACTAATCCCTGGCCATTTATTTTATGTGCAAAATGGACTTTGCAGAGGTGATTAAATTAAAGATTTTGAGAGGAGGAGATTATCCTGGATTATCTGATGTAATCGCAAATTGCCTTACAAGAGAGAGTGTCAGAGGCAGAGAGAAGGCTGGGCGACAATGAAAACAGAGATCAGAACAACTTGGAAGTAGAGGAAGGGCCCACAAACTGAGGAACATAGGCAGCCTCTAGAAGCCGGAAACAGATTTTCTCTAGAGCCTCCAGGAGGAACACAGCCCTGCAGGTAATTTCATTTTAATCACTGAAACTTACTTTGGACTTCTACCTTCCAGATCTGTAAGAGAATAAATTCATGTTGCTTTCAACTAGCAAGTTTGTTGTAATTTATTACAGAAGCCATAGGAAACAAATAAATCTCTATGAGTAATTCTAATGATCAGGCAAAGTAAAGAATCAATGATGGAGAACCTTGCTGCTCAAAGTATGGTCAAGGACCAGCAGCATCTGCATCCCTAGTGAATTTATGAGAAATGCAGAGTCTTAGGCCCCATCCCAGACCTGCTGGAGCAAAATCTGTGTTTTAACAGTGGTGTGAATGCACACTTAAATTTGCATAGAGTGAATAAAAGAGGTCTAAATCAATGCTGGATGGGGCACATTGAAGAAGGAGAAGGCAGTCTCCATCACAAAAGAGCTACACAGGTCCATGCAGACAAGGGGCCACCACGTTGATCTGAATGGTTACTTTTATTGTTAGACTTCCCTTAGATACTTCTTAAAAATACATTCTCTCAGGCCTCATCCAGGCCTATTGAATCAGAAACTCTGGAATGGAGCCCAGAATTTCTCAATTTTTAACCTCTCCTGGTCATTCATTCTGAAAAATCTCTTGTCCAGATCACTAGTTCTTACCCTGCCTTCACATTAAAATCACCTGGGATTTTTAACCCAGGTCTGTTAAGGCTTCTGCTGTTCTAGGTCCCGGAGTCTGATATACCAGTTTACTTTGGGGCAGAACACCCCACTGTCCGCCCCTATGACACTGCTCTGTCCATGCTTCCCCATTCATTTTCTATTGTATTATTTTGTTTTTGATGTGAGTTCTGACAATGACTTTACCCAAATGACTTTTTAAAAAGTTTTTTATTTTTATTTTATTCTTAATATTTTATTGTAGTTGTTTTACAATGTTCTGTCAATTTCTGCTGTATAGCAGAGTAACCCAGTCATACATATATACACATTCTTTTTCTCATAATACTATCTTCCTTCATGTTCCATCACAAGTGATTGGGTATAGTTCCCTGTGCCATACAGCAGGACCTCACTGCTTATTCACTCCAAATGTGATAGTTTGTATCTACTAACCCCAAACTCCCAGTCCATCCCACTCCCTCCCCCTCCCCCTTGGCAACCACAAGTCTGTTCTTCATGTCGGTGAGTTTGTTTCTTTTCTGTAGATAGGTTCATTTGTTCCATATATTAGATTCCAGATATAAGTGATATCATTTGGTATTTGTCTTTCTCTTTCTGACTTACTTCACTTAGTATGAGACTCTTTAGTTCCATCCATGTTGCTTCAAATGGCATTAGTTTGTTCTTTTTTATGGCTGAGTAGTATTCCATTGTGTGTATGTACCACATCTTTTTAATTAATTCATCTGTCAATGGGCATTTAGGTTCTTTCTATGTCTTGGTTATTATGAATAGTGCTGTAGTGAACATAGGGGTGCATGTATCTTTTTCAGTGTAAGTTTTGTCTGGATATATGCCCAGGAGTGGGATTGCTGGTAGTTCTATATTTAGTTTTCTGAGGTATTTTCATACTGTTTTCTGTAGTGGTTTTATCAATTTATATTCCCACCAACAGTGAAGGAGGGTTCCCTTTTCTTCACACCCTCTCCAGCATTTGCTATTTGTAGACTTATTAATGATAGCCATTCTGACTGGTGTAAGGTGGTGCATTGTACTTTTGATTTCCATTTCTCTAATAATTAGTGATATTGAGCATTTTTTTCATGTGCCTGTCGGCCATTTGTACGTCTTCTTTGGAGAAATGTCTATTTAGGTTTCCTGCTCATTTTCTCAGCTGGGTTGTTTGTTTTTTGCTGTTGAGTTGTATGAGTTGTTTGTATATTTTGGAGATTAAGCCCTTGTTGGTTGCATCTTTTGTAAAAATTTTCTTCCATTCTGTAGGTTGTCTTTTTTTTTTTATGGTTTCCTTTGCTATGCAAAAGCTTATAAGTTTGATTAGGTTCCATTGGTTTATTTTTGTTTTTATTTCTATTACCTTGGGAGGCTGACCTCAGGAAACATTTGTATGGTTTATGTCAGAGAACCTAAATGACTTTAATGTTGGAAATTTTAAGCATTGTGAAAAAAATCTTTCAAAACATTGGTCCCAAACCAACCTATTCTGGTCTAACACTATAGCCTCACATTTGTTTTCTAAATATTTATTGCTTTTGTAATAATATGCTTGTGTTTGAACCCTGATTCTGCCATTAGTTGAGTGTCTTTGGGCAAATCATCTAACTTCCCTGGGATTATTTACTTAACTGTCAGATAGGGATCATTCTACTTATTTCAAGAGCTGTTGTAAAAATCAGAGAGATAATGTAACTCAGATACATAGTTCAGAACCTCAGTCAATGAAGATATTATTATTAATGTAGATCATTTTATCTGGGAATGAAACTGAGTCACATAAATTAGAGAAAGGTTTAGATCCTCAAACATCTTTAGAGGCAGTGGAGGTAAGGAGGGGACTTCTCCATCCTTGTGATGATTTTCAAGAGGCTGAGTGTACAATTAGAAAATTTATCTTAAACTTGAGAATAAGTAAAAAAGAATACTGTAAATTCTTTCAGAGCTGGGATTGGCTTCCTATGGTCTGGGCAATTTTACAACTCTAGAGAAACAGCTGTTAACTTGTAGATTTTTATCTGGTAGAGATACAAGTAATTTCTGTCTAATAGAACAAATAACCTAAAAGTTTACAGCTTATGAGTCTTTTGGATATTAACCAGTTTTGTATCTGACCCAGCAACTTTTTTTTTTTTTTTGCCTTTTGTCGTTTTAGGGCCGCACCCTTGGCATGTGGAGGTTCCCAGGCTAGGGGTCTAATCGGAGCTGTAGCCACTGGCCTACGCCGCTGCAGCCACAGCAGTGCATGATCTGAGCTACATCTGCGACCTACATCACAGCTCACGGCAACGCCGGATCCTTAACCCACTAAGCAAGGCCAGGGATTGAACCCACAACCTCATGGTTCCTAGCTGGATTCGTTAACTGCTGCGCCACAACGGGAACTCCGACCCATCAATCTTATCCCAGTGCTGCCTTTAAATATATAGCTTCTCAAATGCTCTTTGAGCAGTGTTAATTTTCCAAAGTATTTGACATGCATTAATTTTGTATTTGCATGGGAATCATGAGAATCTCTTTTTGAAAATTATCATTTTGAAGGTATCTGCTTATATTGAAGTGTGTACAAAACTTGGCATTTGGGGAATGTCAGTTTATAGGAGGGGGTCTGAACTGGGTTCTGTGTCATAGGTCCGTTTTTACTGAGGAAGCATGCACAGGGAAAAAAGGGGAAATCCAAAGAGACAGGGATATTTGTACATTGATTGTAAATTGTAATTTTATTTCTCACTCTCCTATTTGACTTCTGGAGAACTTTATTCATATTGTAAGGACAGCATGTATATCATAGCTAGATACTTATGTATCTGCTTCCTCTATTAGATGGTAAATTCTCTGGGGAAAGTGATTTTGTCTCATGCATCTTAGTCGTTCCGGAGTCTAGCAAAGAATTCAGCACTTAGAAGCAAATAAATATTGAATTGAAATGAATGGAGCTTTCCATGTCCTTCTTGTTCCAAATGTGCCTATGGACCAGAAGCCATCAGCTGGGGACAGTTAGAATGCAGAATTTCAGGGCCCCCTCCAATCCTTCCAATCTGAATCAGCATTTTAATATGATCCCCAGTAACTCTGTGCACTGTTCCAGGCCATTGCCACTTTGGGGGCAATGGCTCTGCTATGAATGATGGGTGAGACTCAGGCAAGGAAAGTTGAAGTAATTGTCTCCAGTTTACAGTAGTTTGGTGATGAACCAAAATTGAAAATCGTTGTCTGAAGAATATTGCTTCTTTTTTTTTTTTGCCTTTTTATCATGTTTTTTTTAGGGCCGCACCCACGGCATGTGGAGGTTCCCAGGCTAGGGGTCTAATTGGAGCTGTAGCCACCAGCCTACGCTGTAGCCACAGCAATGCAGGATCCGAGCCGCCTGCAACCTACACCACAGCTCATGGCAATGCCGGATCCTTAACCCACTGAGCAAGGGCAGGGATCGAACCCGCAACCTCATGGTTCCTAGTCGGATTCGTTAACCACTGCGCCACGACAGGAACTCTGAATATTGCTTCTGAAATCAAAGTGACAGATTGTGCTCTCAAGGTGGAATTTCAGCTGGGTCAGTAAAATCAGTAATTATTAGAGCGGTTAAGCTTGATTTGATAGGAGAGGTGTTGCATTCTTTGAGAAAAACTCTACAAGTGAAGATCTTTCTGTCCTTCTTAGATCTAGCTTGGGCTCTCAAGCCTTTATTCAAGAGGAAGGTCTGACTCAATTTCTGCTGGCTCCAAGCCCAAAGCAACTCGATCCTCAGGTTACCCCTTCGTGGATATAATGGTTAATCATACAATTTAAATCTTCAGTTGTCATATATAGAGCTTAAATTGTCTGGAGTGTTTGCCCAATATCCTTAATGAGAGAGCCAAAGACGAAGGAAGAAAGGCAAACAGAAACTTTGGGAGAGTTTCAGGTACAAAAATCTTTAAAAGGAGAGGTAGTTGCAGCCTGGCTGAGATATGTGATACCTCATAGATAAGAATCTAGAGTGACAGGGACCTTCAGAAATATCTGCAAAGAGATTTATATTCAGTTTCCTACCAGAAAGTAATGATTTTTCTTTCTGTCTGTCTGAGCCATGCTTCATTTGCTCCTGATAGCGCCCTGAGCCTTAACTGTAAAAGAATGACGATTTTATTTACTCTCCTCATGGAGAGATTAAACAATTCAGCAACTTAATAGAATCAGCATAGCAGAGTCTCATAGCTAGAGGAAGCCCTCTGGGTCATTTCATCCAGGGTCTGCAATCCAAATGCTTTCAGGAACTGAGCAAGTGAAGCAAATATGAGAAGGCAGTCAGCTGGACGATATTAGGGTTGGTTAAGACTGTGGGAACTGCAGAGTGAATGCTTAGAAAAGTCATTCACATTTCTGAAACAATATTGGCCAAACAAAACATGTGGACCTATGATGGTCTACTTATTTATATTTCAGAAACCTGAGATCCAGAAAAGCTTAATTTTCTGTCTAAGATCACATAACTATAACTTAATCATTGAAACTAATATTCTAACTGTGACAGTTACTCTTCTTTACCCATGAAGGGGACATTCACACTGTATTTGTATACACAACTCTGTGTGTGTCTGTATGTTGAAACAAACACGTTCAATTCTAATAACTGGTTATTTGGAAAATATCTAGTTGCTAACAACAAAAATAAAGCAACAGCTCTAAACCACACAAACTATCACAGTGAGAGAGTAAAACAAAGTAAGCCAGGCGTCTCTTCTATTCATCTGGAACACATTTTTACAAGGCTATAAACAATGTATTTACAGATCTTGGATGTTTTGGGAATAGTAATAAAAATATGTATGTTTTAAGAAAAAGACTGCCGGGTTTAAAAATTAATTGGCCAGTTACTTAGAAAAAGACCATATGTTCCTCTGGGGATGTGACACTTAGTGACTGGAGCCATTATCTTGGTCAGTTTGCTCTGTGCTAGTCAAGGCCTGAGTACACCACTGGCCTGAGTCTAGAAGAATGCACAGGGATCGATGTTTCTAGTCTCCTAGGCAGTTATATCTAACTCCTAGCTAAGCTCCTATGCTAGCTTTCTGTAAGACATGCCAGTCATTAGCAAGAATCACCTCTGAGAAGGTAGAGAAAGAAGCAAGCAACAAAACCAGTTGGAGTTGCACACACACAGCCCCTTTGGAGTTGCCCAGACACAGAACCATATTCATTCAGTGGACACAAGTGTCCTGTGTTTATTAGCTTTATCTTATGTGTATACAATACAATTTTATTACTTTCCCTGTGTCAGGTACTTTCTGTGCGTTTTTTTGTTTAATCTTTACAACAAATGAAATATCAATAAAATTGACATGCCCATTTTATAGGTGAGGAAACTAAAGTTTACATAGTTTAAATCATCTGCTTATGTAGTTGATTTGAAATTTGAACCCAGACCTGTCTCCCACCATAGCCTGAGCTTTTAGGCAGTATACTTCCTAGTCTTGGCCAAGCACCCAAAGGTAAACTTGACTTTCATGGTCTTTGTTTTCTTGCCTCTATCTGTACTTTTGATCAATGTAGCCCTCATCTTTGGATGAATCAGAAAGGCAGTCTTTGGCCAAGACTTTGAGCTCTAAATGTGGAGCGTGTCAACCTTGATTCTAGTTATAGGAAGAGGTTGGTGTATTATTTACCAAGAACTCAGTGTTTTTATTTTTGTTTTAGTTTTCAATCAGTTTTAGGAGCTGCACTGGCAAACTAATAGAAATAGGTGATTTGCAGCACTAGGGTCTGAAAGGCAAATTTTCAAAAGGCAAATCCCATTGTTCTACTGACTTGGGTTATAAAATCAGAGCCACATTCCCACAGGCTGGAGGGGAAAAGACCAGTCATCCATTCACTGGGTTGAAAACATTTGGCAAAATCTGATGTGGCCTGGCCCAAGGGAGGGCATAACTCACAAAGTTATGCTGTCCTCTCTTGACCCTGGAATCTCTGTTCCAAGGTGAGTTCCCTGCCTTCTTTCCCCCTTTCTTTTGCCTTTCATCAAACTTATGAAGGTTGCTGATTATAATAACTCTTAGCACTGTTCCTATAAATACATCACCTCTCACTCTTTGTGAAGTTGACTACTGGAGCAAGGGCTGAAATTTCATGTTTAATGTGGATATACTCATCCAATGCAGGTGTATTATATTGGGAAAATTCCAGATTCCAGACTTAATGCCTTGTTTTATAAATTCTGTAATTTCAAACATCTCTATATCAAATTGGCCTAAAATAATTTGTCTTTGAAATTCCTGTTTTGGCTTGGTGGGTTAAGAATCCGACTAGTATCTATGAAGACTTAGGTTTGATCCCTGGCCTTGCTCAGTGGGTTAAAGGATCGGGCATTGCCACAAGCTGTGGTGAAGGTTGCAGATGCCGTTTGGTTGTGGCATTGCTGAGGCTGTGGTGTAGGCTGGCAGCTGCAGCTCTGATTGGACCCCTAGCCTGGGAACTTCCATATGCCATGGGTGTGGCCCTAAAAAGCAAAAGTAAATAAATAAATAAATAAAATAATTTATCTTTGAAGCAAATGGAGAGTTTTAAGTGATGCGTTAGAACTTTTCAATCCATTAAGTGCATTCTGAGCCATGTTCCTGAATGCAAGGTTTTAGGGATTAACACTAAGCATCTTTTGGGATACTAGCAAGTTCAGTAATAATCTGAAATAGTAAATCCAAAAGATTTGGAGTGTCTTTTACTCAGTCTATCATATTCCTATAATTCCATATAAACACTTCCATTCTCTCTCATTTCTTCTCCCAAGACAAGTGTACTTTAAGAAAAAAAAAAGACTAGGGTAGAGATTTCGTACTTGCCCATTCTGTTTGGGATGACCCTCATTATAATGAAGTGACTATATACAGGGCTGAATCTCTGTTGTGCCAGTGGTTTGGAGCATAAAATTGAGAGTATACAGTGTACAAGAAAATTGTACAGTGTACAAGGCTTTGGATTCAATGCCAAGAGACCTGACTTTAAGTCCTGTCTCTCACCAGTTACTCTGCTCAGGACCTTGGTGTCCATATCCTTAAAGTCAGGGCAGTAATGACTGACTGCATATAGGGTGACTCTGCATGAGAAACACTGGCGGCACACAGCCATTTCTCAGGTTGCTTGGTGATTAGTATTTTTTAGAGTAAGTTAAATAATATAGATAATTCTCAAATTTGAAACAGAGGCAAAACATAGGAAGAGTTGTTGATGGGGATATCTGATGCCTCAGTGCACATTTGTACCCCTCTTCCTTGATCTTTGTCATGCCAACAGAACAAAGTGGGCCTTTCACCCTACTAATAGGAATTTCATGTGCTGGGCTGGCTCAGGGCCATACATGATGGTGAAATAAAAGTGTTGAAGGGAATTTCTTTTAAATGGCAATACATTAGCAAATGCCAGAAGAAGTGTGTTCACACTGTCAAGTACACACCACAGACTGTCACAGCAAGACACATAACTAAGGATTAGCACTCACTATACTTCCTAAAAGCAGAAGGGAGTTTTTATCCCTATTGCCTGCCTCTGGGGAAGCATATTCTGACACCTGAACCCACCCTTATGTATTCATTCTGAGGCCACGGGAAGTTGCAGATCTGACCAGATTCAAGAGAAGGTGCTCCAGATGTGAGAGCAAAAGCCAGGCAGAGCTGCCGAATGTGGCCTTGCCTTATCTCAGAGTTGGCATAACCTTTTATAGGGAGGGCAAGTGGCAGTTACTAAGATGGAGTGGGCAGACTGTTGGAATCCAGTCCAAGGGTTTCTATAACCCAAACAGTTGTCAAATAAGAATGACAGGCACCACAAAATGCAGCTGCCTCACCTCTTACCCACATCTAGCATTGGTACCATGTCACAGCAGAGCTCCCTGGCAGAGAAACCAGGAGCCTGTCTTTACCGTGGGCATTCCAGGCAGCAGAATTTTGTTCTTCTCTCTTTTAGTGACTGGGTGCTTCTTTGAATGAACTATAACAACTGACTGAGCTGACTAGAACAAACTAAAATTAGGATAACAGACATTGCTATAGCTAAAGGCCATAGAACGATAGCCCATGGAGAAGTTGGAGAGATGAAGAAAATATTTCTTTCTTGGTCTCCATCTTGTTTCTTGGTCAATGTTATTTGGGTTATGCATTGACTGACCACACATCCAGTTAACTCTTATTGTGTTCTTTCTGTTTTAAGGCATTGTGACTTGTCTGATAACTTATACCTTAGGTATCAATCATAAACCATGGAGTTTATAATTCTTTCCTGGTTGGTGAGGAAATGGAAATAAGGTAGAAATAGGCAGAATGTGGGTTAGGAGCTAAGACAACTTTTTAGGTGAACTAAACCAAAATTATAGCCAAAGGAGTCAGTAAGCTCAGTTCTGTGGCGTTAACATCAGCCTCCAAGAAAAGAAGCAGTAACAGAGTTTGGTCAGTGGGCAAATGGCAACAGTGTGATTTCAAGGATCCCATGGATTTGGAGCAGGACATCAGCCAGTGGCCGAGGATTTAGAGAGCAGGATTTCCCTTGGTGTGAAGAATTATTGACAGGAACCAGGCAGAGGTTAGAGCAAAGAACCAAAGCAAACTCAGGTATAGGTATACAGAGTGGGCAAGCACAGCTGGGTTTAGCTGTGGAGAAGGGCTCAGTTACATGGGTGTATGGGTCCAGAGGGCTCACTCCAACAGAAGCCTGCTGTGTTCATGCCAGATACTCACTTATGTTTCTGCATTTAGTATTCACAATGGGCACCAAAAGTGGGTATGTATCCCTGGAAGTGGTGAAACAGCCAATGCTCAGAGAATTTAAATGATCTGGAGTATCATCACCCTGATCAATCTGGATGTAAATTTTGGGCTCTTTTCTTTACCCCATGCTGCTTGAAAGATAAGCAATGGTTCAGGCTGACAAGTTGAAGAAGGGCATAGATACTGTGAAATCAAAGAGCATGATGCCTTCTGTATGGGGCAAGTCATTGGGTATGTTTGTAATGGAAGATGCACGTGGCAGAGTGATGTGAGATTAGACTGTAAAGGCAGGCAAGGGGAGGACATAAAGGGCCTTAGAAAAACTACCCTAAAGAGTTTGGACTCTAACCTGTAGTCAATGGGAACACACAAAAGACTAATAGCATCCCATTTGTATTTAGTAGGATTATTTTGGCAGCAGAATGGTGGCTGGATTCTCAAGGAGGAGTGGAAGTGAAGGAAAACAGAAGACTCCTTAAGAGGCTAGTCTAGAGAAGAAATCTTTCAAACACATGACTGCGACTATATTGATCCTCACTCCTAAATTGTTGGATTCCCTATTGCCTACCACATCAAGCAGAAGTTCCTTGGAAAAATCCCACAAGGCCTTTCATTGCAGTCCTTGCTACCTTTCCAGCTACTTCGCCCTGTGTTCCAAGCTCACTCAGTACCCATGGTGCCTTGAATACTTGCTGTTTTCTTTGCTTATAGTGGCTTCCTCAAGCTTGGCAAACTTATTCTCAAACTTCAGATTCCAGTTCAAATGTTATCCCATATGGGAAGGCTTCCCATATTAACCTGGAGGTTTGCTGTCCCCACTTACACAACTCTTAGAATATGCCCTTATTAAAAGGTCCTCCATCTGGTTTTATAATATTTCCCTCTTGTCTGTTTGTAAGCTTCTTGAGGGCAGTGATTATGTCTGGTTCACCTTATATTTTTATCATTTAACTTGGTACTTGGCATGTAAGATACTTCAAAACCAGCGCCCCCCTCCCAGCATTTGTGAGGCTGGAGGAAAGAATACAATCAAGACCTCAAGTCCATATCCCACCTCTGTTCTCTCTCAGTCTTGCACCTAAGCTCCATTGAGAGCCACAAGGAATTTTGCACGTGTATATGGACAATCCAGCCCCTATATCCAACCTCCATCTATACCCTGCCTCCCCCCACCCTGTAAACAGCCACCACTTGGCCACCTTCAAACCTATATGTGTATTACAGAAATGCAATATAGTCTTGGGAGGACAGATCTGGGGAGAGTCCCTCATAGACAGACTTGGGCCTTTTGGACAGGGAATCTGCAGTCCTGGGTTCAGAAACAGGGCCTAAAGAAAGAGGGTATGTGGCATTATGGCAATGTCTCTTTGGCCCTATGGATTCCTTGACATGTGGTTGAGGGTGTGATCAGAGAAAGGACAGAGCAGAGCCCTTTAGAGTGTGAAGCCCAGATGGTTGAGCTTCCAGGGACATAGTGTTCATCATTCTGTGAAATATGTAAGATGGAAGAAGTAGGTCTACTTTTGTGAATCCACTCTTTAAGAAGGAACCACAAGGTTAATGATCAGTAGGCTCTGTGGGGAGAGAAAAAGGAATGTAGGATCATCACAGACTCTATCGTAGGAATAATGGTATTGTGCTATTAGCTCAGAAAGGAGGAACATGTATGGAAGGGTGTTTAGTGTTAGATAAGTCAGGACATTCAGGGGAAATGTTCAGTAGTTGGAAATGTGGAATTTAGAGCCCAAGACAGAAGTGGATCTTGGAAATATATATTCTGTAGTTACCAGCATGTAGATAGTAGTTGGAACTATGGGTATGTCTAAGTTTTTCAAGGAGAGAGTGTAGACTGAGAAGAGGCTTCAGTAGCTGACAAAGCGGGTCATGAAGAAGACTAGGGAGGAGTGGCCAGAGAGATACATGGAAATCCAGGGCAGAGGGAATCAGGGAGGCCATTAGACATGGGCAGTAGTTTCAAAAACTATGGGGAAAGTCATGCTGCTAATGGCCAAGTCAAGTATGGGAAGGCTTGAAGAGTACCCATGGCGGTTTAGTAAATAAGAGGTCGTTGGTGGCCTTAGTGAATTTAATTTCAGAGGAGAGATGATGGCTGAAGGCACACACTGTTGTATTTAGAAGGTAAAGTGGAGGAAATATCAACTGAGTTCATCAAGAAGTTGGGATGGGGTAAAAAACAGCCATAACTTGAAAATAACACAGAATGGTTAG
Source organism: Catagonus wagneri (assembly GCA_004024745.2). Lineage (NCBI taxonomy): Eukaryota > Metazoa > Chordata > Mammalia > Artiodactyla > Tayassuidae > Catagonus > Catagonus wagneri. The sequence goes on from PVHT020000166.1 coordinate 14,095,421, forward strand.
GAATGGTTATTACAGTTTGTCGCTATTATGGCTTGGGGTTTAAATGTGGGAGAGCGTAGAATATTTGTATGTGCCTAGGGGAGATAAATGAGAACGGAAAGTCAAAGATGTAGCAACCAGAGGGGAAATCAGTGAAGAAGGTCCTTGGGTGGGTGTGGTTCTCTAGGAAGTAGACAGGGATTCACGGGCAGGAGGTTTATTAGGCAATGCCCTTGGAATCGATGCTTCATAAGGAAGGGAAGGAAGGATGCTGGGGTGGAAGGAGAAGCTGAGCTGTGACGCAGCCACAGGGAAGATCTCAGCCAAGCTCATGGGGAGATTTATCTACATATCTCTATCAGACAAGATTCAGCTAAGAAGCAGAACCAGGAGTTCCCTTCGTGGCTCAGTGGTTAACGAAACCGACTAAAAACCGTGAGGTTGCGGGTTCGGTCCCTGGCCTTGCTCAGTGGGTTAAGGATCCGGCGTTGCCGTGAGCTGTGGTGTAGGTTGCAGACGCGGCTTGGATCCCGCATTGCTGTGGCTGTGGCGAAGGTGGGCAGCTACAGCTCCTGTTAGACCCCTAGCTTGGGAACCTCCATATGCCACGGGTGCGGCTCTAGATAAAGGCAAAAAGACAAAAACAAAAACAAAAAAATAAAGAAGCAGAACCAGTAGGAGATAAATACTAAGAGATTTATTACAAGGAATTGGTGTACGAGATTATGGAGGCTGACTAGGCAAGACCAAAATCCATAGAGCAGGCCATTGGGAAGGACAGGCTAGAATGCTTAGGCATAGGCTAAAGCTGCTGTCCATGGGCAGGGTTTTTTCTTCAGGGAAGCCTCAGTCTCCACTTACGGCTTTTCAGCTGATTGGCTCAGGACCACCCAGATTATCTCCCTTAAAGTTAACTGATTCTGGACTTAAATCACATCTACAGAATACCTTCACAGCAACACTGATATTAGTGTTTGATTGAATAACGGAGGATAGATACCAGACTAAGTCAAATTGACATATTAAAAGACTACCTCACCGTCATGGTTTCCACTAATGTTCCCAAAAGGCATAAGGCAGAAATGAGTAAATATAATTAAAATTTTTTACATATACACCTGGAGTTCAGTGGTACTCACTAATTTTTTTGGTGTTTGTATAAAAAAGCTTTCTCTATATCTAGACACTGTCTTTCAAATATGTAACTGTGACCACTTATCCATGGAATGGCCAAAATATTAATATATTTTGATTTTTATGACAGAGTCTGAATGAGGGATGATATTCAAAGTACTTATCAACAGGAACTACTATGACCCTAGTTGATGTCAGCTATGAACAATTGCTAAAGCTACAAAAGGGCATACTGCTGAAATCAATCCTGTTCCCAGCTGCCCAGGAACCAGCTCTGTTTGAATCCTTATTCCCACGTGGTCAGTTCACCCTAAGTGGTGAGTGTATAGTATTAACAAGGCAGCCAGCCCCTTCACCCACTCAGGGTGCCCTTAAGCTGGGTGGGTGAGTGCTTTCACACACGTCTGTCAGCTGGTGGGAGAAAACTAAAGCTCTACTTCTTGAACTTTTGGTACCAAGATTTTCCAGATATTTTAGGACATGAAAAAAATTTCATCAAAAATATAAAATCTTCTTTTCAATATCAGCAGGAGATGTAGATGATCTTCAGTCTTTCACTAAGGGGTTTATGTTTGGCCTCATGATACGCAGAGCTATAGGTCAGATATTGCATCTAGACTGAGCTTCTCTTCTCAGTGACAGTGTCACTCCTGAAGCCCAGATGCATAATGCACATGCTCCTCGGGAGCAATGTCCATCCACTGCCTCCTCTTCCTTAAGAGCAGAAGAAACATTTAGTTGCCCTCATACTACTTCTCCTAACTTCCTGGTCTCCACCTTTCTTGGCTCCTTGGCTTCCCTCTCTCCACTCCCATCTTCCCCCTTGACCACTCAGAACAAAGGAGCCCTAGGCCCTATTGGCACTGCTGTTCTAGAACTCCAGAGCCTCTGAGGGAGGTGAAAGGAGACCCGAGTGGCAGGCCAGCCTCCACCAGAAGCTGAATGACTGAGCCTAGCGAGAATCCAGCTTGACCTGGAGGTGCATAAGGAGTGGAGTCACCATGCTCTTTGTTTCCTCTGGGGCAAGTGTAATTAAGTGCCTATCGAACTTCTGTTTCAGACTTCATTTTAAGAGGTTTAAAATTTGTCAAACGTTATCTGCCGCAGGCTGGGATTTGGAGTATAAATAAGGTCACTGTATAGTGAAGTTTGTGCTGTTCCTGTTTGATCACATACTTTTGAGGTCCATCCACTGTGCTCATTTTAGATCAGAAAGTAGGCCTCTGGTACCGCACGACTAGGAGACAGTGTGGCCTCTGACCCTCAAAACAATTAAAATGGTAAGCAAGCCAGATTATGGATGATTTGGTTACTTTGGGCAGTTTTCCAAGATCAAAAGTAAAACTGCTGAGATGCCAAAGTTTAAATGTCATCAGCCTTATAAGTGACTTCCCATACAGATGATTATTCGGCATGTAGGAGCAAGTCCTTTACATACATGCTATTACTGGCATGAACTTATTTTTGGCAGCTTCTTTTTCCCCATGACACATCTCCTGACTCTTCCTCTATCTAAGAGAACCCACTCCAGGTCCCAGAGCATACAGAAAAGGGATAATGCAAAATTAGCTCTAGTGGATTAGGGATCAGGATTTGGGAAGCAAAGAGTGAAACCTAATCTCCATAATCTCTGGCTTGTTCTTGGTTTTAAAACAATGCCTTCTTAGCTAAATTCCCCAGAGTGGTTGAAGAGTTGAATTTTTCTCCCTACCTTGGATTTTCCTGGAGTCACATATTAATAGGACTTCAAAGGCCCTTTTTTTAAAAGGTAAATTATAACAGGTATAGTGTGAAAAGAACCAGCAGAACAGAACAAGTCAAGAATCTGGATTTTGTGTGGTGAGAGAACAAATGTAATAGTTAATGTGGTTTGGATCACCTAATTTTTTGAACATGTGCTCTTGTCTACAAGTACCCCCCCCCCACGTGCTTGGAGCAGTTGTGACTATTTCTGATTAGAGTACAAACTCAGCTACCTTTTTTCTCCATCTTTTTTCCCACACCTGTCTTTTCCCGTTTCTCTGTAGGTGAGTCAGTCTGGGGAAGATGAGATATAAGATAAAATGGAACCTGAGACAGGGACTGTCCCCTGTTTCATCTTCCTCTTTGGCTGGGTCTGAAGTTGACAGGTACCACAGTATCAAGGGCATGAACACAATAAGCTTCTCCAAGGCCACTCTAGAGGAGTGGCATGTGGGTGGGGACAGAGTCTTAGAAGCAGAAACCCTAGGGGCTGGATGAGGTGGCAGAGGGCTCTGTCTGAGTGGAGAACAGGCCTCTGAGTAAACCACTTCCAGTAAGGGGATGACCTCCTGGTATCTTACACAGTGCAGGAGCCAGAAACAAGTGGGCCAGAAGGCATGGCCCTGCCCTGAACAGCTTCAGTAATTACTTAATTATACTCCTGCCTGAGCTGCTCTGCTGCTTCAAAGGGCCCAAAACAGAGGTGTTTGGGGCTGAACTGGTGGGAACACTGCTGTGGCCGCAGAAAGGGGTTAAGGGGAACCTGGAGACGTGAGCCATCCCTGCCTCTGGTCCATACACTAGCTGTGAGCCCTGCAGTAGGTTAGGGACTCCCTGTGGGCTTCAGCGTCCTCACAGTGAATCAGGCTGTTCTGAGGAGTATAGGAACCACCACCTAGCTCCAATGTTGTTGAAGTGCCCAGCTCACTTCCTCCCATCATGCTGACCTCCACAGTAGTCCTGGGCCTTGTAGAGCCTGGGGGCCGAGAATATTCCAGGGACCAGAGAGGAGGACATCACTGTGTAGAGACAGACCACGAGTCTTACTCATAATTCTGTTAAGGCTGTCTTCATCAGTGTTCTTGCACATACAGGAAGTTAAAATCAAGCTGTTAAAAAAACCCATTTATGGAAGCCTCTCAGAACTGAAGTCACCAAGTGAGGGTTGGGAAATGCAGTTTTCCTGGGATGCTGAATTTTTCAAAAATATTTTAGAACTTTTCTCTGGGGATTGTCTCTAGGGCCAACTTACCAGCCACCTAAGAACATTAATCACATCTTATTTTTAGTCCAAAATGTCGTTACCTGGTCGTGTTATTCACCTTGACAATAAATGGCTTTTGAGAATTTCTGGTAACTTATTTTTGTAAAGAAGTGTTTCCAGTGCAGAGGAAATTCTAGACAAGGTCAGCAGGCTCTGAAGGAAATTCCCAAAGAGGACTCCTGAGTGTTTTGAGCAATGGTGGCAGCTTCCCAGGAGAGAGAACACATGCATTATGAGGGATTTGAGGGCTAGAAAGACCTGAGTTTGAATCCCAGCTCCTTGTCTTCTGACTCTTGGATGTGTTACTTAACCTGTCTGACCATCATTCAGAGCAATAATATCACACTTGAGGTTCGGGTGAGGACTAAATAAAACCAGGTGTACTCGGCACCCATGTACACAGTAACTTCTTCCTATTGTGACTGCAGTTTCTGATACAACTATATTCATTTATATGTATGAACATAATAGTAATATAAATTAATGTTGAGCAACGACTTTGTACTTGATCCTGTTATAAGTTCTTAATGTGTATTAGTTTATTTAATCCTGACAACAGCCCTATATGATAAGCACTATTATTTTTATTTCTTTTGTTTTTTTATTTTTTAGGGCTGCACCTGCAACCTATAGAAGTTCCCAGTCTAGGGGCTGCAGCTGCCAGCCTACACCACAGCCACAGCAATGTGGGATCCAAGACATGTCTGTGACCTATACCACAGCTCACGGCAATACTGGATCTCTGACCCACTAATCGAGGGCAGGGATCGAAGCTGCATCCTCATGGATACTAGTCGGATTCATTTCTGCTGAGCTACAATGGGAGCTCCCTGATAGGAAGCTCTATTATTCTACTAGCTTAGAGATGTGGAAACTGAGGCACTGAAGGTTAAGTAATGCATCTAAGGTCACAGAGTGGAGTTAGGAATTCCAGACCTCAGAATCTAGGTGCAGAGTCTCTATTCTTGGCATGAAGTTATGCTGCATTTCTTAGAACATCAGTCACTTATTATCATATTTTATATATTTCTCAAGGATGTATGTGTGCATGTGTGTGTGTGTCTGTGTTGTGGAAAGGAGGGAATCCAAGCCAGTGAAGTGGGTGCTCAGGCTGCATGAGAGCTTCTTTTGCTGCCCCATGCTCTGGCTCTACCCACCAATCTAAATAAGGGAAAGCTTTTCCTTAAGAACATTGATAGGTACAAACAAAGCCAAGACCAAAGCAGAAGGCCACTGATTGTCCACTGCTGGCAGCTTGATCTGCAATCTCCCCTAAATGTCCCTTAGGAGTGAAGAACATAAATAGTTTCTGAGCTAACCTAGTTTCAGGTACAGGGGTAGCTATTGTTCTTTATAGTTTGTGGTAATTTCATACCACTTGTCTCACATAATCCCATTTTGCTGATGATGATATGGAGGAAGAGCAGCTTGCCAGAGGTCACCCAGCTAGTAACTGGAGAAAGCTTTGGAGTCAGTTTTCTTTCTACGATATTGTGCAAGTCTTCCCTTCTTGGAGGAGTAAAATTGTCACCTAATTCCTTCTATTTTTGTTTTCACCTCCACACTCTTTCTGGAAGCCAAATTGACTCTTAGGTGAAGAAGGTGAGGCAGAGAGCAGCATGGCAACAAAGAGAAAAGCGGAGAGCTGCCAGGCCCTTGGTCGGGTGGCTGCTATGGGTGGAGGCCCTGGCTGTTGACCTTGGATGTTCTGTAAGCAGCCAAGAGACCTGTTTTTTCCCACATGGCTTCCATTGTTAATCTTGAGTGAACATTGGCTGACTGCAGGAGGAGAACTCCGAATGCTCGTTGCAGTGATGACCTTGACACAGCACAGGAAAAGCACACAGCTCTCAGTTCTGCATGGTGGTTTTCCCCTAGCCTAGCACTACCCTTCCCAGTGGAAGTAGGTAAACACATAATGCAGAAGAGTACTGTTGGGTTTCCCAGGACCTTGGGCGTATTCTCTACCTTGCTGTTTGCAGGTCAAGAACCTACATTATTTATAAGTTCATGCTATTGTTTTGATTCTTTAGCCTTAAAGGTCTTTCTTCCCAGGGGAGGGAAAGAGAGCTGGCGTTTTTGCTTAACCAGGTAGAAGCAGAGCATGTTTATATAAATTTTGCTCTAGAAAAGAATCTGTTGGGAAAGCAATGTTTTGGAGCTCTAAAGTATATTATTTAATGCCGTTGATTATGTTCAACCTCATTTTATTGTTTTTTATTTAAACAGTAAAATTTATTATATTGTTATAAATTCTTTTATTTTTGAATAGTCTCATCTGTTTATCTTGTCTACTTAAGTAAACTCTTTTGGGAGTATGAACAAGAGCCTTTCTTCCTCTTGGTTTTTTTTTGTTTGTTTGTTTTCTTTTTTTCTTTTTATGGCTGCACCTGTAACATAAGGAAGTTCCTGGGCTAGGGGTCAAATCAGAGCAGCAACTTCTGGCCTAAGCCACAGCCACAGCAATGCCAGGTCCGAGCCGCATCTGCAACCTATGCTGCTGTTTGTGGCAACATTGGATATTTAGCCCACTGAGAGAGGCCAGGGATCAAACCCACATCCTCACAGAGACTGTGTCGGATTCTTGACCTGCTGAGCCATAATGGGAACTCCGCTTTTGTTTTCCAGCAATCCATCACATAACTGTAGTAGGTAGTTATTCTTTTTGACCGCTCTTACTCTGAAGCTCCTTCTCTCTTATAAGAAAGAATGAGACAGAGCCCGTGCTCCTCCTTTTGAAGTTGAAAATTCCAGACACTGGATTTTCTAGTCTCCCTTGCAGTTAGGACGTAGACACATGATCCAAGTACTACCCACCAGATGGCCCTTGCAACTGCTAGTTGATGAAGAAGGGAACATGCAGAACCCATGCTGATGGTGAGCGTTGGATACAGTGGCAGCTACTCTAGTTCCTGGAGGTTGCAGGGTCAGTGGTTCTAGTATCAGCATCTAGGAACTAGTGCTGCCAGTACAAACCATAATGTCCAGGCATAAGGTGGTGGCTATCCTGTCTTCACTGGATAAATCCTGCAGCAGAATTTATAACTGTTCCTGGCTGCACAATCTTTAATACTATTCTCTGGACCCCTAGAGATTCTTTGAGTTATCCAGTGTCCTTTCAATAAATTCCTCTTCTTAAATTAGCTAGAGCCTACTTCTGTTACTTGCAACAAAGCATCCCAAGAGATGAAATGTTAAAGCAAACCCACAATAAATATTTGTTAAATGACTAATTAAGAACTTCTGATATTTTCCAGTCCTAATGGAATTCAAGACCCTCCTATAGAATATGTACACAAATAGGGAGGGAGAAATAGATGCAAACTATTTTGAGAACAAATAATAGAGATTTGTTAGAGCAGAAAGTTCACATTGAAGAGTAATGGGAAATTAGGTTGTAAAACTACGTTGGGGAGACACTATAGAGGATCTTAAAAAGCTAGGCTAAAGAATTTGGGATTTGTCTCCAGGTTTGGCTGTGTGTGTGCAAAAGTAAAAAGTTTGGAGTAGTGGCTATCAGTTACTCCAAAGTGCCGTTAGTATAATATTCCCAAAATATTATGTGTAAGATCTACATATAAAGAATATTAATAAGGAATAAAGGACCTGTAGTCATAGATGTTTGGGAACTCATAGAGCAATTAAAATTCAGAAGATTTCTCTACTCTTCTCAGTTGATGAATTTCCGAGAAGCATTCAATAAACAGAACTTCTCAAACTTATTGGATATGAATTTCATTCACCTAAAATATTGATGGAAAAGAGGCCTCACTTGGGGGAATCATCTTGGTTTCCATTATAAATCAAGTTGCTTATTCAAAAGAAATTTCAGTGTATCAGTCCAAATGAAGAACATTTAAACAGAATAAAACCATAAGCTCTGATAATCGCTGCTTCTTGTGGCTGCATTTTGGCTTCATGCTTAGTCCTTCTTTAGCTTTTATGTGACTGTTCCTAAGCGTTATATGACCTCACGGCTGACACCCTATCATAGGTAACTGTCTCAGGGGTGCTCAGTGGCCAGCTAATGGCTTTAATGAAGGAAGAAATTTGACAAGGCTTTGAGCATAATTATATGTTTTTTAGACTTTATTTTTTTAGGATAACAATGTTCCTACAAAATTAAGGGGAGGTATAGGGATTTCTCATATATTCTCTGTCTCCACACCTGCAAAGCTTTCTCACTTCTAAATGTGCCCCATCAGAGTGTTACATTTGTTATAATGGATGAACCTCCATTGACATGTCATGATCACCCAAAGTTTGTAGTTTATATTACTGTTCACTTTTGGCATTTGAATAAAAGTGTAACATATGTTTACAACCATAGTATCATGCAGAATATTTTCACTGTGCTAAAGTTATCTTCTGTGTTCTGGCTATTTATCTCTTCCGCTACTCTCAACCCCTGTTTAATCTCAGTAAAAACACTGAACTTTTTATTATCTCCATAGTTTTGCCTTTTGCATAATGTCATATATTTAGAATCGTATGGATACAGCCTTTTCAGATTAGCATCTTGCATTTAATAATATTCATTTAAGGTTCTTCTTTGTCTTTTCATGGTTTGGTAACTTACTTCTATTTAGTGCTGAATAAAATTCCACTGTCTGGGTATACCACATTAATCTTGGTTAGGACATCTTGGTTACTTCCAAGTTTAGGCAGTTATGAATAAAACTGCAGTAAACATCTGTGTGTAGATTTTTGTGTGAACACGTTTTCCTTTCCTTTGGATATATACCAAGGAGTTCGATTGCTGGATTGTATGGTAAGAGTAAAGTTTAGTTTTGTAAGATACTACCAAGCTATGTTCCCAAATCACTGTACCATTTTGTGTTTCCACCAGCAGTGAACAAGCATTATTCCACATCTTTACCAGCATTTGGTTTTGTCAGTGTTCCGGATTTTGGCCATTATATTAGGTGTTTTGTGGTATCTCATTGTCTTAATTTGCATTTCCTTGATGACATATGATGTGGAGTATCTTTTACATGCTTATTTGCCATTTATTGAACTTCTTTGGTGAAGTGCATGTTGAGGTATTTGGCCCATTTTTAAATTGGGTTGTTTGCTTTCTTATTGTTGGGTTTCAAAAGTTCTTTATATATTTTAGATAATAATACTTTATGAGAAATATCTTTTGCAAATATTTTCTCCCAGCTTACTTCTTGAAATGTCTTTTGAAAAGCTGAAGTTTTACTTTAAGGGATGTATCTAAAAAGCCAATAATACCTTCTACAATTCAAAATCCATTCTCTTGGGCACCCTAACAGATCCCTGGAGCAGGAATGAACAATGAAAGGGTCCCCTGAGCCTATCTGTCCTGGAAGCATATAAGCCACTTCGGTCATAATGGGAACAAAGGGATAAAAAATAATATTAATAAATTAAATTTCCCTAAAAAAAGAACCATTGCCATGCTCAAGGTCAGATAGGTTTTCTCCTATTATCTTCTAGGACTGTTATAGTTTTGTGTCTTATATTAAGGTCTGTGATCCATTTTGAGTTAATTTTTGTAAAGGGTATAAGTTCTGTGTCTAGGTTTCTTTTTCTTTTTTTTTTTTTTTTTTTTTTTTTTTACAAGCAGATGCCAATTATTTCAGCACTATTTGTCAAAAAGACTATCTTTGTCCCATTGTATTATTGCTTTTGCTCCTTTGTCAAAGATCAGTTGACTATATTTATGTGGCTCTATTTCTGGACTCTCTTCTATTCCATTGATTCGTCTAGTCTTTTGCCAATAGTATACTGTCTTGATTATTTTAGCTTTATAGTAAGTCTTGAAGTTTGATAGCACCAATCTTCCAGTTTTGTTCTTCTTCTTCAATATAGTGTGAGCTATTTTGGATCTTTTGCCTGTCCATATAAATGTTTGAGTCACTTTATCAATATCTACAAAATAACTTTCCTGTTTTTTTTTATTGGAATTGCATTGAATTTGTATATCAAAAATTAAGATACAGAGAGGTCGAGATGATAAGTGATTTGCCAAGGTCATACATCTTGATTCAATACTGGAGTTGGATTAAAGCTGATCCTAGTGATCAGTCCTCTGAAATATACTGACTAGTTGTTAAGAAGGGACTCTTCTATGAGTTTTGTTCTGTAAGCTTCAGGAAGTGAATCTATAGTCTGGATTGGAGCTAGGCCAAGGAAACTGTCAGGCTCTATCTTAAAACAGGAGTTCTCAAAAGCTGTGCAGAAACAACACAGGCCCTTCACACCTGGCTTAGAGTGTAATGCCAGACTTTCAGAGGCATGGAAGAATCTTGCAGGTAAAAACTTTGGAAGGATTAATGCACAAAATATTAGAAGATTCCTTAGTATTTCACGTATGTGAGTTTTCATCTCCAGTGATTTGGCACCTGCCATTAATTCTCTTTCCCATCAGTAAGTGGTAACCTCATAGGGATGGCATTTCTCTCTACTGCAGCTAGAAATGGCCAAGGTCACATTCCAGGAAAAGATGCTTGCTTTGCAAAGCATACCATTCCTGGGGAGAGATAGAGGGTTAATATTTGAAGACACTGTCAACTTCATTAACAACTAGCAAACTTACCTATCTTTTACTGTTGGTGTAACTTTGATCCCTTTTCCAGAAAAGTAATAATAAGAAGTGAAATAAACCTGCTCAGACAATTAAAGAACAATGGTTTTATAGAATTCAGTCTAGTCTTTTCAAGACTACTCTTTGTATTGGAGGGGCTCTATGCGTTTTATATGCCATCTACCAAGTGTCTATTTTTAAAATTCAGTTTGATATATTCAAATCCTGGACATTCTTTCTGCATGTCAATGCTGGGAGTTAAGGGAGATAGTGAAAAAGAAAGAATCAGGAAGGATGTCACTTGTGGGTTTCTTCTAGTTTTGCTGACACTGCTTAAGTCTTGAATTTTAGAGCCATATGGGAAGCTGGAGATATGCATCCAAACCACTCCTTCCTTTATCCAATTCAGAAATCCAGTGCACAGTAGCCCTAACACATAGTTCTGCAATTATGCTTGGGTGTTTCCAGTGATAGGACACCTAGTCTTGCAGGTGTCTGTATTAGAACAGTTTAATTGTTAAGAAGTTATTTTATTGTGTTGATCAAACAACATCCCCCTACTGGCCTTAGTTCTGCTTGTGGAAGTATGTGGGATGAATCCTATCCAAGCAGGGTGAACATTATAGCAGAATGACGATCATGGCTTTGGAGCCACATGGTCTGGACTCAGATCCACATTCCTTCCCCTAGTCACTGAGTAACTGTGTCTCAGTGTCCTTACCTGGAAAATGTGAATTCTTCCATCAGCACCTACTTCATCAGGTGGTTATGAGGAAGAAATGAGTTTATACGTGAAAGAATTTAGGGCAGTGTCTGGCACTTGGTAGGCGCTCAATGAATGTCAGCTATTGACAATGTTATTTTTATTATTTTACCTTATATACCACTTCTTTTTAGAAAATAGTGCTATTTAGAGTATTGTACTGAGTATATTCTGAGGCTTTGGAGAATGCCATGATTGATAAGTTATGTCTGTCAAGGGTAGAAAAAGGGGAAATGATGTCACATATGCCAGATATTTGTGATTTGTGATCCAGTTCTATTTTTTCATGACAGTCCTTCAAATATCTAATGAAATAGGCATTTTCCTATTCCAGCCTCCTCTCCTCCAGACTAAAGCATTTCTTAGAAATATTGAACTCTATTAATTCTGTAAGCTGCCAAAAGCCTCAGGGCATCCTTGAAATGGGCTTAAAATCAGAGCAAGGGAGAACATTTTATCTTTTTATTACCTTTTATTAAATGCCCAAGACTATCATAATTATTTGAAATATCTCCAAAAACATTTATTGTCCATTTTCCATAACTTATTAATGAAATTAGTTTCCTTCTACCTACTCACACACACATGCCTGCAGTGGTCTTGCTGTTATCAAGCCGCATGTCATTATGGATGTAACTTTAAGCTAAGGGGTTAGGGTATATTATGGACTGAATTGTGCCCCCCTAAAATTTATATGTTGAAGCCCAAATCTCCAATGTGACTGTATTTGGGAGATAAGGCTTTCAGAACAGTAATTAGGTTAACTGAGATTTTAAGGGTAGGACCCTAATCCAACAGGACTGTGATTCCCAGTGGAATTCAAATCTTCAAGAGAATCTAAGTTTTAAAAATGGGAAAAAGTGAAAGAGTAGCAAAGACAGGTACCTCTTTCCTAAAGACCCTGGACTTTATCTTGCTTATTGTTTCCCATAAAGAATCCTGAAATCATGGGGAATCCTTATTTGGAAATAGCCTCAGAAGTTGCCTGGTCCAAACATCTATTCAGTTGAATGTTTCTAACTTTTACTGAGGCCATATCAATAATAGTCATCATCGTTATGTATTTATGCCCAATGGCAGTTCCAAAAGGATTTAGGGTTCCTGAAATTAAGATAGTAATATCTTCCAACTAGCAATCTACTATTTAATTCTTTTCTGTAACATCTCAGCTCAGTTGTCTTATAGTCCCAACATAAGCACCTCCAGCCTTAAATGTCATCCATATGTGGATTTCTCGGTTCAGAGTCAGAGCCTTAGAGCTGGAAGGGCCCCTCTAAAATCATCTAGCCTATCAATACTACTTTGATGGTATTGTGAGGAAATTAAAGTCAAGTATAATGCAGTGGTTGTCTCAGGTGTCACAACTAGTGAAAAACAAAGTTTGTATCCAAACTCTTAGACCTTGGTACTTGCCCATGACCCTGTATGGGTCTCTGCTCTGTGAGATCAACCCACCCCTGGTCACCCCTGCATCCTGTCTCACCTGGTTGTCCCAAGTCTTGCCTTTGTAACCATATTGGACAGCATGAACTAGCCAGTTTGATCAAAGCCACCCAAGGATAAATGATAGAAAGTGGGTCTAGTTCCACTGGCTAAGACCTGAGTGACCATTTGTCCAAAATTTAGGTCTTCTGTTTTGAAACTTTCCACCTGTGAGTTCTCATAAGGCACCAGAGCACCTCAAATTTTAGCATTATTCAGAGACTGATTGTGTTAACTAATTTATAAAAATATTTTCACAAAGGAACAAAAGTGATTTTCTCCCACAGTAAAAACAAACCTTATATAGAAATCAACTGGAATCTCTAGTACTAGATTAATGCCAAATAATGCCTCTGGCTTTAACCTGGCTACTTCCTTGATTCTCTGATAGTCTCCCTCCAGTTCGCTCCCACCCCATTGGACATTCCAGTTGGCCTTTAAAAGAATCCACTACAGTGTTGTTATCAGTCCTACAGTTTCAGTTCTCGTTTGTGTCTATGTTTAGATTAGAGGGAACACTATCTTTCTATTGCCCAGGAAAAAGAGACTGTTTTTAAGTGAGTTAATGGGCTTCTTACAGGGGAATTCCAAATGGAGTTGCTATTTGTTGCTATAAAGGAGTATGTGCTAAAGTTTATGAAGTGTGGAAGTTGCTTTCTGGTTGATTGACCATGATTTTGATAGATCACAGGCATATGACCACTTATGCCTCTGTATTGGGCACGTTATAGAGGTGGGGCTGGAGCAGGGCTTGGGTGTACATATGTAGGAGCAACTACCACTATTTTGTCCTAATAAGTACACAGGTCCATCTTAGTCAGAAAGACAGTTGATAAGCATAGTTCTAAAGAGCAGGTGCCAAAGGATTTATGTCCTAAATAAGAATCCATGTTTGGTATCAGGATTTAGGCGGAAAAATATCCATGAGTTAGAATAATAAAAGGAAAAAAATAATTTCTCAAAGCCAGAAGGGAAGATGTGAAAATGGTATGTTTGGGTTAGATATCCAGTGGGTTCTAATTGGATATCTAACCCAAACATACTATTTTCACTGTTTGGTATCAGGATTTAGGGGGGAAAATATCCATGAATTAGAAAGAATCATGGGTTCTAATTGGATATCTAACCCAAACATACCATTTTCACATCTTCCCTTCTGGCTTTGAGAAATTATTTTTTTCCTTTTTTATAACATTTTTCAGTGAACACTTCATCCAGCAAGAGTCTTCCTTCTCTCGACCATTCTTGTGTGGAAGGAAGACCATTCTTTGTCTAGTCTTATGACTGTGAAGATCCATGTAATGATTCGAAGTAGAATAAATCAGAATACGTGGTGGGGAGGAAGCACCAGTAAGATGTTTCCAGGGCAGCCCTTAGCCAACAGGCAGAGAGGAGAATTTGTCCTTCCCTTCCTTCCACTGTCTCCAAGGATACTTTTGTGCTCTTAATTCACCTGATGGCTGTACAAGGGCCTGTACTGAGAATCTCATTAACCCTCTTTTTTTCCTCCCTCCAGATCACCGTAGTGTGATTAGAGGGACCCTGGAAAAGACTCCATGTCACAGCCTCCCCCCAAATCTGTTCCCTCTTAATATTGGTGATAACTAAAATTACTTCCTTGGGGACTATCCCTTTCAGTTGGATTACCTCTTGCCACAATATAAATCCAGGGCATTAAGCTATAAGCAGCCTTTTTTTTTTTTTTTCCTTTTTGGAGGAGGAAGTAGAAAAAAGCCTAGTGGAATCTTCTTAATATGTATTATTAGACCTTGCTTCAGACTTTAGGTATTGATTGCTGACTCCTTTACCTGACTTGCCTTTCAGGTATTTTGGGTACATCAAGCTCTAATACAGCTGATTCTCAGAGGTAACAAAACTTAAACATTGTGGCTCCTCACTTGCTGGGGCGTCTTCCAAGGCCTTGAATTCACATTTTTGTGTTTGTGAAAGATTTACAAGCGTAAGATATTTGTACTTTAATTGGCTGATATGACTGTATGTTTCCATTCCAATATTGCCTCCCTTATAATTGTCCTCCTGGAGGGGATTGAGATAGGCGTGAGGCTGGGGAATTCTAAATAAATATTCACTTGTAATTGAATCCACATCTAAATAGTATCTGCTTTGACACTTAACTGTATATTTGCATTTTAAATTATTTTTCTTCTTGATGGCCTCCACTTTCTTCAGGTTCCATGAAAACTAAAAGCAGGTGTCCTTGGATTCTAGGTCCACTGCAATTAATTCTCATATAACTCTTAATCTTTTTTCTTATTTCCCTATTCTGATACCCAGTAGCTTCCATGTTCCACACAAAACCCATTTTTCCTTATCCTCCATCATGCCTGACACAAATCCAGCATGAAAAGGGATAGAAAATTGGGAGAATGAGAAAATAGTGAGTTGAGAGGAAAAGGAAGAGAAACGAGTAATGAGATAGAGAATTTAGGTAAATTGCTAAGTTTTCTCCTATATCCTAGTATTGGTGCTCATGCTTGGAGGGTCAGAGAAAGAGATTCCTAATTTTTGTTTGATTTAATGGCTGAAATAAAACATTACCCTGCTGATTGGGAAGCTAAGGCAATATTCCAGCCTGAAATGAAAGTGGGGGTAAAGAAAAAGGAGGTGACAGGATGGGGAGTTGAAATGAATTAAAAAACAAAACAAAACAAAACAAAACAAAACAAAACAAAACAAAACATGGTCTTCCGAAAAGGAAATGGAGTTATGAAAAGAGATGGAAAAACCAGTTCTTCCAGAATAATACCTTTTGTTGGGCCCCAACCGGAAGCTCAGCTGAGACATGAGGAAGCTGAAAGGTTAGGATGGACGCCCAGGTTACCTGACAAGAGGAAAGAGGGCTGAAGAAAGGGAGAATAGTGGGATGGGAGGGGAGTCAGGGGGATGACAAGGGGTCACGTTTTTCTTGGCATTGAAATGTTTTCAAGTGAGTTATTTTTCAAAAGTTTCCAAGGAGGATCCTTTACCAGTTTCCACCCTCCATTTGGGATTTGAAAGCTCCAGGAAACAAAGTCCCTTCTCATGACCTCTTTCTTCCTCTCTAAATAAATCTGAATGCAGAGAGCTGGTTATGCAGAAGCTGGAGCCTGTTGCTATGCCTGGAAGTGTGGCCTCTCCCTGATGCAGTCTTAACAGTGGTTCTGCTCCCAGTTAGCAGTTATTTTGGCAGGTTCAAGTCAGTTTTTTTTTGTTCTTGGCAAGTTGTTTAAAATGTAACTTTCAAGTTCTTCCATCTGTAAAACAAGGAATTTGGACTAGAATCATTGGTTCTTAAATTTGGTTTTGCGGGTGGGGTGGTGGTGGTGATCGACATTTTCAGAATAGTCTGAAAGCTATAGAACTGCTCTCCAGAAACATGCACCTATGCCTGCTCATCTGTCCTTTTCCATGCAATCTTAAATGTTCATGGATCCTTCAGTGAACAGTTCACTGTAGTTTTCCTTCTTGCGGGAAGATTATACTTCACCCTAGGCACTGAACTCAGGCACTAGCCAATGAAATATGAGCAGAAGTTCTGAGTAACACTTCTGGGTTGAAGAATTAAGAGCAGTGCTCTTTTTCCTTCTGCATTGAAGCCTATAATGTTCCTGATGGGGCTTCTCCATCAGCTAAAAGCATGAGAATGACAATAATGTAGCGTCAAGTCTCCAATCAACCTTGGATTATTGTGTGGCATGAAGAGGAATTAAGCTTTTGTTGCTTTAAGTTACTGCGACTTTTGGAACTGTTTTCACAGCATAATTTAACCACCCTAGCTGATACCCAGTCTAATCTATCCATGGACCCTGGAGCTTTCTGTGGGTCCCATGTTATCAATCCCAAAGCTAAATAATATCTTAAGTCTTTCTATTCTGAAAGTCTGAGAACTGTGAGACATTAACTTAAAAATGCAATTTCAGATTCTTAAATCACCTGAACTCCTATTTGATTCATAGGGAATGTCCATTTGGCCAAATGGAGTGTCTCATTTTGGTGTCAAGTTATCAAACCCAAGACTGTGTGGATGATTAGAATGAAAGGCTCACCAGGCCCAGCCTTCTAGGCAGTGAAGTGTTACCCAAGGTGTTGGGAGGGATCTGCCTGTAGCAAGGAAGTGAGGAATCAGTCCAGTCCTAGGTGTGCTCTGGATACTCCCCTGCTTAGGTCTCATATGCAAAAGAAGAAAAGAGAAATCAAAAAACAAAAGCATACTTCTGAAAGCTTCAAGTGACAAAAGAAGTCAAGAGGCAGGATGTCTGCACTTTCTATTTGTGGAACACAAAGTTTAAACAGAGCTCTCCATTCAGAATTCATCTGGCTATTAAAATTGCCTTCCAAGTTATTATCTGCAAGGAAGCCAACGGTATTTAAATATTTCTCTGTAGTGAGTTTGTCTTTAGAGATATTTTACCTGGGTTTATTATCTACAAGGAAACCAATAGCATTTAAATATTTTTCTGTAGTGAGTTTGTCTTTAGAGATGTTTTACATGGGTTTAATTCACTGATCAATTTTACCTTGTCAAAACAGAGCATTGTCTGTCAAAAACAGGATGAAGCTCATTAGTAAGATGTAGGAGATATACAATAGAGGGGGGAATAAACAGACTACCCTGAAACAAGGAAATAAGAACCTGTTCAGGAAGCAAGGGGGAATAGCAGAAAATGATATGGTAGTCATAGTAGACCAAAAGCTAGTGGGACAGCTGTATGTAACTGAGTAAGTGATAATGAAGAGGAAAAAAAATAAAAGAGGGGAAAGTTTAGGATATAAAGGATTTTAGTCTGGAGAAGATAGGAACTTAACTACTATGTAGAGATTTAACGACTTTTATGTATAAGAAACACCCCAGTACAGTTGTAAGTTTTAAGAGTATTGAACTGAGTGAAATTTAGGAAACACAGGATTGAGACCTGGGTTTGCTCTGGCTTTCTGTTCTGAGCTTTGATTTAGCCTGTAAAATGAACAGTATGGATTAAGATGACTGGTAAGTAAGGTCTTAGCCAGCTCTAGAATCTAGATAGTTTTAGAAAAATGTTCTTCAGTGGCTCTCCATTCTCACAATCCAGAACATTCTAGTACATGAAAATCTTGACATAAGTATTAACATAAAGGTAGATAATTATTTACTTGAATAAATCTCCAGAGTAATTATATATGATTTTAGAAATCTCAAGGAAAGATCCTTGGAGATCTTTAAAGTTCAGGTAGAGTCCATCAGGTAGAAGGCTAAGATATAGCCCAGGAAACATGTTTGAGATTTCTTCTAACCATAAAACAATGTAAAAATATTTGATTGTCTTTTAAAGGAGATTTTCACAATGACCAGCTGCTAACAGAAGAGAAACAAAATCCAAATCCAAAATTACTGATATATTGTCCTTGTAATGAAAGGAAGGTGGTACTCTTAACCTAAATAAAGAGGTAAACTGAGGCAAGCTCAAATAATCAGAAATTGAATCCATTTGGGAATAGCAGAGTAACTGACATTCAAGAACTACATGATGTACAAGCTATAGGTGAGTCCACTGAAGGTTTAGAATGGACCGTATTTATGGAAGGAGGGCAAAGAGGGGGAGTCCAAACAGAGTCCAAACAGTAAGGTCATTGGCTTGAGGATGGGGAGAGGTTCTTGGCAGATGTTCACTGGTCAGGAAATAAGTACAGGTCTTCTGTAAATCAGGCATTTACCGGAAATAAGTCTCTCAGTTCTTAAATTTCGTTCTTCTGTGTGAGTCTCCAGTTCATATTCTCTGGATCCATTTTAAACTGAAATCCTTTGAGAATACAAAGTAAACCCAGCCAAAACAAGATTCTAAGTTTGAACAGTGCTGTGTTTTTTTACATTGCTGGGTGTGGTTGCGTCTTACTCACTAGAACCCTGTGAGCAGTAGGGTCTGTATCTGCAGTCCTGCTGCTGTACAACTAAGCGTGGGTGTTGGAGGCTGGTCAGTGGAGGGGATACCAAAGATGCATCTAGTGCAGCCAGCATTAGCAGCCACCTGAGAACAATGGATATTTGATTCCCCCCACCCCAGGTAAAGTAATTCCTCCTCCTCTTCTTCTTTCCTTCCTTCTTTCCTCCCTCCCTTCCTTTCTCCCTTCCTTCTCCTTCTTCTTCTTCCTTTTTTTTTTGTCTTTTTAGGACTGCAGCACCCACAGCATAAGTAAGTTCTCAGGCTAGGGGTGGAATTGGAGCTATCACCACAGCCACAGCAATGCCTGATCTGAGCCACATCTGCCACCTACATGTGGCAACCTACACGTTGCTCAAGGCAACGTGGGATCCTTAGCCCACTGAACGAGGCTAGTGATTGAGCCCAAGTCCTCATGGATACTAGTCAGGTTCATTACCCTGAGCCACAATGGAAATGCCTAAAATTCTTCTTTCCTCTTCTGGAAGATGTTGCAGACCTTATCATACATACTGGATAGAAATATATCTGATCAGGAGTTCCTTTCATGGCTCAGCAGTTAACGAACCCTACTAGGATCCATGAGGATGTAGGTTTGATCCCTGACCTCACTCAGTGAGTTAAGGATCCGTGAGCTGTGGTGTAGATCACAGACACGGCTCGGATCCCACATTGCTGTGGCTGTGGTGTAGGCTGGCGGCTGTAGCTCTGATTTGACCCCTGGCCTGGGAACCTCCATATACCACCAGTGCGGCCCTAAAAAGTGTGTGTGGGGGGGGAAGAGGGAAGAAAGAAATATATCTGATCAGGAGGGGCTTCAAGGTATCCTACTCCACAGCAATTATATTTTGTAAAAAGCAGCAGGAGAAGAAAATCCCTTGAAGCTGCCCTATTTTAATGTGAGGAAACTGCCTGGTATGAACCTCATCAGCCACGGATTAAAGAAAGATGTACAGCCCAGGGTGGAGTTGGGTCTGTGGGAGCTGTCCTTTGAAATGCTTCTGCAGGGCTAATGCTAAACTGAGAGAAAAGGAACTCCTCTAAACCCTCAAGGCTGTAGATTGGTTCCTCTGGTCCTATGTTTGGAAGTAGCTCCTTTATGTCTGACCTTCAGCCAAACTGGGATACATGGGGTTACCTCTTCATCTATCTTGCTGGTGGCCTCTCCTCTCTGGAGCTGACTCTCACTCTTGGTTATTCAGCATCTTTCCAGATTCACCTCTCTTCCTCAGATGCCTAAGCCATTCTTGGTGTTTCCTAATGTTTTCGAAAACGGCGACAATTTTTAATGTAAAAAAAAAATCAGTGATTGCCATTTGATGGTAGTTCAGTATCTGAGGCCTGGTAAATGAATCACCAACAAGCAGATGAACCCATTTCCTAGATGCCCTATATTTTTCCCACTTGAACATTTCTGAAGTCAGGGTGTGTCTTATAATATTTGATGTATAGATCTAATGTGTTAGCAATTTCCCTACTGCCCAAGAAGTCATTGACCTAATGGGGCTACAACTAAAAGGATATGAGAGAGAGAAACGATGAAAGTAGAGTCCAAGTAGTAAACAAAAATATCAATATATTACATACAACAGAAAATACAGGCTTAAGATTTCAAATGTCATTTTTTTAGATTATACCTTCACATGATTCATAATTTGAAAGGCAAAAGAGGGATGTAGCAGAAGTCTCCCTTTGGATTCTGTCCCCAACTGCCCAGTTCTCCCACTTGGAAGCTGTGTTACCATTTTCTTGTATATTCTTCCAGAGATAGTTTATTTATATGTCAACAAAGATATGCGTGATTATTTCCTTATTTACTCAAAAGATAGGATGCTGTACATAATCCCCCCCACCTCCATACCTTGCTTCTCTTTCTATGCAAGAAAATATCTTGGAGAGTATTCTATTGCAGTACATCAAGAAATTTCAGTCCTTCCTTTATAGCTGGGTAATAGCCATTTTATAGGAATATAATGATTAATTTAGTCTGTGTCCTCAACTGAACTGCTAGGTTGTTTCTAATCTTTTGCTATTGATGCTGGAAAGATGTTACCAGAATCCGGGTTCTTATTCACGCAGCCAAAGAGTGAACTTGCTTTGCTTTGCAGCAAGCAAGCAAAATCTTTATTACAGGAAAGCAAATAGCTCCCAGACAGCTGGGAGGAGTGAGAAGAGCCCCACTCTCTGTTGTCTTATAGGGGTTTTTATCCCTTAACGATGAGGGGGTACCAGCATGGGGTCCAGAAAGATGTGGTTTTCTCCCATTGGCCCTGCCCAATTACCTATATCAATCCTGGTCCAATAAGGATCTTAGGGGTAGAAATGTCCCATAAGTCTCATGATTTCTTTGCCCTTCCCTTCCCATAAACGGAGTCATAGGATGTTACAGACTAATGTCTATCTGGGCGTATGTACACTCCCTTTAGTAAACAAGGCCTGTGGGGATGTTACTCTCTGGAGCCCTTAAGCCACAAATGTTAATCAATAGCCATATCAAAGAATGCATCGAAGCCCATGCTCCTACACTGACTACCTGAGTTATTATTCTGCCTCACTATGATCCAGAAGCCCCTCTTTATTCTTCCAGTTCATGTAGTTTTTGCTTTTTTCTTATGAATGAAAGTAATATTTTTAAATTATCTTTTTATTTTGAAATAATCTGATACTGGCTTAGCAAAAATTAAGCATCATTTCATGTGTTTAAGAACCATTTACATTTCTTTTTCTCTGAACTGTATGTTCATATCTTTTTCCCATTTTTAGATTAGGTTGTTGGTGTTTTTCTCCTTGATTTGTAGAGGTAGTAAGGAAATTTCAGTCCACAGTAGAAAAGATATGAGCATTACTCTGCAATTTGTCAACTGTGGTTGACCCCTGAGAGTGGATATTCAGCATTTGGAACTCCAGAAAACCAGTAAAGAGTAAAGCAGCTCAGGAACTGGTATAATCAGCCAAGGGAGTCTTCTACCCTGGATCAGAGTCTGAGTAGCCCATTGACACTCTTTTGTTTAACTCATTGGCCTGGCTGTCCCCCCACCATCCTCAAACAAACAAACAAACAAACAAAAAACAAAAAACAAACAAATGGGTTCTTCTGTCAAATGGGAAATTTATTCCCAAGTATCAAGCAAATGTTTTGCAGATAACCAGCGGACAACCCAACCAGGTCAAGGGGAAGACTTGCTGGAAGAATATCTGAGAACGATCTCAGGAAATATTTGGCAAGAAGCCTCTTCCAGAAAAGAGCTGTCCAATCATGAACCTCATGCCCATGCTCAGCTCAGTCCCTACATCAAGACAGAATCACTCTGCCTGGAGGAACTGGTGCAGAAAGAGCCTAGGGGGAGGATACACACAGGAGGAGCGTTTTCCCTTAAAAACAAAAGCAAGTAAGTTTTCTGTTGTTATTGTTTTTTCCTTCTTCTCTCTCTCTGACTGGACAGTAACCTCACACCACATGCCTTCCAGCAAACACTCATTACCCAATAAATCATGTGACCGCTTCTGTTTACTTAGAGGTGCTTACCCAACTGGGGCCTCTCATCCAGACCTTGTTCAGTAACTGGTAACCCCCTTCAGACTGGTTTTCAACTGGAAAGGCACCTTCTGAGGACCAGATAGGGCAACTTATTCATTTGCATAGAGGAACCATGGAGTGATTCATTTGCATGGAGTCTTTCCCTGGGCTGCTGGGAGAAGCCATGAATTGTCAGACAAATATGATGCTGCCAAAAAATGTCTTTGAGAGAATACCAGCCCTATTTTCTACACATTATGGAGTGGCTATAGAAAATCTCCTCTCAAAATTGATATTAGGTTCCTTTTCAAAACTGTAATCCTTCAAATTCTGGAATCATTGAAATGCAATGTAAATGCTTTTGCTGAATGCTTTCGCAAAACCTCTGACAGCACTTTTAACTCTGATTAAAAAAAAGAAAAAAGAAAAAATGGCTATTTAAAATGAAAAGAAGGTGGAAGTCGCTTTTGAAGAGATGAAATGCCTGGCCCTGGGTCCAAAGAGGTACATCTCTGAGTGGACCTGGGAATTTCCAAGGTCAGAATCTCTTGGGCTGAGCACTGAGAAAGTTCCGCAGGCCCTATCCCAGGCCTGAAAAATTAGAACTGCAAAAAAGTTGGGCTCCAGAAAATATGCTAGAGAGAAACCAAGAAAACAAAAAGTATAGCCACAAGAGAGTTCCCTGGTGGTCTAGTGGTTAAGGCATTTTCACAGCTGTGGCACAGGTTCAGTCCCTGGCCTGGGAACTTCCGCATGCTGTGGGCATGGCCAAAAAAATTATTATTTTTTTCTTTTTACGGCCACACCTGTGGCATATGGAAGTTCCCAGGCCAGAGGTCGAGTTAGAACTGTAGCTGCCTGCCTACACCACAGCTACAGCAATGCGGGCATCTGCAACCTACACCAAAGCTTGCAGCAATGCCAGATCCTTAACCCACTGAGTGAGGCCAGGAATCGAACCCATATCCTCATGGATATTAGTCAGGTTCTTAACCTGCTGAGCCATGACAAGAACTTCCCAAAAGATAGATAGATAGATAGATAGATAGATAGATAGATAGGTAGATGGATAGATAAATAAGTGAGTGAATTAAAAAAAAAACTATAGCCACTGGAAAACTCTTCAGGTGAAATGTTGTGCTTACTGATGTGTGACAACTCTGCTTCTAAAAACACCATTTTGAAGACCTAGAAATGGCCTTACTGGGTCAAACTATAATATGAAAACATCTGGAGGGCATAGAACCTTCACTCTGTAAACCACCTTTCCGGGTTTTTTTGGACCTCCTTTCAGTCTACTCGCTGGCTATTTTGTTAAGGTTATTAGGCATTTTATTCAGCTTTTTAAAAAAAAGTCCTTATCCCCTAGGATTGGCCTTGGGGGACAGATGTCTTGTGATAAGATTGGGGGAACGCTTGAAACATACCAATAGTACAGATGTGTGTCTGTGCAAATCCTGAAACCAGTAGTGTGGGTGCAGGTGAACTGAATCCTGTAGGCAGTTATTCATCCAAACCATTGATTCCCATTTCTAGATGCCATTTTAAAGCCTGTACAGCCCTCAGGACCCAGTTGCTCACCTCCAAGTAAATGCATTGGGACTAGAATCCAGTCATAGGTCAGAGGTGCCTATGACAAAAAACCTTGAGAATCTTGGAAGCAAGGTCACTGCAGCATTTCTGATACTCAGGAGCTTCCTGTAGACCCCTGAATAAAATTAGGATTCTGTCAGCAGAGAGGTGTGCAATGGCTGCAGGACAGGTCATGGAGAGCATACAAGATCCCTGCCAAGGGGATCATGCATGATCTTTGCTTAGGGAGTTCCTTCCTAATGGCCAAGAATAAATAGCTTGCCTTAGAGAAAAGTTCATTTGATTTTAGAAAATGAAAAAATAGTATTTCTTATCTGTTTTATTTCATTATCTGGAAGTAACATTCTTGCCTTCCTGTTCTAATAGTAGAAGTTTTGTTTATCTCTTGAACTTGGGACATCTGAGTAAACTGCAGGCTTGCCAGAAAGGTCCTTCCTTTGGAAGTCTCCATCAGGCCCTCCTCGCTCATTTTTTCCATCTGCCCCTCTGCTGCAAGAAGTGTATGTTTGTCTGGGCATGAACACACGCATTGGCATTTTTCACCAAGAAGTTTCTAGAAATATCTGAGTTTCTGAAACATCCAAGCTGGAAGTTTTTTTTCTTTTTTCTTTTTCTTTTTTTTTCCTGAAGTGAATAAAGCCTGAGCAGGAGGCATCTTCAAAGAATCCTGTGTTCTCAGCAACTTTAGTGTTAGTTTTTCTTCCAATCTGCCTCACTCTGGGTGCTAATCTCTTAGAAAGGGAGATTATTACCACACAGACTGGGCTGGAAACTGCTTTGCTGACAGGTTTAAGAGTCTTAACAAAATAAACATCAGAAAAGGCAAAACCCTATGCAGAATGGCTTCATGTGGGAGGTAGGGGTAGCACTGGCCTTTCCTTCCAACCTACCACTAGTCTCCTTGTAGAGAGTTGCTAAACTGACAAGCCCTTCACCATACCTGTTGATCTGGTTTATGATTCATGCCTTAAAAGGACCCTAAAGTTGTGGTGATTACTCTTCCTGTTTTTCATACCCAGAAAGCTATACAAATAATAGAATCGTGCCTTTGAGTTTCTTCTCATCTTGCTTAAAGAGACTCAGTTGAAGAATCTTTCCTTGGATTTGACAGAATCTGAACTATGACCAGTATTTGCAAGCAACTTGAGGGCAGAAGAGTATCATTTATTTTTCTCTCCCCCTTCCTAGCACCTTCTAGCACAGTACTAAGAAAATGAAAGTGCTCCATAAATGTTTGTCATATGATTGAATGAAAAAATAGATGGTTAAATTTGCATTTCATTTTAACAGTACTCAAGTTTGGGAGATAAAAGTGTTTATGCAGATAAACTTATTCTGCTTGTTTCTAATACTGGTAGCAATATTTTAGTCTGACTCAGAACAAATTAGAATGTTTAACACCTAACCCAGGTTCCATTAAGATGGAGGGGAGCTATTTAGATGGGACTTGTTTATCGACTAAAGAGCATTCAAGCACAACTAAAACAGCTGTCAGTAATTAAAGTCTTAATTCTTCCACTCTCAAAAGAGTTTGGGAGATTCAGGTAGAAAGGGTCATCTCTACCAAAGTTTAAGAATTCAGGATAGTATTTGAGTGGCTTCTAGAATAAAGGGAATAGATGACTGGCTTGTTCCCCCCCCCCATGCCCCATTTTTTTAAATTGACGTATGGTTGATTTACACTGTTGTGTTAATTCCTGCTATACAATGATTCAATTATATATATATTACATATATATATAATATATGTGTTGTGTATTATATATATATATATATATATAATATATATATAATATTCTTTTCCATTATGGTTTATCATAGGACCTTTAATATAGTCCCCTATACAGTAAGACCTTGTTGTTTTTCCTCTCCATATATAATAGTTTACATCTGCTAACCCCAACTCCCCTCCCATCCTTCTTCCAGCCTTCCCCAACTTGGCAACGATAAGTCTGTTCTCCTTGTCCATGAATCTGTTTCTATTTTGTAGATAGGTTCATTTGTGTCTTATTTTAGATTCCACATATAAGAGATACTACATGGTATTTGTCTTTCTTTGTCTGACTTCCTTTACTTAGTATGATAATTTCTAATTCCATCCATGTTGCTCCAAATGGTATTATTGTGTTCTTTTTTATTGCTGGGTAATATTCCGTAGTATATTTGTACACATCTTCTGTATCCATCCCTCTGTCAATGGACATTTAGGTTATTTCCATGTCTTGGGTATTGTGAATACTGCAGCTTTGAGCATAGGGGTGCATGTATCTTTTTGAATTATAGTTTTGTCTGGATATATACCCAGGAGTGGGGTTGCTGGATCATACAGTAACTTTATCCTTAATTTTCAGAGGAACTTCCATATGCTTCTCCATAGTGGTTGTATACTAACAGTGTAGAAGAGTTCCCTTTTCTCCAGTCCCTCTCCAGTATTTGTTATTTGTAGACTTTTTTGTTGAT
Source organism: Catagonus wagneri (assembly GCA_004024745.2). Taxonomy (NCBI): domain Eukaryota; kingdom Metazoa; phylum Chordata; class Mammalia; order Artiodactyla; family Tayassuidae; genus Catagonus; species Catagonus wagneri. The sequence continues at coordinate 14,121,821 of PVHT020000166.1, forward strand.
GGCCATTCTGACTGGTATGAGATGGTACCTCATTGCAGTCTTGATTTGCATTTCTCTAATGATTAACAACGTTGAGCATTTTTTCAAGCGCCTGTTTGGCCTGCCACTTTTGATATCTGAGAGAGACCCCTCTCCCAGCCTCTGTGTCTAATAGGCCTTGAAGCAGTCAGGCCCTCTCCAGAGAGTAGAGGCCATACGACCTGTGTTAAGATTTTAGGTTAGGAGTCAGACAAGGATTGAATCCTGATTCCATATCTTACTATGTAATCTTAAACTACAGACTCTACTTTTCTAAATCTTCATTTCCTCTGTAAAAGGTGGGCTATAAAAGACTGTGGCAAGGATTAAATGCGATAATACATTTAAAGCACTTAGCATAGTGCCTGACACTTCATAAACTCTATAAATGGTAGCTGTGATTATTATTATTAATATTATTATTATTATTATTACCATCATTATCATCATCTTCAGTTCCCCATACCAGAACATCACAGAACAAAGAGGTTTTGATAAGGATCTTTTCTGAAAGAGTAGGTCCTGAGTCTATGAAAATGTATTTACTTGGTCATGGACCGCAATCCACTTAGTTATCATAGATGTGGGCTGAGGTCAGTCAAGGATAAACTCTCAAAAAGGGTGTGTGCAGCTTAGCACAGACACTCTTTGACCTTAGCAGCTCTGGTAAAGGCAGTGTTTTCCTCCTTAATTTGGTTCTCAAAGGGGCTTGTTAGGGGACATTCAATCACAGTCACGCTGTTTACTTTTCACTACCAATCCCATTGCCCCACCACCATCAAAAAAATAAAATGAAAAGTAATAGACAATAATATGTTTAAAGATGACTTTTGCTTGAAACTACTAACTCAGTGTTAGGGAAACAGCTGAGCCAGTCGAGAGACTTCATAGCCTGCTGAACACAGCTTTGAACACCAGCTTGGACACTTTCTGGTTTGACCTGGTGCAAGTCACCTGACCTTTGGGAGCCTCAGTTTCCTCATTTGTAAAAGGAAGATAACAAAGATTACCTAACTAGGTTTCTATAAAGGTTAAGAAGAGTGTATATAAACCATATCTACTAAAAACATTAACTGCTCAGTAAAAATGGTAGCTGGTTGCAGTGCTCTGGTTGCTTTACAGTCCTACCCAAGACTAAGGAGAAATGGCTCCCCAAAGCATATTAATAGTTAACACTCACATATGCTTAGAATGTCCCAGGCAATCCCCTATTCCCTTTATAGATTAGCTAGTTTAGTTCCCTCAATAATCCTATGATGTGGGTGATATTTTTACCCCAGGTGATATTTTTACCCCACTATACCAATGAGAGAAATGAGGCATAGAAAGGCCAAGTGTCTTCGCTACTACTCCATAGTTGGTAAATGGGTACAGATAGTCATCTTAGTCAGTGTGATGTCAGAATTCCTATTCTTGGCTACTCTACCAGGGTACCTCTTTTGGATGACCCACCTAGTGTTGAAGGAGAGGACAAGCCACAATCTTCCTTTCCAGATGGCTTTCTCAGTGACCTAGGGTCATGGACTTGGCCTCCAGGTGTCTTAAATGAGGTCAGAAGAAGAGCCATACCCTCTCACAGGGACTTTCCATTGGTCCCAATGGGACTAAAGCTAGCAAAAATGGATCCTATGCCAATGACAGTTTTAAAATTATATTTGGAATTAGAAGGAAAAGTCCACTGTAGAAGTGCAGGGATCAGAGATAATAACTCTCTGTCTCATTTTGGGGAGGCTGTGTGGCTTAATGGAAAGCCTCCTAACCTTAGAGTAAACAAACTCTGTGGAAATATGATCATTTTTGGCTGTGTGACCTCTCTGTGAACGATTAATAAAACTTACATCAGGGAGTTCCTGTCGTGGCTCAGCAGTTAAAGAATTTAGTATCTGAATACTAAAGCAGTTAAAGTATCCAAGAGGACATGTGTTCGATCCTTGGCCTCGCTCAGTGGGTTAAGGATCCAGCGTTGCTGTGAGTTGTGGTGTAGGTCACAGACACGACTTGGAGGCTTGGATCCCGCCTTGCTGTGGCTTAGGCCAGCAGCTATAGCTCTGATTCAACCCCTAGCCTGGAAAAGTCCATATACTGCAGGTGAGGGTCCCAAAAGACAAAACAAACAAAGCAAAAAACTTACATCAGAACACAGAATCACTACAGAACTAACATTGTTCCAGGAATTAAATGAGATGATGCATGGAAAACTCTCTATATAGTGCTAATACTACTGTGGATTGTCAGTGAAGGAGCATCTTACTCTGCACCTTCAGGGGTCTTGCACAACTTTCAGAACAATTATTATCTTAGGAGATAGTTGAGAATTTTGGACTGCCTCTCTCTGAAATTGGCAGCATTGGAGCGAAGACTAGACACTTTGCTTTATTAGTCCTTCCTTGAACATTGTCCTTAAATCTTCTGACTTCTACCATCTCATGATATCTGCTGTTGGCCAAACTTCTGCCAGGGAGGCCTGACAACCACCAACCCTTTGAACAATACTTTCCTGCTTTCAAGGGTAGCTTGGAGAAGAACGTGGCATGGCAGGGGAAAAGTCGGGATATGGAACCAGAAGCCAAGTTCTGCATCTACAATGAGCTAGGAATGTGACTCTTTCTTTGCTGTCTGGGACTCGAGTGCCTCATCTATAGAATATGGAGGGGGCTGTCTTAGAATAGCTAGCACTGAGGTCACTTTCAACCACTCCTCAAATTAGAGACCTCTTTCCCCTACTAGGTTCCCAGCACCCTGACTTCACTGACTTGGGAGCATTATAAAGCAATGCTTTATGGCTAAGTATTACTAAGTTTTATGGAGAGTGAAGAGGGAGGAAGAGAAAAGCAAAATGGCACTCCAAGATAAAACAAAATTATAATCAATCTCTCTCCCCAGGAAAAAGAATGAATCTCTTCTTTTGGACTTCCTGTGGCAGCAAAGAAAAACCTTTAATTCCAGAGCCAAAACTATTTGTATACTATCTCAATGTCCTTTCACAGAGAGCGCATCACAAAAACAATGACAAAGGCACACGAAAGACAAGCTATTGTTTTGTTGTATTTATATCCAATGTAGGAAACAGCATGAAAATATTGTTAAGGAAACCCAGTAAGTCTCTGCTCCAGGGTATGTATATAGTTTCGATGCCAAAAGCAGCAGGGCCAGATGTTGGAGGCCATGATCCCCCCTGAAAGAACAAAGGAGAAACATGTTGAATTCCAAAAGGGAGGGGAAGAGCTGAAAGTAATCATTCAGGTGCCCACAAAGCAAGCTCTTATAGAGGCTACATAGCAAACAGCCTTCTCCTGGATTGTCAGTGCAGATGCAGAGGGATTTGGACACAACTGTCATCTCTATGTGTCTCAGTTTCTTCATCTATGAAATGGGGATACTAAAAGTGCCTAGCTCACAGGGCTGTGGTAGAAATTAACAACTTAATCTATGTAAATCACACAGAACTGTGCCTGGAATGTGCTAAATACTTGCTATTAGCTAATATTCTTATTACACATAGGCCTACGGAGAAGGGCTTCTTATAATTTGCGAGCTGTAATTATAAATTCCCACCATTTTAGGGAGACCGTGAGGTAAAGTCAAATCAGTGTTGGTTCTGCTACTAGACAAACATGGATGGGAATCCTGGCTCCATTATTTACCAGCCTTCATTCTCAGCAAGACTGCAGAAACAGTGGGGTCACAGTGGGTCAAAGTTTAAGGTTGCGAAGGAATATGGTCCCACTCCAGGTATTCTGTAGACACTGTATTATCCTGACCTGTGGAACCCCTTTTAAGCCTCTTTCCTCCATCATCCTCAAATCATCATCATCATCATCACCACCACCACCACTATGATTAACTAGCTAGAATCAAAGCAGACATTTGTCATTTTCATCCTTCTAACTCCTCTGCATTCAGTCTTCCATTCCCCAAAGAATGACCATTAGAGTTGGAAGGACCTGAGTAAACTGATCGTTCAAAGATGCAGGAGGATTTTTTTTTTTTATTGAGATGAAATTTATGTAAAATTAACTGTTTTAAAGTGATCAAATCGGTGGCATTTAGGACATTCACATGTTGTGCAACCATCACCTCCGTCTAGTTCCATAACATTTTCATCATCCCCACAGGAGACCCCATACCCATTAAGTAGTCACTACCCATTCCTCCCTCCTCCTCAGCCATAGTAACTATGAATTTGCTTTCTATTTCTGTGACTTTACCTATTCTGCATACTTTGTATAAATAGAGTCATAAAATACATGGTCTTTTTTGTCTGTCTTCTTTCACTTAGCATAAAAATTTGGAGGTTTATCCATGTTGTAGCATGTACTGCATTCCATTTTTGGTTTAATTTTATTCCATTTATTAATTTAATTTTATTGCACGTATGCACCACATTTTGTTTATCCATTTGTCAGTTGATGGACATTTTGGTTCTTTTCACCCTGTGAATAGTGCTGTTATGAACAATGGTATAAAGGCACTTGCTTGAATACCCGTTTTCTGTCCTTTTGTGTAAAATTGCTGGATCACTTGGTAATTCTATGTTTAACATTTTAACGAACTACCAAATTGTTTTCCATAGCTGTTGTACTACATTATGTTCAGTAGAGACTTTTATTTTGAAAAATAGTCCTGATGTTTGAAAATTTCTCTCCCTTTTCGTTTGGGCGAGGAGTTGCCCTTGCAGCATGTGGAAGTTCCAAGGCCAGGGATCAAACCCACACCACAGAAGCGCCAAGCCACTGCAATGACAACCCCAGATACTTAACCCACTAAGCCACACAGAAACTGAAATTTTCTCCTTTTTGACCCATATGGGTCAGTGGGTTGGAGGGGACAGTAGGGTTAGGGCCTGGATCCCTCCGCTGCCTCTTTAACCCTTAGTTGTTGTAAGACACTAACTCTGCCCTTTAAAAAGCTCACTGTACTAAACCAGTGGGGAAGTGGGAGGGGGTAAGTGGGAGGAGCATACAGAAGCCTCTGAGTATGACCAAATCTAAACAAGAGGCTATTCTATAGACCATTCTGTGTAGATAGTTTTGAATCCTAATTGCTTTCTTGAAAGAGAACCATGGTTTCCTTGTGTGTTTTTTCATGATAGCAACTGACCACAATTTTGAGGTCTCTTGAGTATTTTCTGCCTGAAGTTGTGTTAAAAGCAACTTGAAGGACATGTCAGAAATCCCTCTTGGGGGACAAGGGTAGATTAGGCCTTGTAGGAACACCTGCCACAGAGGTCAGTGGGTGGGGCGAGGAAGTTATTGTAGTAGTTAGAAGAGTGGGATTTGAGGAAGATTATGGGCGGTCAGGGCCATGGAAGCTCTTTGTCTGCCATTAGACCTGAGAGGTGAGGACAGAGCAGAAAACAGGAGACAGAGCAAGCCCTTAGGGGTCGGGGGCAGGTCTGCAATCTAATAAGACAGAGACAAAGGATTCTGGATGAGGCATTAACTGTGAATGGGGTTGGGATGGCCAAGTTTATTCTTCTCAGGGATTTTTCTCCTGAATATGGGAGACAGAGTAATAGACAAAATCAGAACAGCTTTCTCAACAGGTACCTGTGAGAGCTTATGAGTATTAGAGAATGACTGAAGTTTAACTAAATGTCTTTGCAAAGATACTGACATCAAGAATAGATTGTAAAATTTGTGACCTGGTGAATGCAGAGCCCCCTTCCTCTGAAAAGTGTTACCATAGTTCATATTCTTTCCTGCATTGTCCAAAACCATAATAAGAATAGCTGGATCTCAAACATGTCCTCAGTTTACTCCTAAAAGGGGGCTAATTTTCATTTTCCTAAAGCATTGTAGCAAATAATGCCCCATAGTGGGTAGCTGAATATAAAAACCCTAAGAAGTTCATTTTAGGCCAAAGATAACTATTGCTTGCTGCCCTCACATCCCTTTCTTTGCTGGGATTTCCACCAAAACCTCAAGGTATGGGAAATTTTGTGGGAGTTTGAGGGGGTCCCAGGACTTGACTGGGAATCTTTGGGATGACTGAAGGGCAGGTCCTGCTAGGTCACAGAAGCCTTACTCAGCTGGGCTAATGTACTTAGGTTTCCAAACTCCCACCGGGCACAAAGTGTCTTTCCTGCAACTTCTTTATTCCTCTAAGTCAAGAACCAACTCTGTTCCTTGGAATAGAGCATTGTTTTTTGTTTTTGTTTTGTTTGTTTTTGTTTTATTTTGGCCACCCCCACAGCATGCAGAAGTTCCCCGGCCAGGGCTTGAACTCACGTCACAGCAGTGACCAGAGCCACAGCAGCAACACCACCAGATCCTTAACCCACTAAACCACCAGGGAACTCCAGAATAGAGCAAAATTTATAGAAGAGTCAATTTAAGGGTCTTTGTGCCCTTAGCTGTGGAATACCTCATCCAGCTCTCCAGAGCTCTGCAGAGCTTCTGGAGCTCAAGCCAGAAGCTCATAGCTCTGGCTGTATTGTTAATGGCAGTATACTGAGTAAGAGATGTATGGGAGTTGGGATCATGGAGTCCAGGACCAAGAGACATGGGCTCCTTGGAGACTTTTGGAGAAGGGTTCAGTGAACTGACCATGGACAGTGCCTCATACCAGGACGTACAAACAGCAGAAGATTTGATCCCCACCACCCTTCTTTCCTTTGTGCGAGTCATGTACAACTTGATCAAGGACATCCTGGCTCCCAGCTGATGGCTCCACCTGCAGCCTAGTGGACCAGAGGCCACCTGCTCCCCAGCCAGCCGGCAGAAGTCCCCAAGTTCAAAGAGCTAGCTCCCCTTCCCCTGGGTTTCTGCTCTCTTGTGGAATCCTCTTTCCAGACCTCTCCTTTATAGGCAGCTCTTTTCAGGCTTCCCTTAAGATTGAAATCCAAGTTTGGCGGGGAGCAAAAAAGTGAAAGCTCACATCTAACAGCAGCAGGGACCAGCTGCTGGGTCAACTTTCCTGAAAACAGGGCTTCCTGTGGAGTGCATGGAGCATCTCAGAATCTGCCATCTGACATCCTGCCAGTTTTTCTAATTGTCTTTTTAAAAATTATAACATGAAAATAGATGTTTTGATTTGAAAGAGAGAGAGAGAAGAAATTAACTATTAAGGTTCAGGGAAGTTAGAGGGAAAATTTTAGGAACACCCTGAAAGCTTTTTATTGTATTTACTGGGCCACTCTGCCAGGGGAAGGATGATAAGTCTTTTGCGCCTAATGCACAATTCAAAGTCCTGTGTGCTTAATAGGGTGACACAAATGTCTGTGTTTCTTTTTGCTTTGACCAAAAGCCTTAGAGAGGGGCCACCCCAGGGGGTGGTCTTGGAGGGGGATGGCCATGCCAGTTGGTTCAGTTCTTCCCCCACCAAACTCGTTCCCAGCCAAGGCCAAGCCAATGGGGGCCTGAAGGGCTGTGAGCTACAGCCGAGCAGCAGAGGAGTCCTAGGGAGAAGGGGTGTGGGGCAATGAGACGGTTCAGTCCTCCCAACTTGGAGAGATATGGAGCAGAGCTTTCCTAGCGTGGGCTCAGCCTGAATCACTCCCTGTGATGCTTTTGCCAAATGAAACTGTAAGGGGAGGCGGAGGGGGGGTTGTCCAGCGACTCCTTCTCCCCCGCCCCGTGCTCTCTTGCCCTCCCTGGCTGGGGAAGCACTGGGCCGAGGTCAGCTGGCTGCCTTTGTGGCTGCTTCCCAGGAAGGAAGAAGCGTTGTCTGCAGATCAGTTTATCAGCTGGCTTTCCTGTGCCTGAGCGCCGCCGTTTTCCGGGGACGGCTGCCACCCCCGTGATTCCCAGCCAAGGCTGCCGGTGGTGCGTGAGAGCCGGATAAATAGGCCATTGTGAGGCCGCTCAGAATCCAGGTTCCTTATCAAATTATCCACCAGCGAGAAAGACATTCCGCCCCTCCTGCCTGTCATCTCAGCTTCTCTCTTCTCTCTCTGCAGTTACAGCCATTTCAGTTTTTGCTGTTGTTGTTTTAGTTTGGGGCTCCCCACCCACCGCCAGAAATTAAGTTACTTGTACATATTATGTGAAGCCAGGACTAGGGGCATGTCTTCTAGGAGGGTTTTCACAGGAGTTTTGGTTTGCAACCTTTATTTAGCTCCCTTGGCTTTAGTATATGTTGTTTCTACTTGCTCAGGCCGCACACAGGCACATCATTCAACAGCAACTGCAGATCCTAGGGACACAATTCTGTAGGGCTTTAAATCCAGTGGGGCTTTTTGTGTTGTTGATTTGCGGTTTGTGGATTTGTGTGTGTGTGTGTGTGTGTGTGTGTGTGTGTGTGTTGGGGGTGGGTATTTTTAGGTAGCTTTTGACTGCTTTATAGACACTGAGGACTTGAAGGAGAAAAAAACATAAGTAGAAACTGATTACCTGATGGAGGCTATGAGGAAGTGTGATAGTTCTAGGGAAGACTAATGCTGAGATGTTGATAGTGTCCGTTTTCTGTTTTAATCCTGCAGCAGCCCAACTGGCAAACAAGGGTTTGGTGATCCCTGGTGGCTGACTTGATTTTAGGGCCTATGACGTATGTGGTTGCACAGAGTCCCTTGCTTAGAGGGCATCCATGCTTAGCTTAATATTCTACCACCATAATCTTGAAAAGCTTAATCATTTTTGAAAATACTCTGAATTTTCTTTTTTGCACTGGGATTTGCAAATTATGTAGCCAGTCCTGTAAGTAGGAGTTTAAGTTCATTTGAGTAAGTGTTTGAATACATTCCCATTTGAGATAAAATGCTGAAGGTTTTAGTTTTCAAAATATCTATTACTGCTGTTCTGACGGATAAGAGGATGTTTTACAAACTAAACTGGGTCCCCTGGCGTAGTGGCAACTGCAGTGAGCGGAGCAAGAAAATACATCCAGCCAAGACTTGCTTCGTTTTGCCTGCTCACAGTTCTTATTTTAGGAAACTTAGTATGTGCACTCCTGAAAGATCCGGTGATTCCATAATGAGACACTCATTTGTACAGTTATCACTTCTCTTTCTTTTCATCCATTCCGAAATGACTGGCTTCCACATCTGATGGTCAAATCAGCATTGAAAATTGGACTTATCCTATCAAAAATCTCCCCTGGTTTTGGAGACTGTGTTTAACACTTTCAGCACCTAAACAACTCTTGGGAAAATACTCTGAATCTGGAACTTGGCCATCCTGAGAGACAAGGAGAAAAAGTGGGAAAATTCATAATAAATAAGGAAAATTCTAGTTTTCTAGAAATTATTTCTGTAAGAAACAATTGTCATGGTTTGATAAGATAAATATTCCTTTCCAGAGTAGATACATTTATTTGTTTATTCCTTCTCATTAATTTATGACTACTTTTCATTCATTAAACAGATTCTATGGGACTCGTCAGTAGATAGCATCTCATGATACAATAAAAGAGAATGAGGTTCAGAATAGTGGGTCTGTAAACAAGTAAACAGAGTACAGTGACATGTTACAGGTGCTGAAACAGAAGTATCTATCAAGATGCTTTAAGGCCACAAAGGGATTAATGGTATCAATTCTGTTTGCTCATCATTCATGACTATGATATTTTTCTTCATGAACCTTAATATTATTACTCTTGTTAATAGACAACAACATAAAGTAATTGACATGCTAAGCACTTACAAGCAATTTCTCAGCTGTCTCAAAATATAATGAGTTAGGTCCATTTATAAACCCTGTTGTTTAGAAGAAACTGAGGCTGGGACCTGCAGTAAATTGCTCAAGGCCACAAAGTTCCTAAGAGGTAGGGTCAGGATTTGCTATAGCTGTTCTCTTCCAAAGTGTGCCTTCTTGAGGGAGGCCACACTGCCTCCAACAACACAGCTGCAGTGCCATGTGTAATCATGTTTGTACAGAGTATCAGAAAAGTGGCATCAGAATTCCCGTTGTGGCGCAGTGGAAACGAATCCGACTAGGAACCATGAGGTTGCGGGTTCGATCCCTGGCATCGATCAGTGGGTTAAGGATCCGTTGTTGCCGTGAGCTGTGGTGTGGGTTGCAGACGCGGCTCGGATCCCGCGTTGCTGTGGCTCTGCTGTAGGCCAATGGCTACAGCTCTGATTAGATCGCCTAGCCTGGGAACCTCCATATGCCGCGGGTGCAGCCCTAAAAACGGCAAAGGACAATGAATGAATGAATGAAAGAAAGGAAGAAAGGAAGGAAGGAAGAAAGAAAAGTGGCATCTACTGTGGCACGTGACCACCTTCCTTTTTACAAAATATACTGGGACCAGCACTCCAGAAGAGAGTGCTTTTGTTCTCCCCTTACCAGTAAGATCATACCTTTTTGCTTCAACAATTTATGGTTGCTAGTGATACAAAGGGCTCTCGGGAGAGGAGAGTAAATTCCTAAAATGTGGGCCGGATACAGTGTTTTTCCATCCCTTCAGATTTTGTGAGCATTCAAACACTCCCAGGTAACTTAACTGGTGAGTTCTTCCCCCATGGAATATTGTATATCTCCATGTTTATGCCTCAGTGGTCAGTTTTAGGCTTTTCCTGTTAGATGTGCAGGAAGCCAGCCTTTTGAGGGTCATCCCCAGAAATCCCATTTGGCTATTGGCACTAGCAGTTCCTAAAGACCGCTTAGGTTTGAGAGGTTGGAGAATCTTCCTAAGTCTTAAACACATTACTGCAGTAAGGAGAAGGTGGTGGAGGGTGGCAATTTATAGCCCCAGTGGGGCTGAGGGTGAGACAGAACTGAAGATGTGGCCAGGATAAGGTCAGGAGGAGTGTCAGAGCGAATGCTAGAAATAGAATTCAGGTCTAGCACGTTCCCCTCTGCGGGAAACTGCCTCCTTGTAACCTAAAACAGGGTTAGCTTGGGACAAAGCAAAGCAAAGCAAAATTGACTTCTTAAGGGAGATTTTTTTTTCTCTTTTCTGCTGGAATCTAAAGACAAACTCCTTGGTTGGGTGATAAATGTTTTCACTGGGGAGAGGCTAAATTCAGTTCCTCCTATCCAGAGATAGTCCCTTGCTCTGACCTTGACCTGAATGTTTAACAAAGCTGTGAAACAGAAGGCAAGACTAGAAAAGACCAGCAGAGAAAGAATCATTCATTACAACATTGTGAAGATCTCAGGTATCTGATTACCAGCCTCTCTGTTATTGATTGGGCCCCAGTACATGGTTGGACTTTTTAAAAGAGGATTATTATTATATGAGAAGAAAACATAAATGATCATTCCAGTGCAATCTGATAACTTTTTTTTTATATGCTACATGGCTGGTGAATATTAGCTTCTGGTTGTTAATTGGAAAGTGTCAGATTTGGGTAGATCAGAAACAAGGTAAGTTGTATAAATAAAACCCCTACGTGTATAAAAACAATTGTTTTGGAAACAACATGACAACTTTGTACTACCGGTCTTGGATTGGCTGGGTCACCAGGGAAACTCTGTAGTGGGTATCTTTGTTCTTTTATTCATTCTTTGTCAGGCAGTACATAGCTATAGTTCTCTGCTGTGGACAGATAAGACACAAGCTCCTCTGTCCTCAGAGAGCTTACGATGCCCAGGGAAGACTGAAAAGGAAAAGCAGGTGAACTTGGACTCAGACGTATTGGAGGCTGCATGAAAGACTGATGAGGCTGGGAGCATAAGAAACTCTCTCCCTGAGCTTCTTTGCTTTGGGGTAAAGAGTCAGAAAGGGTGAGGGTTGTGCTTAGTACTTAGGAGTCCCTGGGGATGAGGGAGGGATAAAGAAGTCAGGCCAGTGACTGCTCTTCAGGCTCACTGCGTGGCGGGGAGGGCGTAAGGGTGGGTTGCCTCCTATAGGGAGAGGACTCTCTAGCTTCCAGGAAATATGGAAGGGAGCCTTGCTCTGCAGCTCTGCCTTGATCATGGTCAGGCTTTGACCGTGGGGAGAGTGGCTCATACATCAGGAGAGGCCACATCCTGGGCTGCATTTCCCAGGTGATAGCCCCCAGGGTGTAGATCTCAGCATTGTCCATGGGACCAGGTAGCAGGAGCAGAGGCAGTTGTGACAGACTTCTCTATGGAGATCTGGAGCAGGAGAACAGTGCCCATGTAGGACGCTGTTGACTTTCCACTGGGTGAGACTTAAAAGTGAGCTGAAAATTGTGATAAATTGTGATTATTATAGTGATGGTGATCCCACTGTATCCACGGCTGGTGAAACCCAGTCAAGAATAATATACAGAAGACTCTAATTCAAGGCAATGTGAGAGACACCAGGGTGGGCTTTGCAGGGACCAGACGATTTAAGTCGCCTCGAATTCAAATAATTTATAATTTTATGAAATAATAACTATGGAAATCAGAAGGAAAAATCAAGGGTTTTATTCAGGATGTCTAACAGACATCTGTTTGATCATTCACCTTGCCATACCTCTCTCATTTGTGAAGACTTTTCGGGCTCGCCAGATTCTGGTTCCAGAGTTACACGTTTTACTACAATTTAAACAGAAGCATAAGTAATACTCCTCGATAATGGTCAGTATACTGAAAATTAATCTGAAATCAAAATAACGTTATGGTCACAGAATTATTTTAAAAAAGTACACAGTCTTTACATAGACTTTATTAACTTTCTTGAATATTAACTTATTACTCTGGGGTTATAAAAAGAGTTATTGATAGTAGCACAACAGTGTGAATGTACTTAATACACTAAACTATATACTTAAAAATGATTAAGATGTTAAGTTTGAGTGTTATATATATTCTACCACAATTAAAAAGAAATGGGAAAAAAGAGCCTTTGCAGCCTTGGAAGTTTTCTGTTACTATATGCATTTTAGGAAGCCAAGCATACTTTTTTGGTCCCTGCGCTTTGTGACATGATGAAGCACCTTTGCAGTTACCATATTTTTCATGGAGAGTTAGAAAGGTGCTTTGTTACTCTTCACCACTGTGGTGGAGGATGGTGGTGCCCACATCCAAGGTCCCCTCGTCTTCCTGAGTTTCCAGTTGATGGCAGTTCTCAGTCCTTGTGCACCAGGTGAGCTAGGAGACTAGTTCTCATCGGAATGAGCATGCTTCACTTCAGATCAGGGTACCTTTTCTATGTACTCTCTTTGCTCCTCTATTGGTCAAATGGAGAAGTTTCAAAGACTGAGAAGGTGGGAGTATAAGAGGGAATGAGCCTGGATCCCCAAGTAACTGTGTGGAACAGAGCCTTACTGGAGTCTTACATGGGACTTGGAGAGGAATGAGAATAAACTTTTGTTGCATTAAGCCACTGGAATTTTACTCTTGTTAAGTAGTTAGCCTACTCTGACTAAGACAACCATAAAAGGTATTACAGACACAGGATGTGTACTGATGTACCTGTAAGCTAAGGAAAGGTCAGGTAGGCAGGGGAAGTGGAGATTACCTGTTTAATGATTCTCAGGTGTAAGCGTTTCATGTTGCTCATTAATCATGTGACAGATATGTTTAAATAAACATAGACATGCAATTCTTGTTCAACAAATATCTCAAGGGAAATGGGTTTTGTTAGGCTTGGACCAGAAAGTTAATGCCTCTCTTTGGGACCAGCATAGATGTTGCAACAGAAATCAAAGAAAAAGATTTCCCAGGGGAAAATGAAAATGCAGTTCAAGGAGAGAGAGTCATGAGTCCCCAATATAAGAGTTCTTTTCAGAGTTCCAGGTTTCCCCAAGTCTTGGGGATTTAAGATGTTTTTCTAAAATGATGATTCATGCTAACACCAGACACAGGAAATGAAGGCCCCTGGACTCTTAGGAGTTCCCCAAGCAGAACTCACCTAATCCTGCTTCAGGGCCTGTTGCAGGTTTGGTTCTAAGTTGTCCTTATGGACACTGTGTTTGAGACGGAATTCCTGTCTTTTGACCCCAGCGCTGCAACCCAGGACAGGCCATCCACCCTGTCCTGACTTGGAGGGAAACCCTCACTCTTGGCCCCAGTAGTAGACCCACTCTTTGGTCAGTAGGACTGTTCACCAGATTGTCCTTCCCACTGTAGAATAACCTCTTAGCTTCATACATGCTTCTGAGAGGCTAGTAGGGGACATTTTTATGACCTTTTAGTGAGTTTGTACTCACTTAAAATAAATCTTTATCATGCCCTCAGAGGCTCTGCATGATCTGACCTCTGTCCTTCTCAGTCTAGCATCTTGAACTGCCTCACCCCCTTACTCACCACAGCTACCCTGATTTTTCCTAAACAGTGCAGGCTTTTTCTCAGAGCCATCTAACATGCTATTTCCTGGGCCTGAAAATGCTCTTCTTCCAGACTTGGCTATTCCAGATCCTTTTCTTCCCTAGGCCTTAGCCTAGAAACCACCTCTGGAGAGAAGTCTTCTCTGACTTGACCACCTAAGAAGGTCATCTTGCCTCCTATCTTCTCTTGTCCCTGCCTCAAACCGTCTCAGCCCAACTCTTATTCTAGTCATTGTGACAGCAACAGCCTTGTCCAGGTGTCACCTGCCAGCACCTTACTTCAGCTGTTCCTGGCTTCTTTTGGCTTCTGCTTGAGGGTTTCTCTGATGCTGCAGTGGGAGCTTTGCATGCACAGCCTGAGAATGGGAGGAGATTTATGACACAGGACCAGTGGGAACTGGTAGGCCATTGCTTCTCTCTTTAGTGTCTCAGGTGGACTGTTTTGAGGTGCATGCTATGTGGTTCCCTAGTATCCCACCAGGATCACCCCCATGGACAACAGCAGTGACCAACTTGAGATGACACCATTGTTTCAGCTTTTCCTCTTTCTTAATTGTCCTTTTCATAGTCCCCACTCCTCTTTCCTAGGGTCTCTTCCCCAAATAAATTACCTACTTGGTATAGTTTGCCAATCTTTCCCTGGAGAACTTAGGTGAACACAGTCCTCTCCCTTATTTAGTATCTTAAGATCTTCATTTCTCTCATAGCACTTACCACAGCTAACATTATTTTATTTATTTCTATGGCTATTTTTTCTAATCTATGCAATTAGATTATAAACCCTAGAGGACGGGAACCTCATCATTTTCATCTGTCTGTGTCTTCAGCTCACAACTGTGAAGTAAATATATATTGCATGAATGAACACATCTCAGAAGGTTGTATTTTAAGAAGAATGTTTGTATTCTATACATTGAGAGGCAATAGGATATGCTGGTTAGGAGCATATGATCCAGAGTCATACCTTCTTGGCTTAATTCCTGAGTCTGCCAACTAAAGTAGCTCAGAGGCCTTGAGCCATTTGCCAAACCACGCTGGACATCAATTTCCTCATCCGTAAAATGAGATTAATAATAGTACCTACGGCACGGAATTGTTATGATGCTTAAATAAGTTATATAGAAAGCACTCAAGACAGTGCCTAACAAAGTAACTACCCAATATACTGTATCTCTTTAATCTTCCCCTTTTTACAGTCATTTAATGAAATTCAGAATTGGGCAGATGTATATCTATTTTAGATCTTCCATATTTATCAGTCCTTAGCAACATTTTTTAAAGTATGCTTGGGTTAAATAATATCAGCCTTCTGCCCCATAGCCAAGAATCAGAGGATTTAGGGCTCAAGTACTTTATTTATTTATTTTTTTTATCAGTCTTTCTATTCATTTTATTTTATTTTTTTTGCCGGTAACTTTTTTTTTTTCTCTTAATGGATTTTATTTCACTTATAGGTGTGCATAAATCATCACAAGTCAATTTTACAGATTTTGTATCCCAAACCCCCAGTGCATCCCCCCACCCCCCCAGATTGTCTTATTTGAAAAACCAAGGTTTTCCAAAGTCTGTGAGTCATTGTCTGTTCTGTAAGAAGGTTCATTGTGTCTTTTAGTT
>PVHT020000166.1:14138556-14294840 GCA_004024745.2 Catagonus wagneri
GGAGGTATGGGGTTGCTTCTATCGCGTAATCGCCCCTCCTACCTCTTGATGTGGTCTCCGCTGTGTCTTCTGGAGCAGAGTATCTTTTTTGGAAGTTTACAGTCCATTTGGTTGAAGGTTGCTCGGCATTTGGCTGTATTTTTGCTGTTTTTCGGGAGAGAAGTTGAGCTCCAGTCCTTCTATTCTGCCATCTTAATCCAATCCTCCTCGGTTGCCGGTAACTTTTAAAACTACTTGCTCACAAATAAGAACTGAATTGATGAGGGGCTAATGTACTGTTATGAAAGTGCCTTCTTGTGGTTAATGTAGGGGGCCTGAGAATCTTGACTTGGATCTGGGACACAGTCTCATTCAGAGAAGTGAGAGGGAGAGCCGATTCTTCTCAAGTACTTTAAACATATCATATGTCTTTGGTTCTTCCTAAGAGGTGCTTTGAGAAACATTTAGATTAACCAAAACTAATTGGATAAAACCAATGCCAATATTGGATGTGTTACTTTCCTCCATTTCTTGTCTTTTCTGGGGTTTACATCAGTGTGATTAACATTTTAAAGTTGTAACTAGAACCACCACTGAATGGTACTCATGACCGCAAGCTCGTAAGTGTTTTTTTGAAATTGTAATCTGTTTAAGTAGTGATCAAATGTTATATTAAGAAATGCTCATGGGGTGAGGGTTGGGGATAGACACCATTACTGATTGGAACACAGACCAAGAACTGTTTATACTCCTGCCCTGTCCCCTCCCAGCTCATCAGGAGCAAGACCCTTCTTTTCCAGATAGAAGGAACTCATGATGCAACAGTGTTGGGTTTTTGTGGGTCACTCTGAATTGTGCCTACCTACAGGCTGGAGAATGTTAGTGCCTTGGTTCTAGAAAACTGCTTTCCTATAGAGTCACTCTCACATAGGGAGAACAAAACCCACATAGCACTCTTCTGCTTGGGTTTCAAGCCCCTGTTTCAAGTGACTTTGAGAAATACTTTCTAGCTTCATTTAACTCTTGGAAGAAACAAGATACAGACATGGGCTCTAGTGCTGATACTTTCAATCCAGGACGAAGAAATTGTGTGTCAGCTCGTGGGAGGCAGACATGTGGATGCCTGGATGTTATTCTTGGGCTGTAGAAGGGAGGCAGTGCTGGACTCTCTTGTCAGAGGAGCATACTTGACCCACTCCCCTCTTGACTTCCCTCTTTCACTTTCTCTTCTGATGGATCCCCACCCATATTAAGGCAGACAGGTGGCCGGGCCCCATGGGTCAGAGTTGGGTAAGGTAGGTAGCAGGGTGGCATGACTCTAGGAAACAAGAGGGTGGTGGAAAGTGAGGGAGTGTAAGTCAGTGCCCCATCATGAAGTAAGAATACAGAGGTAGGGAGACTGTTAACTGCTGTGCAGTATGAAAGACAGGAGAACTGGGGTCCTGATTCTGCCACTGACTGTGATCTTCTTCTCTTTGTGCCTTTGTTTCCTAGAGACTGGACAAGTGCTTTTTTAACTTGGGTAGTTGCTGATTTTGCGTGAACTGATTTTGAGCCCTTTGCTTACTATAGTCTGGTTGTGCTCACATTTCACTCATTCATTTCATTGACCCTATAAAAGTCAGCAGTGAAGCTCATGTGTGGCTTTTGCAAAAAGGCTGATTTTAGATGCTATTATGTTTCAAGCATATTAAACTAATATTTTGACTACTATTTTTCAGCTGCTGCTTAAGCCTAAAAAATATGCTCTAGAGTTGCACTTAGCCTGGGATATGGCCTGTGGTATGGTGGATAATCTCCATAAAAATGTAAGATATCCTGCAATTGTACATATACATATGTATATGTGTTTGTGTAATATTGGGTTTAAATAACACACCATTTTTTCAAAGTTCTTTCATGCTGTTCCATATGATTTCCTTATAATTTTGTTAGGTTCTGTTTTTCTCTAATACTTTCTTTCCCCATTGCCATCCCTGTTTGTATTGCTAATCAAAGCAGAATTTTAAGAACACCTCAAGGTGTTTTTAAATGAAACCAGTAAACAGCTTTAGCCGACACCTACAGCATGGCATGGTGACACAAGCCAACATAAACAGGGAGTGGGAGGGTTGCTGACAGCTCTGGGCATGAAGACCTCAGGACTGGTTTGGTGAGGCAGACTTGAAATCAAGCAGTGACTCGTGAAGGAGCCAAAGAGGACTTAATCATGTTGTCTCTTGTACCCTCTCCTTGCACAAGGAAAGGAAATTCTAGAAGAGGCTGCACCCTCTTTTAGTTAAAGCAGCAGAAGAAACATGCACAAACAACCCAACCAGGGCAGGAATGCAGTTACACAGATGCTAACTCAGCATCTCCTTGTAAGGTCTCAGGCAGGGCTGGGTCCACCTGTCTTCTTTTGTGTTTGGTGTCTGGGAGCTGAAATGAAAACTCCAACATTATGTTTTGTATTATGTTAGCATATGGATTGGACCATTGTAATGACAAGATTCCCAAACACTGTGGCTTGAATAAGAAAAGTATGTTTCTTTCTTTCTCATATATAAGCTCAGGTATCCTCTCCAGAGCTGGCTAGTACCTTACGCTGTAGGGAACCCTGCTTGTGTAAAGTGCCTTGCTCCATTAAATGTTCTCCCTATTTATCCTCTTTAAAAATGAAGCTACTCCACAGCCATACAGTAAGCCTTAAAAATCTAAGAGAGTTTATGGAAAAACAGAGGAAATAGAGACAATCAAGCATGCATTGCAGAGAATGTTGGCAGTATGGTTTATAATTTTTCTTCTGCCACTTGCTAGCCTGTGAGCTTGGGTGAGTTACTTAACTTCTCTGTGCCTAATTTATAAAAAGATTCTAATAGTACCTACCTTGTAAATTTGTTACAGCCTTGATGTATTAATGAGTTAATACATGCAAAGTACTTAGAATAGTGCCTAGAACATGGCTGTAACCCAATACTGGACACTGTTAATACCCTACCTTTATCTATTGATACTCATCATTTTATAAACTTCAGGTAGGTTTTACTGTAAGAATTTATGACTCTTTTCCTTCAGGATTCTTCGGCCTCTGAGGGTGTGTTCTGCTATATGCAGAGGAGACCATAAGTGCTAAGAACCTAGAAGATAACAAGTAGCCCTCAATCAGGAGGCTGAGCTGTCTTCAACAGCTTTCTTGTCCCTTGAGTAACACAACTCTGAGAAATGTTCTCCTTTACTTCATGGAGGTCCCCAGGGAAATAGCCCTGGTTGCCTACATTAGCAACCTGCTCATTGAAGGATTCTGTATTGCTTCCTTGCTTTCCATGATTCATTTCCCCATTCTCCTGGTCTTGATGGCATCACCACCCAAATTAACTGCTTGCATTCAGGATCTGCCTCTTGGGAATGCTAACAAAGATACTCTCCCTTCACTACAAACTTTTGTCCAATTGTGATGATCTTAGGATGAATTCTGATCCTGGCAGCCCTAGCTCTTTCCTTTTCATGAACCTCTACCTCCTGGTGTTCCTCTTCTCACTTTAACAATAACATCTGCACCAGGATGAGACGAATGCAGGTTCCATGCTCCTCAAACACATCTTCTACACCAATGTATGTGGAGTCCCATGAAAACCAAGCTACAAAGGAAATGCAATATTGTGGCAACGAATATTTAGTGTCTTTGGGGCCTACTGCCCTGCCTAACTTCCTACAGGCTTGTTCTGATTTCTCCTGAGGACCACACATATGACATATTGCTTAGATTTGTGCCTGGGTTATGACTGCATTAAATCTAGGACATGGGGGAGGACCTGGGTACACGGCTCTACATCCTGTTGTGATGGATAAGCATTCTCTTTCCATTTCCTCCCTGGGGCAGGGAGAGGATGGAAGTGTTTTTCATGAAGACAGGAAATATCTTCATTACTACTTTGTGAACTAGATGGAATTATCCTAAAAGAGCAGGTCTGTAGGGATGAGGAGAAAAGATACGTGAGCTAGATTTCCAATGAAATGACTAGACAATAGTGCTCTCTATGACTACAACCCTGCTATTTCACAAGATGAAAAAAATAGTTTGGCAGAGTAAAATCAGTGTTACCTTCTTTCAAATGTGCTGTCATTTCACAGTTACAGATGTGTAAGACCCAGTCCCAAGAATCCCAAAGATAATACAGCTAGTCTTCATTTTGCAGGATTCCAATATGTGTGAATTTCAGTAACAACATTTTGTTAATTTAGTTAAATAAAACCAGTCTCCTCCAGCAACATGATTCAGATTTCCTTTACTCTGGTATGTGAACTGTACTTGCACGAAGTACAAATTTTGCTGCTAGCTCATCAGTGCATATATTTATGAAGCTTGTCACTTCTTAAATATGTGCCTTACTGTCATAATCATGTCAGTTCTTTAAAACTCTGTTGGTGGTTGGTCTGTGCATCTGTTACTCAGTTTGCACACAAGCAGCAAAATATGTAGTTAGGTTGCCTCCTTGTCTTCCAGTGATAACCAATGTGACATTTTACACAAATGGTTAATTAATGGCATGAATTGCCAACCAAAATGGAAGAGAAGAAACAAAAAGTGACAATACAGGAAGTAAAATTCAAACTGAATGTAACTGGGTATTAGGAAATACAGCTGAGCATGGGAATGTTGACATTGGAGCCCGTCTAGAGACTCAAGATAAGGGACCAAAAGAATTTAGGAACTTATTGCCATAAATGTGGAAAATGACAAAAAGATGTTGTCTTCAAGGAAACGATGCCAGCAAACCCCCCCCCAAAAAAAAAAAACCTACACACTTTAAAGGGACTCTTAGATACTTCATGTTATTGAAAGGATAAAGGATAAAATGTTAGAAGCAGATCCAAATTTAGAAAAGAGACTGACAGGAGTTCCCATCGTGGCTCAGTGGAAATGAATCTGACTAGTATCCATGAGGACGCAGGTTTGATCTCTGGCTTCACTCAGTGGGTTAAGATTACAATGTTGCAGTGAGATGTGGTGTAGGTTGCAGACATGGCTCAGATCCCATGTTGCTGTGGCTGTGGTGTAGGCCGGCGGCTATAGCTCTGATTCGACCCCTAGCCTGGGAACTTCCGTATGCCACGGTCGTGGCCCTAAAAAGATAGGGGAATAAAAAAAAAAAAAAAAAGGGAAAAGAGACTGACAATATACCAAGGCGTTGAAAAGATACTTGCTCTATTTTATGTTATATGATAAGAAGGGAAGCACTATTCTAATTACTTTAGATAACATTTTTACAAAGAAATAGAACACTTTAATTATCAATATTTCCAATCTGTTAAACTGTAGTGCACTAAATATTTTTTCATTTTCCTATACCTTTATAACCAATAATGAGTTTTTACTCTTTTGACAAAATTGTCTTTTTTTTAATTTTGGCAAAACTTTCTAAAAGTCACTGAACAACTAGAATTTTTCCCAGTGATTATTAAAATCACTTTGCACAGTTTCACCGTGCATGGTTAGTTTCACAGTAATGCACAAGGACTAACTATACTTGAGGTTTTATCTTACTTACCAGGATAGGAAAACCATGTTGGCTTTGGAGTCTGGGTGCCTGGGTTCAGTTCCTGACTCCAAAACTGAGCTGCTTGCTATCTTCTGCTGGCCAAGTAAACCAACCTATATGAGACTCAGTTTTCATATTGGAAAAACTTAGTAATAATAATACTTATGACATAGAGTTCTTAAGGTGACAGATGAGAGGGTCTCTGGAAATGCATGTGACATTCAGGAAACATTCAGTAAATAAGCTCTGTGAGAGTGGAGACTATATCTCTTTTCTTAATTGTAACATGCCTGGAATTTAGAACAAAGCCTAATATGGACTAGTTGGTCAATAAATATTTGGTGCATAAAAGGTTGAAAAGTCATATTTAATGTTCCACAAATGTTAGTGATGTGATTCCCTTTTTCCCTTTTTTTTCCCCTCAAAGCTGTGTACTTTCAGAGAGTTGAGGAAATCATGGGCCCAGTTTTACTGAGAACCCAGTAGCTTCACTATGACCCTCATGATATAGTGTCCTTTCCTCACAGTCATTGCTGTCTCGTTTATCCCTGCCCATTTGATTTAGGAGGCAAGTCACTCAGCAAGGTTAACTTTTTATTTTTTTACTTTTTAGGGCCACACTTACAGCATATGGAAGTTCCCAGGCTAGGGGTCAACTCAGAGCTACAGCTGCTGGCCTGCGCCACAGCCACAGCCACACAGGATCTGAGCTGTGTCTGAGACAATGCTGGATCCTTAACCCACTAAGCAAGGTCAGGGATTGAACTCGCGACCTCATGGTTACTAGTCAGATTCCTTTCCGCTGTGCCACAGTGGGAACTCTAGCAAGGTTAACATTTTTCACATAAATAATGAACTCATAGAGAACTACAGGAAAAACACTAACTTCAAAAATGAGAAAAGGACAATTAATTTGCAAATGAACTTAAGTATTTGGAAAAATTAAGCCTCACTTAGCAACTTAGCAACCAAGGAAATATAAATCAAAACCAGAGAGATGTTCCCTCTGTGACCACATTTTCAAGATTTCCAGGGTGACGAAGGCAGACTGGTGGGACTGAGGCAAGAAGACCCTTTTCTCAACTGCTTTGCTTATGAGAATTGCTATCATCCTTTTAGAAAGCAATCAGAACACAAGCACCGTGAGCCTTTGACTCAGTAATTCTGCTTCTAGAAACTGATCCTGAGCATTCGATGTAGATGAAGCTTTAGAGTGAAGATTTTCATCAAAGTGTTATTTTTTAATAGTGAAGATAGAAAATTACCTGTATAGCCAATAATAGTGATTGTTTATATGGAAGATGGTATATATATTTTTATTAGACAGTAACATAATAGTTTGTATATAAAGAATATATGTCTGTAAATGTTTATGATTGTGGTAGAATACAGTATATAAGACATACCTTAAATGACATAAAAAATCCAAACAACTCATGCCTGAATGCTGTCCTAGAAGAAAATGTGAATACTATTTGCTATGACTGCTACCATGTTCCAGAAGCTTTGTATATTTCGTTTCTAATTCTTATAACAATCCTGCATGGTAGACACAATTATGCCCATTTTACAGATGAGAATATGAGGCTCAGGGGGCCAAATAACTTTGCCAGCTCTAGCTAGTTGTACACATCCGACTAATAGCAAAATCTGTACCTTCCTGCCAAACCTGGCTCCTTTATTTGGTTGAGGTTTTTTTTTCTTTTTTTAAGTTAATAAATAATAATTTTCTAAATTTCTCTGTTTCTATATTTTTAAATATTTTAGAAGCATAGACTACTTTAATAATAACACGATCAATAAGAAAACAATATAAACTTAAGTCATTTATTCACTCTGAGCCTCAGTAGTTGCTGAATGGCTCATTTTATAAGGCTGCATATCAAAATTAAAGTGAGAGAGTGGACAATATGTACAAAACCCCTTCCAGGTATTAAAGGAAAAGTGCTAAAGTTTTAACTGCTTTTTTCCTAACATCTTAAATCAAAAATTTTATTTACTTCAGTTACTAATGAATTTTTGTTTTTACTTTAAATATTACAAGAGTTGAAAACCTTCAATAAAACGAGTACTTCCTCACTTGTTTTAATGTCCATCTCAGTTAAGAAATGAGGGGAGGGGGGGACTCATTGTTTTGCACAGTTGATATGGAAAACCTAACACACACCCAGCATTCTTTGGGAAAGGAAGTGGAAGTCTCCTGTATCAGATGTTTTGGAAAGAAAGTAACTGTGGAACAGGCTGGAAGTTCCAGACAGGAGCTTTCCAAAGAACTTTTATTGAGTATTCCTGTAGTTGAAACTGTGTCTCTATTTTTCATATTCTGAGTCTGGTACACTGCAGTCGATGGTTTTATAGCTCTTTTCCTGAGAATTTGGTGGCGATTTTTTTGTTGCATTTGGCAGTGTGTGTGTGTGTGTGTGTGTGTTAATAGCATTGCCAGATCCTAAGTATTTATGGTGAATTATCTTCAGGGGCTGTTAACTCTGGACTCCCTCCAGGATGCCAGGCTTGGAGACAAAAGGATTCCTTGCCCTGACAAAAAGACAAGGTGTGGCTCATCTTCAAGGTTAATTCAGATCCCTATGCATTTCACCAGTTTTTATGTGTTTTGCCCCTGGGGCAACCTAGAAGTCCCCGCAAAAATTTCGGAGATATGACCATCTTGTTCCTTTTGCGCCAAGAGAGACTCTTGAACACCTTCTAGGAAAACAAATAGAAATATTTGGCTGGGGCAGCTGTAGCTTGACTTTCCTACAAAGTTCAAAGGATTATTTGGTCTGTGATTCCATCCTCCAACGTGCTTTTGTGCAGCCACAATTCTAACTGCAGGACTGCCTGTCACCCAGATCCCTTAAAGGAAGATGCCTTTAGAGCACAGCTCAGCTTGGCTCTAAAGAAGTGGCATTTTTCTTCTTTAAAAGAGAGAATATGGCATGGATCCCGATGTCAATAAACCTATAACTGACACACTTTGAGTTCTGCCTTGTCCACTGAATAGTACTTATCTCCCCAGCACAGGTTGCAGCTGTGAAGTAGGGTGCTTCAAGGTTGCCTACTGGAAACTGGGTTCAGGACCCTTTCTTGCTCAGTTGTAATAACATTCACTGTGATGTAAGTACCACCAACATCTTTCATCACAGGAGGAAGTTTGGTTTGGCTGATTTAAACTTAAATTAGGAAAATAAAAACTTGTTTTCTTGTTCTTCTTCTAGAGTAGGCTGCAGTTTTGAAGTTAGTTGTTGTAATCACCTGTACTTATATATATATGTGGAAAGTGCAATCTCATGCATTGACCAGTCTTTGGCAGACTGATAAAATCGCATCTGACCCAGGAGACTACTGTAAATTGTTTCCATGCATGCTTACTTATTTTCTTACTGGACTCTTTCTCTGTGTACATAGCTCTTGATCTTTTATGCTAAAATATGGCCAAGTGACAGGCTGCAAAACTTATGTAAAGAAGACAACTTTTAGAGAAACAAGAACAACAACAACAACAACAACAACAAAACAGTACCCGACAATACAAGAATGGTTGTGCTTAAGAAAGGCAAAAAAGTTTGTCAGCTTTTTCTTACAGGGTCAGATAGCCTAATTTTACTCTTGTGGGCCATTTGACCTCCATCACAACTACTTACTTTTGCTGTTGGGATGCTAGAGAGCACAGATAGTGGTCTGTGATCCAATACAGCTTATTTACAAAACCAGGCAGCTGTTTGCAGGGCTATAGTTTGCTAATTTGCTGTCATAATCCATTTAATGCATGCATCTGATATGTTGCTTTTACCTGAAAGTAATGGAAAACCCAACTAAAGATACTTAAAAATTATCTTGCCTCAAATCGGAAGATCATCTCATATAAGAAGTCTCATTATAGGGAAGTCTCAGGACTGGTTAATTAAAGCAGTTTGATGTTTGTTTCATCTTTCTGCTGTCCCATCTTTGGCTCATTGGTTTGTTCTCAGGCTGACATGCCTCATGATCACAAATTGGCTGCCATAGTTGTAATGACACATGTAGGTACAACCAACATCTAGAAGAAGAAATAAGACTTTTTTCCAGCAGGTATTTCTTTTTAAGAGCAAGATACTCTTTCCAGGAAAACCTTTTCATTCCATAGACCATGTCTTATTGACCAGAATTGGGACAGGACATTTAAAGAAGGGTTTGAACTGTATTGTTTGCCTATAGCTGCTATGGTGTCAAACTTGGTGACATAAAACAAGAAAATTGGAAATTTATTCTACCACAGTTCTGGATGCCAGAAAGTCCAAAATCAGTATCCCTGGGTCAAAATTAAGGTGTCAAAAGGGGCATATTCCCACTGGAGTTTCTAGGGGAGAGGACATTCCTAGCCTCCTCTTCCTTTTGATGGCTGCTGGCATTCCTTGACTTGTGACTACATACTTATAATCATCACATCTCTCTCTGCAGTATTTCCATATTACCTTCTCCTCTGTGCATCTGTTTGGAATCTCCCTTTGCTTCTCTCTCTGTCTCATTTAAAACATGGAATGCTTCACAAATTTACATGTCATCCTTGTGCAGGACTCCTGCTAATCTTCTGTGTATTGTTTTGATTTTAGTGTATGTGCTGTTGGAAGCAAGCACTACCACTCTCTTATAAGGACACTGTGATGGCATTTAGGACCTGCCCAGATAATTCAGTATAATTGACTCATCTCAAGATCCTTAATTTAATCACATCTGGAAAGAGCCATCTTCCAAAAAAGGTAACATTTATAGGTCCAAGGATTAGGATCTTATAATCCTTTGAGGACCATTATTCAACCTGCTACCATCATGGAGAACTTTGGTTGTCAAAATAAAAAACTTTGACATTTTTAAAAAAGTAATAGCTATTTAATCAACTACTGGCAAGAGGGAATGACCGTGATTTTTTTATATTAATCAAGATTTACTTAGAGTTGCCATGTGGCTCAGCAGGTTAAGGGCCTGACATCATTTCTGTAAGGATGCACAATTGATCCCTGGCCTGGCTTAGTGAGGTGAGGGTCCAGCATTGCTGCAAGCTGTGACATCCCAGCTGAGGCTTGAATCCAGTGTTGATGTGGCTGTGGTGCAGAGCACAGCTGCAGCTCTGATTTGACACCTAGCCCAGGGAACTTCCATATTCCACAGATACAGCCATTAAAAAAAAAAAATTACTTAAGTCAAATAAGGCCGTTTTTGGCCTAAAAACACTGGAATTCAGCAAGCAG
Organism: Catagonus wagneri; assembly: GCA_004024745.2. Taxonomy (NCBI): domain Eukaryota; kingdom Metazoa; phylum Chordata; class Mammalia; order Artiodactyla; family Tayassuidae; genus Catagonus; species Catagonus wagneri. Next base: position 14,149,280 of record PVHT020000166.1, read on the forward strand.
GGAAAAGTCCGGAATATGACAGATAAACGTCGGTATCTTCTATACGTACTTGTGAATGTAACTGTTGTGTTTAGTAGGACTTAACTGTGACATAAGAAAAAAATTGTTTTTCATTTTAGGACCACCCCTATAGCATATAGAAGTTCCCAGGCTAGGGGTCGAATCAGAGCTACAGCTTCCCGCCTACCCACAGCCACAGCAATGCAGGATCTGAGCCTCGTCTATGGCCTACACCACAGGTCATGGCAATGCTGGATCCCTGACCTCCTGAGTGAGGCCAAGGATCGAATCCGCATCGTCATGGGTACTAGTCAGATTCATTTCTGTTTTGCCACAATGGGAACTCCTGGGAAAATAATTTTGACAGAGTAAGATAGGAAAAGACTTTTTATCTATAGTGTGGTCATGACACAGAGAGTGAAGTACTCTTGTGCATAAAAAAAGATTGAGACAATGCACTAAAAAGTTATTAGTGGTTTTCTGGAGTGGGTAGAAATTTGGGTTATTGACTTTTTTCTTTTTTTTTGTATTTTCCAAAAATTTTGTGAGAAGTATATATATTGATTAAATTAAAAATATATTTTAATATAAGCCAATAGCGTTATATTGTTAGATGGTAATACTAGAGTTTTTTAAAGGTAATATCAGTTTATTTTGTATAATGTCACTTAATTTCTCTCAGTTTACTGTAGCGTGAAATTATACAGAATAGCGACAGATTCCATCCAAACAAATTCTGCTTTCAAAAAGACCTAGACTCCTTACCTTGTCACTAGAGTTATCTTTTTGAAACACAGGTCATGAGATCCACCATGCTTCTCAACGAAAACATCTGTTTTTCTATTGCTTTAGAAAGTGTCTCTTCTTTTTTAACTTTGGCACTGAGTTCCCCACTACCTTGTCCAATTTCTTGTTCAAAGTCTCTGACACCAGGTGCCCACTAAATTCAGTCATATTCTTCATGCCATGCTATGTTCTTTTTGCTCTCCACCAAGCTGATCTCTAACTCAGGGATTCTTACTGAGCTCCCAGGTGGAGGAGGAACTCAGCTTCATCAGGGAGCTTATTAGAAATGCTAATTCTCAGGCCCCGTCCCAGACCTACTGAAATCAGAAACTCTGTAAATGAGCCTACTGATGCTTGTCTTAACGAACCCTCTAGGTAATTTTGATATATGCTAGAATTGAGAGACTCTGGGGCTCTCTTTGCCCTACTTTCTTTATTGTTGCATTCTTCTTACATCTGTGGCAATCCACCCTGCTAGAATAATCACTGAATTATTCTTCCTAGAGAATTACTTTTACAAGCCTATATTATGCCAGCAATTGGCCTTTCAAATGAAAAGACATACCTATATTGCTATGATTTCCCTGCTATATTAGTTATTTTTCCTTTAGATGAATATTATCCTGTTTTTATACATTTTGTGCATATAAGTCAGCAAGAATGAACATCATTTTTTGATGATCCTCTGGATCACTTAAACTCAAAAATCATCAAATGCCTGCTTTGAGTCAGATGTGGTCAGCTGTGGTCTGTGGACTAGGCTTGGTAACACATGACCATCCCTGGATAGAAGGATAGAAGGGAGGGGGGGCAGGAAAGAGAGAAGAGAGAAAGGAGGGAGAGAGGGAGATGTCTAAGTGTAGATCAGATACAACTTCTGATATGGGGAAGACAGGTAGGATTGGAACTCCAATACCTAATCTGTGCCAGGCAGGAGGGAGGGAGGGAAGGAGGAAGGAAGGAAAAATGGAGGGAAGGATGGTGGGAGGGAGGGAGGGATAGACAGTGAGATAGATAGATAGGTAGATACATACGCTTCAGCAGTAAATTAACTGTTCTATTTGGTTCCCTCCCTGGAGAATATTTTCAGCAGTTCCTCCCAGGTGCAAAGGGTGAGACCTCTCTGAGAGTCTGAGAAAAGGGCTTTGTGGATTGTAAAGCAGAATGCAGATGGTGATTAAAAGCATCACAAGCAAGGACAAGTCTACTGAGCAGTCCCAGAGGAGAGACTCTTTTGCCTTCTTTTTGTCATTTGAATTCTCAGAATTGTCCCCAGCTTAGACCAAATCAACCTCAAATGGTCTATGATTAAAATTTCCACTCTGAAAATCAGAGCAACTTAGGAACTGCAGGAACTGGACCATCTGGAGGTAATTTATAAATAACACTCATCTGTCAAATTGCCTATGTCTTCCCAAAGAGCCCTCTGTCCTATCCGTGGGACTGCTGCCAAAGCCCAAACTGCTAAATTGGGCCCGGCAACACTGAAGTTGCTGTCAGGAGCATCTTATCTCTGATTCTTCTAAGAATTTGGGACACTTTATTGAAACATTTGTTTCTCCTCATGTGAAATGTAGTCTAAAAAGTTATTAGCTATCTTTAGGTTGGGGAAGGCTTTCAGGTTTTAATGCATGTGATTCACTCAGCTTTTAACTTTATCTCCTCCTAAAATAATTGAAACTCAAATTGAATACTAAGCCCAACGCAGAATATTCTGGATACATAGTAACGTTCAGGGACATTAAACAACTGCTAAGCCCTCTGCTCCTTTTTCATGGCATCCTGTGGACATGAAAGGGAGCCATTAATACCATCTTTTCCCCTCTCTTTCGTTCAAGTCAGTCCTGGTCAGCACCTCCGGCTGTGATTGTGTGTGGCTCAGAAAGTCCAGTCCAGCTGTGTTAGACTGGACAGTGGTGTTTTGTGCGGCCAAGGCAGACAAGACCATGCAGAGATGACCAGCCTGGGAAATGATTCCTGTTATCATATATCTGTTGGGTGGTCATGTTGATGTTTTTTCCTTGCTTCTGCTTAGGAGTCTCATGTCTATTCACACCCCGGTGTTCTGATACATCTCATCAGCCCTCATTACTCTCAGGGAGAGACAAAGTTTTCAAATGATCAAGTTCAAAGGAGAGCCCTGCAAGCCGTGATTTCTGTTTCTCCAGCAGAATTCCACCAGCCTCACTCGCCACACCCACAAGGCACACACGCAGCCCTTCCCTGCCCCTGGTCGGGGGTATCCAAGTTCATATATCTGCCTGCAATAAGCTGTACAGATTAGATTGGAGGTCTTCGCTTTGCTTCTCAAGCACTCACCAATGGCAAATGACAAAACTGACCCGCTGCTGCAGAAGAGAGTCATATTAAACTTATTGTGTGAGGAACAAGAAATTTGTAAAGCAGGGCTTTTCTGGAGCTGAAGTGAGAACGTTTTCATTTGGGAAATATATAGCATAATACTCAGAGCATTGCTATGTCAGACACAGCAGGCATGGTGTACATGTTGAGACAGAACACATACCCATTTCAGAGAACATCGTTCAGCTTGGAAGGCATCTGGAAAGTCAACTCTTCGCTGTTTCTCCCTGGCTCCCTCAGAGTTGTTCTTTGTGTGGCCTCCACCTTTTCCTTTTTGTTCTCTTTACATTTTATAGCATTGGTTTTCCAACAGGGGGAAAGAAAGTTCCCAGGGATGTGTGTCAGCATTTCTAGAAGGGAATGTGATATATACTTCGAAAAATGTATGTTATATTAGAGCAGAATTTAATAATTAGGGAACCAATAAAAAGCCACTTTTCTCATGACAGAAGGAGAAAAGGCAAAGTTTGACAAGTTCTTTGCTGGAGGAGGTCTGCATCATGAGTCTTCAAAAGGGTACCTGCTGGGAGTAGGATCTCACCTTCCTGGATGGGTCATGTCCAGATCTTGTTGGGTGGTCGGGTACAACATTTATGTTTACAAAATGGGAAAAGAAATCTTTTTAAGGTTGAAAATAATTCCGGGGAAAGATAATGACAGGAAACACCTGTATCTCTCCTACAGGATCAATCTTTAGGTGACTGAGCTGAGACAGGAATACTCCTGCCAAGGGAGGAGCCCCATATTCAGAGCCTGCGTCCAGGATCAAGAAGAGAAAGGTAAGTGCTATGTGTGAAGACAGCCATGGCTTTAGCAACATGGGGTTTGTCTACATTGCGTGAACAGGGTCGCCCTAGGGAAATGGAAAGAGAAAGAGGATGGAGGGCAGTGAGTCCAGCCAGGGGCCTCAGAATGCAGTTCCCAGGACCTGCAGACCTGGCAGCCAGGAGGTCGCAGTCGCTTCCCTCAAAAAACAGTTGTGAAGCATATGGGGAGGAAGAGGGACAGAGGCTGCTTCCTCATTTTCACTGATGGGGCCCTGGGCGAGGTGTGGGGGCAGAGGCCCCACCTGCACAAGCAGACAGCAGAGCTAATTCCTGAAACTTAGCTTTCCGTGGGTGATTTCATCGTGTCGCTTCCACAGGGCCTTCTGAACCTCCCCACCTGTGCTAGTCCCATACGCTTTTGGGGGTTAGAAAAAGAGTGAGCTGAGTAAGAGTGGTGACACAGGGGACAGTATCAGAATCATAACAAGCAGATCTAATGAGTGAGCTTAACTGGGAAAAGAAGAGAAAGCCCAGTGAGTGCAAAATGCCTCAAAATCACCATGTCCCACCGCTGTAGGTGGGACAAAGGAGGACAACTGGGGCACCATCCTGTGGAAGAGCTGAAAGATTATAACCTCCCCTTCAAGCTAGGGAAGGCTGGCAAGTAGTGCCAGGGTAGAACACACTGCAGAACAAAAGGGGAGCGCTGAGAGGGAGCTTTAAGAGCTGAGCACGGCCCCAACCAACGTGCAGCAGGGAAACTGTGACTTCAGTCTCATAACCACCCAGAACTGGATTCTTCCAACACCCTGGATGAGCTTGGAAATGACTTCTTTCCCATCTAGTCAACACCTTCATGTCAGCCTTCTGAGACCCTAAGTGGAGAACTCAGCTAAGCCTACCCAGACTTCCAACCTATAGAACTAGAAATCATAAGTGAATGTTGTTTTAAGCCACTAAATTTGTGTTCATTTGTTAGGCAACAGTAGAATAGCAGTAGACAGCCTTGCTCGTTCATGTGTGTATTGTTTATAACTGCTTTCATGCTAGACCTGCAGAATTGAGTGGTAACAACAGAGACCTCAGGGCCTGCAAACCTAAAATATTTACTCTCTGGCCCTTGACAGCAAAAGTTTACTAATCTGTGCTTTAGCGCAATATGCAACTTCACCTCAGATGTATTTAGAGACAGATTTATGCCTGACCCAAGGCTTGCAAGTAACAGAACTTACATTTGGGAATACTCATTAAACATTCCTTGCATCAAAATGAAAAAGGTTAAAAACTGGGAGATGCTAGGTTGTCCTGCAGACCACTATCCATTCTAGTATTTAAAAGCCTGAGGGAGAGAGGGCGACTGGGGGGGAGAGGGAGCCTGGGAGAGAGGGAGAGAGAGATGTTCAGAGAAAAAAATCAGAGCAATGTGTACCATATGCATATTGGAGTTTGTCATTTACCGCATAATGAATTTTATAATAGTTAAATTATAGGTAATAAATTTGTACCAAGTTAATACTAATTATAACCACATGGTTTGTCAAGAGTTCGTGGTGCTCCAGTGTGTGAACCTTGATGCAGTGGTCTGGAGAAGAGGTTTGACAACAATTGCTTTGTGATCAGAATATGAATTCATTCTACTAGTTCTTGACTTTTCCTCCCTTCATGGTGTCCCTTCTACAGTGGGACAGGACAGGTCATGGTGATGCGGTTTTTCATTTACTATTGTTATTTATCTAAAAGAGAAATTATCAACCGTTTTAGAGTTTTAATACCCTCTAACACATATACCCAACAATTTGGCATGGTGTGTATCTAGCTAAGTTAAATTAAAATTCATATACTTCTGAGGAGTGGAAGAAAGAACTGAAGAGCCTGTATTGGTGTGCTCAGGCTACCATAACCAATTGCCATAAACTGGGTGGCACAAAGCAACGTAAGCTTGTTCTCCCACAGTTTTGGAGGCCAGGACACTGAAGGTTTTCAGAGTTGACTCCTCTTGGAGGGTCTGAGGAAGAATCCATTCATGCCTCTTGTCGTAGCTTCTGGCAGCCAGGAATCCTTAAGAGTTCCCTTGGCTGGTAGCTGAATAACCCTTTTCTCTGCCTCCGTCTTCACATGGCCTTCCTCTTTTTGTGTCTGCATCTCCAACCTCTCTCTGCCTTTTTCTTTTAAGGACACCTGTCATTGGATTCAAGCCTACACTAAATCCAAAATGATCTTATCTTGAGGTCCTTGATTTATACCTACAAAGACCCATTTGCCAAATAAGGTCATAGTCACAGGTCCTGAGGGTTTAAGACTTGGATATATCTTTTTGGAGGCCACAGTTCAACTCACTACAGAAAGTATTCACATGTTCCTGTAGCTGATAGTGAAAACTTTTTCTCAGTCTCCTAACTAGCCATTGAAATAAAAACTCTGTCCTATATTGTAGGAAGAATTGTTTTGCTTTTTCTCATGGGGCTTTATGAATACTCAGCTCCTCTCCCCATGATCCTGTGAATCTAGATCGGACAGTTCCTAAATGGCAAGGCATGTGAGAGATGCCAAAGCCTTCACCACTATCCTGCATGGGTGCCGTCACTTTGTCTTGTCCTTTTCATTCATTTGGACAAAGCCCAAGGTAAGGCAACATTCGGCGATGTAGCCAAAGTCAGGGTAGTTATCCTCAAGTGTTAAGTCCAGGATAGAACCTGCGGAGTCTTTCTGTAGGTAGGAAATTGTTTGTGCTCTCTAGCGGAAGCATATGGGTCTCTCTGGAAACAAGTCCATGCGACTTATTGTCCGTTTGGTCTTGGGAAAATCTGATGCTGTGATCTGGGTTCTCTCTTTCATGACAATGCCTGCTACCTTTCCAGGGTATTGTGTGAATTTGCTGACATCCGTAAATCTCCCTGAAAATGAAGAGGCTTACATAAGTCCTTGGTATTATTCACACAGCAAACGTTTTTTTCCCCTGAGAATAAAGTAGTAAATGGTACCATTGTGCAGCTGGTGGAACGTGTTCAAAAGTTTCTCTTCACGACTAGTAGATCAAGTTGTGGGTGGCTGTATGGACTTTCTGTGCTCATGCCAAGCTGCATCCAAAACAGCAACACAATGACAGTCCTGGAATGAAAAGCCGTACTGTAAGAGGCAGTCGAATCATGACATCACATCACATAGGACAGTCCTGTGTAACCAGTGACTTCGTGTGCACCTTTTCCTTACAGCAGAAAGGAACAATGGCAGAAACAGTGGCCACGTGGGTATATAACATGGCAGCTTATGAGAAGCAGCTCTCTTCTTCCATCACCTTGACCAACTTCCCAAGCCTAATGATGCTGACCACTGGGGCTGAGGGAGGGAGTATAATTATAGCTCTTTTTTCTTTTTCTCTTTCTGAATCCTTGGGCCAGGAAAATCCAGGGTTCTAAATCAGATGGTGTTCAGGTTAAGGACCCATTCTCTTTAAATACAATTCATCTGTGTGGGAGTGTGTGGGAACAGTCTGGACAGAATTCTACTGGCTGGTGTTGGAGATAAGAGAGGATCGCTTTTCCATTATAAGCACTGGAAATACTCCAGGACATGATTCAGGGAAAATGCCTACCTTCTTTTTGGGACTTTTGAGCCTCTGGATGCCACATCTGAGATGACATATTTTAATTGAGAGGAATCTTAGCTACTGAAAATATTGCATTTATTTTTTAAAGTAATCATGTTCAGCTAGACCTGTCTGGGGACTACACTAACAAACTTACTTGGATAAAAGTTATCCCTTTGGTGGTAAATATTCTCACATTAAAAATCTGAAAAGGAATCACAGAATCATGGAATTTTTTAGCCACAAATGATCTATCTTGATATTTAGAAGTATCTGATAACATTTTAAATCCCATGGACAAGCTTGCATTTTTTTCCTTTTTCTGTTCAGTGCAACAAAAGTAGAAAAGATGATCTATTTAAGTATTTAACGTTTGAAGTTGGTTAAAATATTCATATTTTAATGCAAAGGCTATGGAGAAATACCCATAGGGTGCAAGGATTCCCTCTGGCCTCCCACTCCCACATTCCAGTCACATCCTGTTTTCAGAGACCCTTTCATTCATTGTGTCCATTTATTGAGCACCTACTAAGCACTAAGCAGTGTGCTAAGTGCTCAGTGTACGAAAAGTTGATGGGTGCACAACCACCACCCTCATGGAGCCCCTCACCTAGTAGAAGCAAAGTAATAGGTATCATAAAGGAATCAAGGTGAGAGCTGGAATAACTGAAGGGAATTTCACCACGGCACCTTGCCTTAGGTCTTAACATCCAAGGTCCCAGCACCTTCTTTAGACTTGTCTTTCTCCCTGGAATGCCTTCTGCTATACATGTCACAGGAACCACAACCTGAGGTACCTTCCCTTGAGTTCACGTGAGTGTCAGTTCCATCCTGGAGGATGTGGAGCAATACAGACCCATTAGGCAGAGAGGGGTTCTGGAGAAAGCACACACAGAGCCTGGAGGATGCTGCATAAATATTTCTGCCTGACTGTTCCCATCTGCAGGTAATTTAACAGTCGACAAAGTTTCTTTATCAGTGTGCAGTCTGGAGACCCAAAGGCTTGGCAGTGCCAGTCTGTGGTGACCCAGTTCAGAGACTCTGAAGGAGCTCTTTGCCTGAACAAGGCTGAGCATGCCTGTGAGCCTGAGGGATGCAATCATTTGAACACTGTTACATACTAGACTTCCGTAGGCTTCAGGGAAGCAGACACACATGTCTCTGTTGTATTCCCCAAGGATCAGACCACAGGCTCCCCCTTTCATGTTACTCTAGTGGCCAGGGCCAGTCCATCTGGGGCAAGAAGGAAAGGTATGCAGAAAGACGACTCCAGGAGAGGGTGGTATATTTCCCACTCTGTGCCTAAGGTGTGGCTTCTTCCTTCATCAGTTTCACGGCAGACCTGTTAGTTACTCATGCTATATCCAGAACCCCCTCTTCTTACCAGCTTTGTTCAGGATAGCAATATGCTTACCTACTTGCTTTTCTAGATGGTCTCACTGCCAGGATAAGCTTGTGATATAACCTGAGCCAATAAGATGTAAGCTTGGAACTTGTGGGATTTTTTTTTTTAATCTTTCCTGATAAAAGGGGACCTATGCGTTTGGTAGCACTCTTCCCATCCCCTTATTTCTGCCTTAGACATATATGTGATGTCTGGAAGGTGGCAGCCATCATATAACCATGAGGCAGCAGACATGAAGATGAAACCAAGGCTAAGAGAGGTGGAGCAGAAAGATTGATTCATTCATTTATTCAACTAATACTTAGAGTCTACCATGTATCAGGTACTCTTGTAGGTGCTAGAGATATGAAAAGGAGCAAAACACACAAAAGCCCTTGCTTTCTTGACAATTTAATGATGATAGGAGAGAAAGACATTGTGAAATATATAACAGTGAAAGATATACTATGTCACACAGGAATAAGTACTACAGAGGAAGGAAAAGCCGGCATTAACCCTGTATAGTACCTTGAATGTTCATGTAATGTTTATGCTGTAAGCAGAGGTGTGATGTGGTCTACCTAACATTTTAACAAGATCATTCTGACTGTTGTGTTGAGAATAAATTGAAAAGGGAAAGTGAGAAAGGGCCAAGCCTCTAATGGCATCACTGAACCATTAGAAGGTTAGCCATCGCCAGTAACCTTCTGCTTCCAGAAGTCTTGTTATCTATGGGGGAAATAACTCCCTATTTTTTTTTCGATAACTACTACTAGTCGGTTATTCCATCACTTGTAGCCAAGCTCATTCCTGATTGATGTGGGCAATTACCATCATTTATTGAGTACCTACTCTGTGCAAGGTGTTGTATTAGAGGCTGGGGATATAAATATGAAAATACATGTTCTTATTATCAAGGAGCCTTTCAAGGGCCTTATGATTCAATTGTGAGAGACCAGTGGGCAGGTGAACCACTGCACTGCAATAGGGCAATTGCATGAGTGAGATTTGTCTGGAGGATGGGTTGAACATGGAGGAAAGCCCTAAGCCAAGTGAAGGAGTCAAGGAAGGCTTCAAGAAAGCTGAGCAGGTATTTCTCAGGTGAACAAGTTAGCAGAGGCATTCCTGTCAGGGGGCACTAACTGCATGTGAAATACAGAACATGTCCCAGTCTATTCTGGGACACATAAACAGATGGGTATTCTTGGGAGAGTAGAGTCTGACTGGGAGGGTGAGTCGGGATGATGGCAAGAAGCAATAGGAATTTAGGCAGAATGTGGACAGGTGAGATGATGGAGGGTTTCATATATGCTACAGATGAATATAATTTATCCTTTAGATGATAGGGATGTGGTAGAGTGATCATTCTGGCAACAAGGTTAAAGACAGCCTGTAGGGAAGTGAGACTAGAGACAAGGCCAATGCAAGAGTCCAGTAAACAGGGGATGACAGCCAAACCAAGGCAGAGTTGGGATGGAGAGGAAGGGATGCAGAATTGGTGACTGGTATGGGATAAAACACAAGGAGACATTCCAGGATGATCCGGCACATTGCATTTAACTCTGCATGAATAGGCAGATATTATTTCTGGCATAGAGGTCATGCCAGGAGACAATGAACAATTTTTTAATGGATTACAGAAAGCATCACTGGCTTTGATAAAATCCCGTGGAGACTGTGTCTGGTGAGCTGACATCAGGGGATTCCATTCAGCCTGCTTTGTGGAGGCCAGAGAGTAGTTCCTTATACCTAGTGCAGGCTATGTTTGCCTTCTTCACTGTGCCTTTGTGTTCAGTCCCCTGTTTGAATACCAGTTATTCTGGAATGTCTTTTGTATTCATCAGTATTATTCTGCATGGGTACTAGTATTGACCACTACCATCCTTGGGAATTACCATATGGCAAACATCTTACATATAATTTTAAAATTTCCTCACAGCTCTGCAAAGAAAGTTTTATTAACTTGAGACTCAAGAGGTAAGATGACTACCTCAGGCCACACAGCTAGTGAGGCAGAATGTGTTTTACGCCCTGGGCCACCTCACAAAGCCACACAGTTTTCCCTATGCTGCAGGGTTATTTACCTCATTATAACCTATTTTCCAGTCAAGGCCAAGGGCCCTGTATTTTGACCACAGTGACAGAGCCCAGTGAAAGTGTGGCACTTACAAAATACTTTCATATACATCAAAGACAAACTTTTTAAAGTAGGTTTTGCCTGATTTCCATGAAGGAATGGTGGTTTGGGTCTTTCAGGGTTCCAGAGCTTTCAAAGGGCTAAAGTTTTAATCCTTTGAACAAAAAAATTTAAGGAGCAAACTACTTATTCCCATAAACCATATTTTATAAAATAATCCCAGTGATTAATAAAAATGAAATAACTTTTCCAGAGAGAATGGAATCAGGAAGGGATTCTTCAGTTGCTTAACCATAGGATGTACAGAGCTTCTTAGGAATAAACAGTCTAGAACCTAAGTGTTAGCAGGACATGAAGGTGATTATTGGGGATGATGGATGGATGGGATAAATTTAGATTTTGTTTCTCATTGGATGTTTTCCCATCACTCAGTAACTAGTCTACTAAGCATCTACTCTGTTTGGAATGCTGCTTTGGTACTGAAAAGATGAGATGGGATGGAGATACAAAAAAAAAACCAAAAAACAGAAAACAAAAAACCTCAAAGTCATGGTCCCTCTTGAGACTTTCAGAAGTGAAAGACATAGTTATTGATGCCCTCACAACTTAAAGCTGTATCAGGAATCTCAAGAATACTACCCAGGACCACAGAGTGTAACAGCTGGGCCTCAAGGATCACCTTCTTCAACTTTACAGTTTATAGTTAATAAAATTAACCCCCAAAGAGCTTGTGACTTGTCTGGGGTCAAAAAGATAGCTGGTGTGAGAGCTGCCTCTGCCGTGAGTCTGCTTGTATTGCTTTTATTTTTATTCAGTAATTAATTTTCAAATATGTGGTACATTTACTTGAGGGGGGTTAAAAAGAACATTCTTTTTAACTCAGGAAAAAAGAACAACAAACCAAAGAGATCTCATCCTATCATTTGGAAGGGACAGATCATGGAGAGTTGTTACATATGTGCCATGATCTGTAGGGCAGCATTTTTTGTATAGTATTAAAATATAAGGAGGACCTTGAGTTTCTGTCATTTGACAAGTGACTAGATCAGGGTTCATCAATATGGTGGAATATTATAGAGCCATTAACAAAATGAGGCATATCTGTATGTACTTGATATAGATATATTTTAGGTGAGAAAAATCAAGATTATAGATCAATGTTATTTATTCCTTCAGTGAGTTTTTTACAATCTCAGCTCACTGTGATTGTAAATTAATTTATTTTGGAAGTTCCTTTGTGGCTCAGTGGGTTAAGGATCCAGTGTTGTCACTGTTGTGGCTCTGGTTACAGCTGTTGTACAGGTTTGATCCCCGGTCATGAATTTCTGCATGCTGCCAGTGTGGCCAAAAAATAAAATCAAATAATTAATTTTTTTCAATGATAGCTATAGAAAATACTGTCATTTTTGTTGTCCTGAATCATATCTTTTCCAGATTTTAATCCCTCCCTCAATTTAAATCCCAGTTTTCTAATGTGGAATGAATTACAACAACAACCCTAATTGCCATTTCCTACTCCCCAAGTATGATGATATATAATTTGGTTTTCATAAGTAAGATATATCTACAAAAGATTTTGACTCAGAACTGACTTTTTTTTAAAAAGTACATGGAGCCTGCATTTGCCCCCTGTCAGCAGAAGTGGTCTCTTGGAGCCAAAAGTTGTAGCTTTCTGACTTTTATTTTTGTTTTTGTTTTTTATTATGACAGTAAAACTCCTGAAGTCAGTTCCTTGGAGCTAGTCTTGGGGGTTTGTTTTATCAGTCCTATTACTAGTTCTATGAATTGTCTATATCCCTAAATAAATCCCTTCCTGAAAAAGCTAGCTAAAGTGGATTCTATTGACTGCAACTGAGCACTGTTACCAATATGAATATTTTCAACTATACTCTATCATATTCTTTTACCACTATTTAATGATACCTTGAACAGGTTTAAGAGTTATAATTTAAAAAATTATATCTAGTTTACTTTAGAATTTCCATTTATGTCCTTTTCAAATCTTATAACCAGTTGTTCACCCATATAAGCCAGGCAGGCAGGGAGTGAGACATTAGTCACTATTTCTTGTAGATACCCTCAAATTCTATTACCAGTGATTCTCTAAGTGTCTACTTCCCTCGTTTGTTAGTTGGAGAGAAGATTTGGCAGAACCCTTCCTGAATAAGGATGGGTGAAGGGTATGGAGTTGTCAGATGGGGTCCATAAATAGCCTTACAACATGAACACTGCACTCCTGGTAACTCTGACCTCTTATTCTCTTTCCTCTCCAACTGTGCTGTATAGACCGGGAAGAGTAGTGCTATGGTGATGGTTGGGGTAGAAGATCTAGTGCTTCAGCCGCTTAAAAAATCCTGAGAGACGTGTAGAAATCCTCTTGAAAATAAAGGGTGCAGTGTTCTCAGATATGGATCTTTTTGGTAAGCTGTATGGTGTCAGGAATAGTCTCACTTAATAGCCTAATAGTTTCTGGTTCGAAATTTTTACAGGAAGCACAGACTCTCTCCCACCATAGAAACTGAAAACTAAGCCACTTACTCTTCCAGTTGCTTTTGCAGCTAGGACAGAGGCATATGATCTGGGCTCTGTCAGTCAGATCTACAAGCTCTGGACAATGAAAAAATTATTGCTGATAATAGAAAGTAGAAACAAAGGAGACTATGCTGGTTATGTCTTCTTTGTGAACCACTGTGTCTTCTTTGTGAACCACTGGGGTGCTAAGGGCCAATTTCCAGAGCCAGTAGAGACTTTCAGATAGCCTGTGGTTGTCAGTGGCCTGTAACTCATGCAATGATGCTCTCACAAGATGGGTGGGAGGTGTGATATTGGCTGTGGGCCTGTTTTCTCCTCCCTCGTACTTACCTTTTGTGTTTCTCCAGTCTTCCTTTCAATTCTGTGAATTTCCTAATAATCTTTCGGTTATAAGCATTTAACACTCTACAGTTTCCTCTAAGTACGGCTTTAACTGCATTGTACAAGTTTTGAACTATTGTGTTTTAAGTTTCATTCAATTCAAGATACTTTCCAGTTTCCCTGTGACTTCTTCTTTGACTCGTGTTTTAGAACATGTTATTTAATTTCCAAATATTTGGGGATTTTAAATATATTTTTCTGTTATTAATTTCTTCTTTAATCCTGTAATGGCCTGAGAGCATACCTTGGATAATTCCAGTGTTTTAACACTTTTCAGGTACTGCTATTGTAGGTGGAGTGTTCTACCAATATCAGTTGGGTCAAGTTGGTTGACAGTGTTGTTTAGGTCATCCACATCCTTACTAATTTTTTCTCTGTTCTATTGATTACTGAAAGAAAAGTACTAAAGACTAATCATGTGGACTTGTCTGTTTCTCTTTTCAGTTTTGTCAGTTTTTGCTCCTGTATTTTGAAGCTGTCTCATTAGATGTGTACACATTTAGGATTACTATGTCTTCTTTGTGAACCAACCTATTTCTCATAATGTAATGGCCATTCATCCCTGGTAATAATTCCTTGTTCTTAAGTTTACTTTGTTTGATATTAATATAGGCACCTTGGCTTTCTTTTTATTAGTGTTTAATAAGTGTTTTTTTCTCTTCTTTTAGTTTTAATCTGTCTGTGTCTTTAGATTTAAAAGAGATTTCTTGTAGGTAGCATATAGTTGAATTTTACTTTTTTTCTTTTAATCCAATAAACAATTCCGGGGTTTTTTTGTGCCTTTTTTTTGGTCTTTTTTGCCTTTTATGTAGAGCCACACCTGCAGCATATGGAGGTTCCTGGGCTAGGAGTCTAACAGGAGCTGCAGCTACCGGCCTTTGCCACAGCCACAGCAACGCAGGATCCGAGCCGCGTCTGCAACCTACACCACAGCTCACGGCAACACCGGATCCTTAACCCGCTGAGCAAGGTCAGGGATCGAACCTGCAACCTCATGGTTCTTAGTCGGATTTATTAACCACTGAGCCACGACGGGAACTCCAACAATACCTGTTTTTTAATTGGTGTGTGTAGACCATTTACATCTAATGTGATTATTGATAGGTTGAATTAAACTCCATTGTCTTTTTTTATATAGTTGCTTTTGGATTTATGACTCTGTTCTATCCCTACTTTGAGATTATTTTTATCATAGGAATTTATTTTCTATTTAGAAAGACATATAGTTTTTATTATTGTTTTAAAAAAGAAAATATTACCCTTAAGACCAGAATTTCTCTTCTCAGTACCTATGCTAGACAGAAAACTGGCATGTATGCCCAAAAGACATGTGCAAGGGGCTTAGTCATGGCATTATTTGTAATAGTGAAATTTAAAAAAATAGTCCACAAAAATAAAAAAATAAAAAATAAAAAAAATAAAAAAATAATCCAAATTTTCATCCTTTGAAGATAATCAGATAAACTATTATAATCCATCCTATGGAAGATTATGCTTCAATTAAAAAGAATGAGAACAGTATAAATAGGTACTGGTATGAAAAATGTGTCCACCACGTATTCTTTTTTTTAATTAAAATTTTTTTTTCTTCCAACATACTTAAGAATACTCAAGTGAGAAAAGCTAGTGGTAGTACAGAGTATGGCACAATTTATGCACTAAACATAAACTCCCACAAAGCAAAATGTATGTTTTCTTTTTTTTTCTTTTTTCTTTTTGTCCTTTTATGGCTGCACCTCGACATGTGGACGTTCTCAGGCTATGGGTTGAATCCAGCTGTAGACACTAGCCTACATCACAGCCACGGCAATGCTGGATCCTTAACCCACTGAACAAGCCCAGGGATCGAACCCTTATCCTCATGGATACTAGTTGGGTTTGTTACTGCTGAGCCACGAAAGGTGATCCCTGTATGCTTTCTTATATGTGAATATGTATAGGAATGTGTATGCTCAGAAAAAGTCTAAGAGGATACCTAGTGGATGAATAATAAGTATACACAATGTGGGAGCAGTGTAGAATTAGGGAAGAGATTTTGACTTATCAGTATTGTTTTAATTTTTATCAAAGCAAATATACTATACAATTAAAAATTCATTAGTACGATGAGTGGTAATTAGGATTGTAGCTTGAAAAGAAGGAGAAAAAAAGAAAAGAAGGATGTACATAAGTCAAGAACTTTTTCTAAGTCTGATGTTTTTATAATTCATTTAATTGGGAGTAGTAGATTTGGGAGTGGGAAGCAAAAACGGTCTTCTGCCTTTTGTCCTACAATAGCAACAACAAAAAACATGGTGAGTGTCCAGGGAGTGCACACTCTGGGGTGTGTCCCAGAGTGTTTAGTTATGATCATTCACGCCGAGACATTGCTTTTTGCCCATAAAAGGAGGAATTACAACATTAGACCTGGATCATTCTCATTCCAAACAGCCCCACAGTGTCAACACAGGACTGTCAATCTCTTGTTCTCTCCCTCTTTCACAAACATTCCCTGGAACCCAGGCCAATAGTCAGAAACAGATGTTGGCAGGCACTGTTTTGACCACACTGGAAATGCCTGTGATTAGGAGTCAGGAGAGCATAAAAGTGATTAATATGCTCCTAGAAGAATGGGGAGTGTGCCTCCAGAAGAGATTATTGGAAGGCTATCTCTGCTTATGTGCATGCTCTCATACCCAAACAAGGGCACATGTTCTCACACAGGTTACTCCTAGGCAGCTTCTTGCTGAGTGTCTTCTGTAGCATTTTCATCCTGGCAAAGCAGGTGGGGTGGAAGGTTCCTGGAGGATGGGGAGCGGCTCGAGATGGCAAAAGAAGTGCAGACATCTCCCTCCTACCAAAAAATACATAATCTCCAAGCAAGGAAGTGGACATAGGTATCTTTTTTAAACTAGTAGACCAGCATTCTCTGAATTTAATAGCAGCATTCTCTGAATTTAATAGCAAGTCATTATTATAACAATGTCAGGATGTGGCTGTTGTCAGTACAATTATTAGGTCTTAATTTATGAGACAGAAAATCTTCTCATTGCACGTAAGTGCTCATTGCATATAAATCAAGGTTGCCCTTGAGTAACTTTAATTATGTGCCCACTACTAGACCAAGTGATGGTCTTCTCCCTGGAAATATAGTCTCCACTGTGAATAGTCTGAACTCTAAAGGGCTATACCTCGGTGAAAGAATGAACCAGAAAAAAATCCCACTAACTAGCATAGGGAAGCTTGTTTGTCTCTGCCAGAGCTCCATGGAGAAACAAGTTTCCCTGATAATTTGTACTCACAAGCCCCTACTTCATGAGTTTGAGGTTGATTTATTTTTATATCTATATTGGCTTAGAAACTCTGGAGGGGAAATTATTATATTATTATATTAAAGCTTGGTCCTGGACCTGTGGTACACCAGGGGTTCCTGACAGAAGTAAAAGCAAAGCCAGTCTACACAGAGCCACATGTAAAGTTCTGCTGAAGATGAGTTCACAATCTAGATTTACAAACTGTCAAGGAAACTATCCCCCAAGAGATAGAATTAGGCACAGAATAAACAACAGGATTAGGACCTAAGAACTTCAAATAACAATAATTTGATTAATAACTCGATTAACATGAATAATTTTATGATTAAGGACATAAAAAGAAAATACAAAGACACTAAAAAAAGTGAACAGGATGGAAAAGATAGATCCATACTTCATCCTGTACATAAAATAAATTCTAGATATATTAGGATTTAAGTGTGAAAAAGGCAAACTTAAAAACCCTAACCATAGGGAAAGATGGATAAACTTGAACTTTATTAAAATGAAAAGCTTCTGTGGGAAAAAAAGATACTACTAACAAAGAAAGAACAGAAAAATAGTCTGGGGAAGATGCTTGCACTCTATATAAAGAGAAATCCTACAGTTTAATAAGAAAAGATAACCAATCCAATGGAAAAGGATATTAACAATTCACAGAGGAGCCAATATACATGATTTATAAACATATGAAAATATATTCCAATTTACAACTAATGAAATTATGAACAACAATTGACAAGGATGTGAGGAAATAGACTCACTTATGTATGCAGGTGAGGCATATGTTGGAACCACCATTGTGGAGAGAATTTTGGCAGCATCAAAGGGAGCTGAAGAGGTATATACCACCTCTCCCACCTGTCCACAAGGAGATAGGTGTGAGGTGAAAACCAACTGACTTAATCTGAGAAATGGAGAAAAGATGTTTACGTTAATACGCATGGAGAGGACTGTTCAGAACAACTTTTTAAGTAATTGCTTTGCCTGCCAACGAGGGAAAAGCAACTAATTAAAATTATGTATTTCAGAATAAGTGGACATGAGAAGAACTTCTTTGGACGTGAAGACTTTGCTATGTAGTCATTTGGGTTTAACAGCTAATGACAACATAATTTACAGGCACAGAGAGAAGAGCCAAGTAGTTTATGAAGTCAATATGGAAAGGCAAAATAAATCAGCCTCAAAAATGTCTTACTCAGCAATCAAATTTATTCATAGTTGAAGTATTAAAGTCAGAATCTGTAGTGCAGGCTAATCATATGGTTCTTGAGATTTTAGCTATGAGATGAAACTCAAATGCTTAAATGTGAGTCATAGCTATTACATTTCGTGATTTTTTAAAAAAGTCCTATTGCTGTTGTGTATTTTGCTTTTTAATAATATATGTTTGACTCTTAAGCATTGTGTTTTTCTTGAATTGGCCTTGTGCAGAGGTTTGTTCAACACTGCCCTAACTGTAACTGTGTGGTAATGAGGAACAAAGGCTTAAAGGGAGGGGATTCATCCATCCTAGCAAGGTAGTGAGAGTATGTTCGGGAGCAGTGGCCTTTTTGTTAAGTCTCAAAAATGTCTCCCCAGTATCCAGCTACCATGATCCTGCAGGCTGCCATGGATTTGTATGTTTTTAAACCTGGTCGTTATAGGCACATAGAAAATAAAAACTTCCCTTAGTAATTTTGAGGAATGACCAAAGGAAAACTACTTTTCTACTGTCCCTAAACCTGTGCACGTGTATGAAGGTCTGTGTGGCTAACTGGAGGTCTTCACTAGGTTTCACTCTGGGAGTACCTGGGCTCCAGGGTCAGAGGCCTTCTCTACCCTGAGGAGCCAGGACCTAGTCCTGAGGCTTATTTGGTCAGGTGAGAAGGACAAAAGATGAAATATGGAAATAATGAGTGCGGTGGGAGAGTTTGCCTAAGGCTTATAATTTAATTCCTCTACTTGCAATGTTTCTTTAGCAGTGGAGGGTGGGGGGATTTGGAGGTGGACTGCTTTTTCACTCAGTCTGATAACTGATAAAAGTGGTTGCCCTATTCTAGCCTAAATTAAATTTGGCTGAGGTCTTGGAGTGACAGCCAGGTGACAGCTGCTCTTTCAGACTCTGGTCTTTAGCATCTCCCTAGTTGTCAGAGACGACAAGAGGAAGATAATTAGGAAAAGGGAACCTTATTATTATAATAATGTCAGGATGGAGAGAGGGAGGTAGAAGATATTTGCGGGCCTTTGAAAAAAAGAGCATGTCAGTTCAAGCTCTTCAGGCAGATAGGAAACAGAGGCATGCTTTCAGGAGC
Source organism: Catagonus wagneri (assembly GCA_004024745.2). Classification (NCBI taxonomy): domain Eukaryota; kingdom Metazoa; phylum Chordata; class Mammalia; order Artiodactyla; family Tayassuidae; genus Catagonus; species Catagonus wagneri. The sequence goes on from PVHT020000166.1 coordinate 14,168,801, forward strand.
CCTAGCACACTATAAGATGCCTTTGATGGCTGCTTCATGAGGAGCAGCTGCTTTGGACACTGGATGTGCCCAGGTGGGTCTGAGCACACAAAGGGCATTGAGTGGGCATCTAATGGCGGGGGGCGGGAAATGTACCCTCTAAAGCCTTTACCACCTAGTGAGGCTTGGCAAATGCTTCGTAGCCTTATTGACTCCCACTGCCTGGAAATGCCTCTCCATTGGCAGTGCCTTATGTTCTGAGCCCTGTGAACATACTTGTGATGGATATGGCTTGCCCTGCTCACTGGTATTTTTAAGGGTTTGCCCCCAGATCACAGTATCAGAGCATGTTAGAGCTAGAAGGAAACAGCATTCTTTCATCTAAAAACTTTTCAAAGGAGGAAACAAGGCCCAGAGAGGGGAAGGGAGTTGATAAGCTGGAACAGTCAGCTTCAGAAGTCTCTGTCTAAACTCAGTCTTGTGCTCGGTCCCCAGCTGCCAATGTCCAGGGATGAAGGCTGTCCTGAGTCTGGGAGAGATCCTTGTCCTCCTCCTCAGATCATCATCGCCTCGAGGGTCACTACTGCCTTTCAATGCCCCAAGCCATTTCCAACCTATTAAAGAATAACACTGACTTTAAACCTCATGTAACAAGAGAGCTAGCAAATCCCTAGACCATGACAAAGTCCTGGGCAGAAAAAAAAAAAAAGCAAAACAAGTATTCATAAACCTGCCACTCCAGGTGGTAAATTTACATCTCTGTGCAGTTTAATTACAGAACATCCTTTGTGACTGAAACATAGGTATAGGTTTTCCCATTTTTTAAGATCCAGTTTTCCCCTCTTGCCTGATACCTCCCAGGCATAGTTAAGGTACTTCAGCTCATGAGCTCTTGCAGTCAGAGTAGACCTCTAGGTATATTACAGGAAAACACAGTCAGACTTCACAAACATTTCCCTCTGAAGAAGCTGGGATCCAGGATCTCTTAGAAAGGCAGCTTAGTATTGGGGTTGGAATGGAGTCTCTTGCTGGAAGTTCTGGTTCTCATCATGTTTTTCTCAGTGTTTGTTTATAAAATGTGCATATTTTATGTGTTTTCAGCCTAAAAAATGCATTAAAGGCCTTTAGGGGCCTTGGGCAGTGTTATTTATATTCCTTTAAAAGGCAGATCTCTCAAAGATAGGGCTTGGCTAATTAGAGCCAGAGACCAGGCTGCAGCAGACCTCCTGTTACTCTTCTTGAGATCTCCCACCCCTCTCTCCCTCTGCTGTCCTGAAGGAGAAGTGTTAGATTATCTATTTGCCAGTATGGGAATGAAATCATTGATAGACAGTGTTAGACAATCATCACAAGTCGAAAGCAAAGACAACTATGTCCAGCAATTAAAACGTTGCTCACAGACTGACCATTCCCCAATTAAGAAGAGTCGTATTTTTACGTATAATTGAATTAGAAACCTTTTTTTACAGGCTGTACTTACCATGCCTCACTATCGCCCACTGCTCCCCAAGGCCAGCCCTGGGGTTCTCTTGAACACGCCTCTTCACTATGCTGTCGCCCACTGAGATGCACCAGTTCCTATCTCTGCCTTCCTTCAGGCTTCTCTTTCTCACCATTCTCTCCCTCCCCCTCTGGTGAAGGCAAGCCCTGTCTCAGTTCCACCCCACTTCCCTGGATCATTTCCCCAGTTGGGTGCTCTCTTAGCTAAATCTGTCCACATGTGCAGTCTCAAACTCTCACTCCATTAGACAGCTACTGGCTGCTGTTTTATTCATCCAGTTTCTCTTTACTGTTTCTTCCGACGGTGTCACCCTTTCCTTTTTTGGGGAAACTGTGCTTCACCCATTCTGTGGGGTTTCCCTGATGTACATTCCAAGAATCCTTATTTCTGCTCTCTTACACTGCTTCTGTGGCCTTCTGGATAGAATGAAAATTGCTCAAGAGGGAGGACTAAGTCTACAGGGCTCACCACTGTGCCCCCCTTGCCCATCTTGCTGCCTGGCACATAGTAGGAGCCCAGGGAAGAATGCTTTCAGTAGCAGTTAGAGCTTCCTGACTAGCAAACAAGGAAAATTCATTATTCAGATATTAAAGACAAAACCTCACTTTTGCACAGACAGGTCAGTGCTGTTCTCATTTATACATGTGGACATTTTCCTTCTCTGTACTTCAGTTTGACTATGATTATGAGGTCTTCAGAGCTGAACTGCTTTGTAGCCTTGTTGGTCTAAGAGGAAGCCAGAAGCTGCAGTATACACACAGGATAGAGCTTCTGTGGGAAACAAAGGGAAGTGCCAGGAAGTGAAGGCTGCAGACAAGGGGGAGGGTCATGGTGGAGGAAGTATTGTAGAGAGGACAGGCAGTGCTCTCCAAGCAGTCTTGAGATGTTTAAAAGTGTCCAACCAGAATTTTCGAGCCACAGAGAAACTGCCCTTCAGCCTCCCTCTCAGTTAGCTATTTTTGTTTACATTTTTTGCATAATTACATGTTTCCAGTTTAGAGCTGTAATGCGAAGGGCTTCTCTTCTCCTATTATTTCCCTGGGGGGTTTGTTTGGAAGAGCTGTGAATAACAGGACAGGCTCTCTCTCTCTCCTGACCCTCCTGTACTTGATTTCCATGCTAGAGCGGCCAGTTGAGTCTTTATCTAAAAACCTCCACGCCCTTGGCATAGAGTCTCAATTTTCTATGAATCTTTTCTAAGGAAAAGCCAAGCCAAAAAAATCTGATCAGAAAAAAATCTCATGTCACCTGCCCTTTCAGGCCCCTAGAATCATGATAGGTACTCAGCAAATGTTTAGTAACTTGAATTGAAGTGACTTTAACCACAGCTGTATAACTACTTCTTGTTGTTCAGTTTAGAACAGTTGCTGTATTTGCTGGGAATCTGCATAAGCAAAACAGACTGGTGTTGGTTCTTTATTAATTTGTTGCTTCTTGAGTGCAAGCAACAGAACATCTACATACAAGTTGCTTAAATAGGGGGTTTGTTTTCTCTCCATACAGCAAGTCCAGAGGTAGGATCTATTCTGAGGCCTGATGAAGACATCAAGCAGTCAGGTCTTTCCTTTATTCCACTGCTCCTTCCTCTGTAGGTCAGCATTGTCTTCTCTCATGGTCGCACCATGGCTGCCATAACTCTAAGAACCACCTCCTCAGCTACTGCATGCAAGGTGGAAAGCAAGGGTCAAGGTGGTTTCTCCTAATTTTTCTGTATCCTTCATCAGGAGGAACTCTTCCCAAGAAGCCTCAGAATACTTGTCCTTATACCTGATTGGTCCAAAGTTGTTCACCTGGGCCCTCTACGCTAATCATGGTGGAGGGGAGTGGAATCACCCTCAAAGGCTTTTGTAGTCTGAGCTTTCCTTACTCGGGAGAGCAGTTGCCGTTCCCTAGCTACACTGACCCCAACACCCAAGCAGAGTGGACAAAGGAGGAATTCCCGTCTGGTAAACTACCAGAAACATCAGCACAGACTGGATCTCAATCTCAGGCTTTTAACCTCCAGATTTATTATTTTTAATTAATGCCTTTTCAGAATTTACAGAAAAAGTTGAAATACCTTACCACAAAATGATGTTTTTTCAAGGGAACTTGTATTAAATGTTTTCATGAGCTTAAAGATCCTACCAAAATAAACTTCTCCTCTTAAAGGAGAAATAATGCAAACTTTTCTCTAAGCTATACTTAATCCATTTACACGGGAATACTTGACATTTTGATTGATACCAAATCTTTAATATTTGAGCCTGTAGTTTTTATAGTACAATTTTGTTATTCCATTCTAAATTCAGCAGGAGGGTGTGGAAGAAGAAACTCAAACTGATGCCAAATGTAAATTTCTCCAATATGCTTTAAAATAACAAAACAGCCTGTTTTAAAGATATTTAAAAAAAATACTGTTTTAGGAGTTCCCGTCGTGGCGCAGTGGAAATGAATCTGGCTAGTGTCCATGAGGTTGTGGGTTCAATCCCTGGCCTTGCTAAGTGGGTTAAGGATCCGGCGTTGCCATGAGCTGTGGTATAAGTCACAGATGCAGCTCGGATCCTGCATTACTGTAGCTCTGGTGCAGGCCAGAAGCTGTAGGTCCGATTGGGCACCTAACCTGGGAACCTCCACATGCCTTGGGTGCAGCCCTAAAAAGACAAAAGACAAAACAAACAAATAAAAACCCTTTTTTAAACAGATTTGGTTGAATTGTAAATGAAACAACATTGACCATGAGTTGACTGATTTTGATGAGTACATGAAGGTAATAGTACATGGAGATTGGTACTCCAATTGGAGTATATTGGTCTTTCATAATAAAAAACAAAATTACAAATAAAAGAAGGGTTTTTAAAAATTAGTGACAGCAAAAATTTTTAAATGATTTATGCAGAATTTCCATGTGGTCTATAAATTCTTCAGTATATAAAATGAAAGATTTAGAGTTTTAAAGAAGCAGTGGAGGGTAAACAACTTATACAGATGTGTAAAGTTTGTCTCATAGTTTCAATTTATTTTATAGTTTTAAGAGCATGAATTTTAGTTAATTAGGAACTGTAGTAATTCAGAAATTTACAAATTGATTAAAATGTGATCATTTGGAGCATTGGGTTATGCAAAGAAATACCAAAAGATGGAAGGATGGGAAAAATACTCACTATCCTTTCAGTTAGCTTGGGTTGGAGGGAAGCAGAGGAACCCAGTTCTCAGGGTCTAGTTTAGAATTTCACATGAACCCTATGAGGCAATTAAAGAAAACACACTTTCTGCTAGTATTGCATGTTTCTAAAAGATATAAAAGGATGCAAGCACGTTACAAAAGAACCTGACCTACAATGCAAAGACCAGGTGGGCTTTCTCTGAGAAGTGGTAGCTGAAGTGAGAGCTAAAGGAAGAAAAGGAGATAAGCAGGTGGTGGGTGAAGAGGAGGAGGGCTTAGCAGGCAGAGGGAACATTGCATGCACAAGTCTTGTGAAAGGAGGGGCCAGAGTGCTTCTCTAGGTACTACGTAAGGCCCAGGTGGCTTCAGGGCCTTTATTGAGGAGAGAACAGTGGAGACAAGGTTATAGAGGAGAGCAGGGATCTGACCACATGAGCCTTGGAAGCCACAATGAGAGAATCAGAAGACCAGGCGTGACGGGAAAAGGGACTCTTCTGAGGTTGGATTCGATAGGCCAAGGCCAAGAAGAGAGAAAGGCACTGTTAGATTGGTGGCTTAAACACTATAAATTGATTTTCTTATAGTTCTGGAGGTCGAGAAATCCAAGAGCAAATGGGAAAAGTAAACCAGCCAATTGTGTTTCTCGTGAAAGCCCTCCTCCTGCCTTGCAGATGGCCTCCTTGCTCTGTCCTCAAACAGCAGAGGGAAAGAGAATTGCGCTCTCTGTTGTCTCTTCTTATAAAGCTCTCTGTTGTCTCTTCTTATGAAGACGCTAATCCTAGTAGATTAGGATCCCCCTACCTCCCAATGATCTCATTAAACTTCATTGTTTCCTTAGATGCCCTGTTTCCAAATATAGTAACATTTTGGGTTAGCCTTCAACACAGGAATTTTGAGAGTTTACAGTTCAGTCCACAACAGCCAGCAAGGTACCTCTATGATGGTACCCGACCATTGGGTTCTCAATGTAGTTCTAGGCCTAAAACCTAATTTTGAGTTATTTCCTGTGTGCTGGGCACAAATTCCTCTCTTCCATGCCCCAACCATGGACATGGCTCTGAGGTCACCCTGAGTGAAGAGCACCTTGAGTGAGGCTGGAGTACATGGGAGGACACATGGTGGGGTGATGGAAGAGCCAGGGGCAGAAGCTGGAGCCATGTGAGGCAATAATAAGAATCTCTTCCCCAGTGAATCTCAGATGTAACTGGGAGGTGCCTGAATGCCAGCAGTGCAGAATGGGGACCTGAGTGAGTTAGTTTAATTATTGATAGAAGTGTGGTACAAGAAGCCTGGAGGACCAGAGGACAGTTTGATGACGACTGTTTTTTCTTTTTGATTTGGTGACTAATTTATTTGCATATTTGCTGGAAAATATAGTTTACAGGAGTTATTTCCTCTAAGCTATGGAATGCATTTGTTACTTCTTCTCTCTTATGCGTAAACTACCTCTATTAGGCCCTCTGTAGGAATTCCCGCTGTAAAAGAGTGATGTGAATTATTATGGAGCAATTATTCTGAACCAGGGAAGGAGGTTAATTAGCCTTCTGGGAGTGACCTTTCTCAGTTACAGGACTAACAGATGGCCCAGTGTGCATATTAGTTGTAAAATGTCTCCGAAGAGGGCTGATGACTGATACCCTAGAGGAAAAAAGCATGGAGAATCAGAGAATGTTGGCGCTGGATGGAACCTTGGGACCACTTAGGGCAGCCTCCTTCCCTGGCAGCTGAGGACAGTAAACCAGGGAGAGGTTTGTGTTTGAGTCACAGTCCCAGCCATTCAGTGGCAGAGCAAGGACATGAGCCCTGGTCTTCAGGGTCCCAGTCTCTGCTCTTTCTACAAAACCTTTTCTACCTGTATCAGGTAACTATATAGGGTCTAGGAAATCACCACACAAATAGACCTTCTTCCAGCAGCCTCTTGTCCAGAGGTTTTCATTTCCTCTCCTAAATACCGTAATGAGAAAACCCCAAAGTCGAATAACTTTGTGAAACCCAGAAAGAGAGAAACTACAAATGGAGGAAAGATCAGGGTCAGTTGAGATGATTATGCACTAACGTGGGCTCCAAATAAAATGGGCACAATTTTAATGTTTCCCTTGGCTGATTTTTCTCACCACTTTTTTTGGTATTATTATATTTTGCTTTTTTACATTTTTTGTAAACCATTCTAAATCTTTTATGAAACCATCTGAATGAGAAATATGAGAAGAAAAATGTTTGTGGACAAAGAACATGAAGACATATAGAAATACAGAGGCAAGTCCCTTTCTGTGCGAAAGCTGGATACAGTCATCACACACATCACCCTTGGGGGAAAAGATTGATGCTGGAGCCTTGGTTTACTTTTCCCATTGTCTTGCCATTTATATGGCACACAGAGTCACTTATCAAATTCCGTATTTCCCAGGTCAGTCTAGTTAAATTAGCCATTAGGACAACACTTCTCTATATACATATAGTGTTTTGTGTGTGTGTGTGTGTGTGTGTGTATACACTCTATATACTTTTAAAAATATGAAAGTGGTTGAAGCATTCAAAACAAATAGACAAATGGAATGGAACAGAGATCTGAGAGAGAGACCAGAGAGTATATGAGGGCAGTTGATTTATGACACTGATGCTAGTCCAAATCAGTAGGGAAAACAAAACAAAGCAAAACACAGATTGTTTAGTGATAATGTTAGGAAATTTGGGTCATGATATAAAAACAAAACAAAACAAAATGGGATTCATTCTTAATACCAATATAAAATAGGACTCCAGCTTCATGAAAAACTTAAATGGGATGATAAAACCCTATGCCTCATAAAATAATATTTTTATGGCTCAGAATGGGGAAGAGATTTCTAAAAAAGACCCCAAACCCTCTACTGTGATGGGCAGAGATGGATGGCAGGTTGGGGGAAGGATTTCCACCACCAACCAAATATTTGTAATGACTTAACTGTCAAAGGGTTTATATGGAGAGTAAACAGGATTCCTGCACGTCAATGGGAAAAAGACAAAAAATTCAATACAAAAATAGACAAGATATAAAAAGGCAAGTTACATAAGAGGAAATTCAAATGGCTAATATATATATATGAAGACATGATAAAATGAATAGTAATCAGAGGAATGATATATGACTTTGTTCTCATCAAATTCATAACATTAGAACTGGATAATGTCAACCATAGCGGAGAAGCATATGGTAAAGCCAACTTGTGTAAGCTCCTGGTGGGGACCTCTAAAGAGGAGTGTGGCAGTATTTGGTCGACTAAGGTGCATGACTCTTGCTTCGCACAGTAACACCATTCCTGAGAAATTCTCTCACAGATCCTTGAGAGTACAGGAATGCATGTGTATCATTGCAGTTTTTGGGGGGTGAGGGCAGTGGATAGTTGAAAGGCAAATTAGGAGTCTATAATCAGGGAAATTCATAAGCAAAATGTGACAAAATGTGGAATATGATATAGTCAAAAGCAATAAACTGGATACATAAATCTTAAAATCACAATGATGCATGAAAAGAGGAAAAGAACAAATTTTTCTTTGCACAATATAATTTATGTAAAGTGAAAAAATATATATGCAGAAAATACCAGATGGTAATGAGGAAACACGTGATTTCAAAGATAAGTATCAAACACATTGAGGGTGCAGTCTAAAGTGGGGATTGGGGTGGTAGTTATTAATGATTACTTGGAATACGTTTAAAAACAAAACAAGATTGGGGCATGGTGTGAGTGATGATGGTAATGTAATGTCATGAAATGAGGTTGATGATTCAGTCAACTTCAATATCTGAAGTTGAGGACAAATATGTAAAGTAAAATAATGTAAAATGAAATAAAACAACGTAAAATAAATAAAAACAAAGCCAGTAAAGGATCTTAAATATTCCTTTTAATTCTAAGGACTGCCAAAAAAATAAATATTTGATGACAGTTTCATTCGATGCCCTTCCTCCCCTGCTTTTTCCCTCTAATTGTTTGCGTCCTTACTAGTAATGATTTGGGGGAAAAAAAACCCTCTAATTTGGGAGGCAGCAATTTCTAGCTATCTTTCAGTATTACTCCTTCTTCTGTAGTAAAAGTGCCCTGTGTTATAGCTGGTCATGTGGCTTTCTGGAATTAAGTTGACATTTGAAGATCCCTTTGCCACTAGATGTGGCCATGGGACTGAGTTCTAGTCAAGGCAGTGTGAGGAGAAACAATAATTCTCTCACCAGCTATGCATTAAGCTTTTTAAAATCTTCTCATCGGGAGTTACTGTCGTGGCTCAGTGGTTAACGAATCCGACTAGGAACCATGAGGTGGTGGGTCTGATCCCTGGCCTTGCTCAGTGGGTTAACGATCCGGCGTTGCCGTGAGCTGTGGTGTAGGTCGCAGACATGGCTCAGATCCTGCGTTGCTGTGGCTGTGGCCTGGGCCGGTGGCTACAACTCCGATTAGACCCCTAGCCTGGGACTCTCCATATGCCGCGAGTGTGGCCCTGGAAAAGGCAAAAAGACAATCAATCAATCAATCAATCAATAGGCATTTTAAAAAAATAAAATAAAATAAAAAATAAAATCTTCTCATCCTACTCCCTAACACCTGGCATTATCTAGCTGTTTGACTTTTGAAAGTCCTAGGATATATAAGTCCAGGCACAGACTAGCTCTTTAACTTAATCAAGAGTGGACCTTTGTCAACATCACAAGTACCACAAACATACTTGACAACATCAAAATACCCTAAGTATGTCAAAACCAAAATTCACAGACTCATAAGAATGCATCCACAGGGTGGGTTACCCCTGCAGAGACAGAGCAGGAAGGAAAAAAAGCCTAGACAGACTTGTCCTAAGTGACCAGTGCTCTGGACTGGGTCCAAAAGCACTGAAGTTGTATTTCCAGTTTGGGCACTAATTCCCACTGGACCCTAAGCAGGTCAGTTCACTCCAGTCAGCAAAGTGGAGAGGATATAAAAAGGCCTCTTCTCAGGGCAATGAGAAGTAAAGTTTGTAAAACACTTTGAAATGAACTCTGCTGTTGTAGTTTGCAGAGAGTGAAGCACTCAGAAGCAGAGGCCTTGGGCTTAGCAGGGACAGGAAAGGTCAGCATATCCCAGCCCATGCACTGATCTAATTAATCACTGGGCAACCCTCCCACTGGCCAAATTCAGAGGTCTGTCTCTCCATATAATATCTAGAAAGTACAGATGAATATGAAAGAGTCTAAGATTCTATTGAGAGGATAAAATGCAGTACTCCTGTGAGTCTCTGTGTTTGTACCTATGTGTGTGTGCGTGTGTGCAGACATGCATGTATGTGCATTTTGCTGAGTTGTAATACAGGTCATTGTGCATCTCCCACTTTAAGGAAACTTTCTGGATTTTTGCCTACCCTTGAAACGCACAGGTAGCAGATAATGCTGTGTTTAGCTGCAATAATAAAAATCACTAATAAAACATAGCAGTGATCACAGTTCTGTGTATACCCCCTGCCAGGGTCATCTGTCTCTGAATTTATGTCAGTCCAGTGCTTTCTGGAAAATGTGCATTCATGTTTTTCATATTATACAGTTCCATAGCCTTGTGTTATTATTTTATTGTCTTCTCCTGATACATTTAATAGGCTATGTGAAACTTTCTTTTTCACTTTTCTTCTTTTGAATCTGAGCTATTAAATTCTGGGTTTCCTACCACTCTGTTATCTGTTCTTTGCAGTAATTTCTGTTACTATAGGGTGGATCCAAAAAAATACTGTTGTGATTTATGTCAAAGAATGTTCTGCCTATGTTTTTCTCCAGGAGTTTTATGGTATCTGGAACAGACTTCCAGGGTTTTCTTCTCCAGGTGTAAATCATATCTCCCTTTCACCTTTGCATATAGAGAGACTTGCCATAGCTATTCTCTAGAGAGAAAGAATTTAAGTCATGTGCAACCTGTTCATATTCTGTCTTACTAGTAGAATAACTTGTCTTTTTTTGAGGGATAAAATTGAACCCAAAGACATTCTGGCTTTATTCAAAGCACTCACAAAAGGGAAACATTAATTATAATTGCTCTAGTTCTGCACTATAAAGCAAAGTTTGTATACCTGTGGGTTTAAGTCTTATGAGCTTCCAGGGGGAACTGACCAAATATAAAAATAGCAATCACACAAAAACTATTAGAACTTACAAATGAATTCAGCAAAGGTAGCAGATACAAGATTAACATGCAGAAATCTGTTGCATTTCTTTATACTAGAAGTGAAATGTCAGAGAAAGGTTAAAAAACAGACTTTGGAAAACCTGTGGTTTCCAAATGAGACAAGCTGGGGTTGGGGGGATGCACTGAGAGTTTGGGATGGAAATGCTATAACATTGAATTATGATTTTTGTACACCTATAATTGTAATAAAATTCATTAAGTAACGGGAAAAAAACTCATTCATTACAAAACTCAAAAAAAATTTCTTTTAAAATTGCATCAAAAAAAAAAAATGCCTAGGAATAAACCTGACCAGGAGGTGAAACGTTGATAAAGGAAAACTAAAGATGATTCAAATAAATGGAAAGATCCGTATGCTCTTGAATTAGAAGAATTAATATTGTTAAAATGGCCATACTATCCTAAGGAATCTACAGATTTAATCTCTATCAAATTATCCATGACATTTTTCACAGAGCTAGAGTAAATAATCTTAAAATTTTCATGGAACCATAAAAGACTCTGAATTGCCAAATCAATCCAGAGAAAAAATAACAAAGCAGGAGGCACAACCTTCCCAGACTTCAGATGATACTACAAAGCTACAGTAATAAAAACAGCACAAAAACAGATATCTAGGTCACTGGAACAGAATAGAGACTCCAGAAATAAACCGATACCTATGGTCAATTAATCTTTGACAAAGTAAGCAAGAATATACAATGGAGAAAAAAAAGTCTCACCAATAAGTGGGAAAACTGGGAAAACTGCACAGCTACATACAAAAGAATGAAATTGGAACAGTCTCTTGACACCATATACACAAATAAGTGGAAACTGCATTAAATGTAAGACTGAATACTATAAAACTTAAATATAAGACTGGATACTATAAAACTCCTAGAGGGAAACATAAGCAGAACACTCTTTGACATAAATTGCAGCAATATTTTTTTGGCTCCATCTCCTAGAGTAATAGAAATAAAAACAAACAAGTGGGACTAATTAAACTTAAATGCTTTTGCACAGCAAAGGAAATCGTAAAATAAAAAGACAACCTACGGATGGGGAGAAAAATATTTACAAAAGATCTGACCAACAAGGGCTCGATTTCTGAAATATACCAATAATTCATAAACTCATATAAATGTGTGTATACATATATATATATATACACACATATATATACACACATATATATATATATCCATAAAAAATGGGCAGAAGACCTAAATAGACATTTCTCCAAAGAAGACATCCAGATGTCCAACAGGCACATGAAAAAATGTTCAACATTGCTCTTTATTAGAGAAATATAAATCAAAACTACAATGACGTCCCACCTCACACCTTCAGAATGGCCGTCACTAAAAAGTCTACACGTAACAAATTCTGGAGAGGGTGTGGTGAAAAGGGAACACTGCTACACTGTTACTGGGAATATAAATTGGTGCAACCACTATGGATACCAGTATGGAGGTTCCTTAGTAAACTAAAAGAAGAGTTCTCATATGATCCACAGTCCCACTCCTTGGTATATATTGACAGGGCATCAAAAGACAAAAACTTTAATTTGAAAAGATGCATGCACTCCAGTGTTCATAACAACACCATTTACAGTAGCCAAGACACAGAAGGAATCTAAATGTCCAAAGACAGGTGAATGGATAAAGATGGTGAGTGTGTGTATGGTATATATATGTGTGTGTATATATATTTGAATATTACTCAGTCATAAAAGAATGGAATAATGCCATTTGGGGATGCATGGATGGTGCTAGAAATTATCTTACTAAGTGAAGTAAGTCAAACAGACCAAAAAAAAATATGTGAAATTGCTTATATGTGAAATCTAAAAAAATATGCATGAACTTATTTACAAAACAGAAATAGACTCTTAGACATAGAAAACAAACTTGTGGTTATCAAAGAGGAGGTAGGGAAGGTATAAATTAGGAATTTGGGGTTAACACTACTGTGTATAAAATAGGTAAAAACCAAGGACCTACTGTATAACACAGGGAACTATAGTCAATATCTCATATTAACCTATAATGGAAAAGAATCTAAAAAAGCATATAGATAGATAGATAGATAGATAGATAGATAGATAGATAGATCTGAATCACTTTGCAATTCACCTGAAAGTAACACAACATTGTAAATCAACTATAGTTCAGCTTAAAAATATACCAGTAGTAAGAAAGTGCTCTGAAACGTTAACTGTCCCCACAGCAAAGAAAAATTTGCAAATTATACAGATGAGATGTCCGTCACCTGGTTATACCAGGAGTTATTGAATCTTAGTGGAAGATAGCTAATTTGGGATAGACTTAATGTTCAAAATACAGATTTTTATCTGTATTTTAAAAATATCCTTCATATTGACAGGGCATCAAAAGTAATTCATTCATTCCGCATACTTTTTTGTTTGGGGTCTTCTGCGTTTTTTAAAATTTTATTGGCGTATAGTTGACTTACAATGTTGTGGTAGTTTCAGGTATACAGAAAAGTGAATCATGTGTGTGTGTGTGTGTGTATACACACATACATACATATATCTATTCATTTTCAGTTTCTTTTCCCATAGAAGTTATTACACAGTATTGAGTAACAGTAGGTCCTTGTTACTTATCTATTTGTATATAGTAGTGTGTTAATATGTTAATCCCAGCCTTCTAATTTATCCATCCCCTAGTGTTTCCCTTTTTTTTGGTAACCATAAGATTGGTTTCAAAATCTTTGAGTCTGTTTCTGTTTTGTGAAAAAGTTCTTTGTTATGATTTTTATTATATTCCAGTATTAATGATCTCATGATATTTCTTCCCCTGTCTGAGTTACTTCACTTAGTATGATAATTTTTAGGAAAGTACTATATGCCAAATGGGAAATTTCATAGAAATTCAAACTCTGTGAAAGGATCAGCTGGAAATTATAGAGCTGAAAACTACAATATCAGAAATGAAGAATTCATGTGAGGTGTTTAACTACATGACTGGATGCAGGAGAAGAAATGATCAGTGAACTTGAAGGCAGGTCAGTTAGAAATTATCCTAACTGAACCACAAAGAGGAAAAGGAATGTGGGGGGGAAGCACTGAATAGAATGTTCTAGATATGTGAGACACTATCAAATTTGCTGGTATCACAGACAGATAAGAGAGAGAATGGTCAGAAGAAATGCTTGTAGAGATAATAGCTAGGAATTGTCCAAAGTAGATGAAAGGTATTGGCCCACAAATAAAAGAACCTCTCACAGCTATCCAAGAGTTTCCTATTAGCTCTCAAGTAAACCTCAAGTTCATAGAGTATATAGTAAGCATCTTGCTTTTCTCTCTGACCTGCCTTTCCTGAAGATTTTTTCTCATCTAAATCACCCCAGCTGCTCTTTCAGTTCTTCTTCCAGGTTTTCCCCTGACTGGTACCTCTGATATTCACATTTCAGTTTAAATGTCAATTTCTCAGAGAGATCTTCTCTGACTATTGTGTCTGAAGTTGTCAAATAACAGTCCCAGTTCTCACCTGCCTAGTAGTCTCCACTTAATTATCATAAATTTTTTATAGCATGTGTAATTATTTGAATTTATCTTAACAATGTATTTTCTGACTTAACTACATTATTTTTTCACACATTGGAGTATACACTTTCTGAAAACAGGAAGCATCCATTTTTCATTCAATAGCATAATCTGAATGCTTCAAAATGTATCTGGGACATAGTGGGAGGTCAGCATATATGGATGGACGGATGGATGAATAGATGGATAGACAGATAGATATAGATATAGGTAATGCTGTGCGTGTGTGTGTATAAAACAGATACCGAAGGTTTCAGGAATTATTGGGGAGATTCTGAGTAGTTCAGCTCACATTTACTGATGCAACTCATTCTAGCTCATCTTCACTTCCTCCTTTTGGTTCCATGTTGGCCGGGTAAAAGAACACAATATTTTCACAATATTTTTACCACAGCAAACACTTAAGGTTACTTCACCCACACAGATGTCCATCAAAATCAAACAGAAAAAGTAATGGGAAGCTGGGGATGTGTGATAAATTTGTTCTAGACTTAGTGCATGACTGACAAATAACTCAGACTTCTCTTAGATCTGGAACTGACTTTTCCATAACTGACTTTTTAAATTCTTTCTTGTTTTTGGCACATTATCTTTTTAAATTTTACTGAAGAACAGTGAAGAATGTTGTGTTAAATTCTGCTCTGTAGCAGAGTGATTCAGCCATGCATATACACATATCTATTCCCATATAGGTTATCACAGAATATTGAGTAGAGTTCCCTGTGCTATACAGCAGGTTGCTATTGATTATCCATTCTATATGCAAAAGTGTGCATTTGCCAAATCCCTAATCCACCCCTTCCCTCCCCACCCTTCCCCTTTGGTAACCATACGTTTTTTTCGAAGTCTGTGAGTCTTTCTTTTTTGTAAATAAATTCATTTGTATCATTTAAAAAAATTCCACATATAAGTGATATCATATGATATCTTTCTGTCTCTGACTTACTTCATTTAGTATGATAATCTCTGGGTCTATCCATGTTGCTGCAAACAGCATTATTCCATTCTTTCTTAATAACTGAGTAATATTCCATTTTATATATGTACCATATCTTCTTTATCCATTCACGTATCAGTGGACATTTAGGTTGCTTTCATGTCTTGGCTATTGTAAATAGCGCTGCTGTGAACACTGGAGTGCATGTATCTTTTTGAATTATGGTTTTCTCTGTATATATGCCCGGGAGTGGGATTGCTAGATCTTATGGTAGTTCTGATTTTAGTTTTTTGAGGACCCTCCTTGCTGTTCTCCATAATGGTCATACCAATTTATATTCCTTACTACAGTGTAGGAGGGTACCCTTTTTTCCACACCCTCTCCAGCATTTATTGATTGTAGACTTTTTGATGCTGGTCTTTCTGACTGGTTTGAAGTGGTACCTCATTGTAGTTTTGATTTGCATTTCCTCTAATAATTAGCAGTGCTGAGCATCTTTTCATGTGTTTTGTGGCCATCTGTATGTCTTCTTTGGAAAAGTATCTGTTTAGATCTTCTGCCCATTTTTTGATTGAGTTTTTTTTTTTTATATTGAGCTGCATGAATTGTTTGTATGTTTTGGATATTAATCCTTTTTCATTTGCTTCATTTGCAAAGATCTAAGTGTAAGGCCAGACACTATAAAACTCTTAAAAAAAGATTGACAGAACACTCTTTGACATAAATTGAAGCAATATCTTTTTTGATCTACCTCCTAGAGTAATGAACATAAAAGTAAACAAATGGGACCTAATTGAACTTAAAAGCATTTGCACAGCCAAGGAGCCCATAAACAAAATGAAAAGACGACCCACAGAATGGGAGAAAATATTTTCAATCCTTTATTTACCAGTTTTTCTACTCAGAACTAAGTTGGAGTCAAAAAAGGAAAACTAAATTATTTATGCAAAATAATTTACATTTAAATAGGTCTCTTTATTTTTACGAACTTTATTAACTATTTCTATAGCATTTATATGAAGAGATAAGTGGGCCAAATTAAAAATATTTCTACTGATCTTAGAAAATGGAAGTCCAGAGAAGTTAGGTAACTTCTAAGATCACACAAGATAATACAGAAGCTCTAGGACCTAAAATTGTCTCCTAACATTTTTCTTCCAATACGCATTCCATTGACAGGACATATTTTCAACCTCTATGTCTTGAGTTATCTCCTAATAATCAGGGCAGCTGAAAATCAGTCTATTTAAGATTTCTGATGGGAAAAAGATGGATAAAGCAAGAATAAGATGTTAACACTTTTTTGACATCTCTTTTTTTATTGAGCTATAATTGACATATAATACTGTATTAGTTTTGTGTGTACAGCATAACGATTTGAGATATATGCAGTTGACCCTTGAACAACGCAGGTTTGAATTGCTCAGATTCACCTATATTTGGTTTTTTTTTTTTTTTTTTGGTAAATATGTGATACATACAGTACTACTTGTTATTACTATAGTCACCATGCTGTACATTACATTTTCAGGACTGATTTATCACATACTGGAAATTTGTATCTTTTAACCATCTTCATCAATTTTATATACCTCACCCAACTGCATCTGGCACTCACTGCATCTGGCAATCATCAGTCTGTTCTCCATATTTATGGGTTAACCTTTTTTTCTTTTCTTTTTAGGGCACCTGCGGCATATGGAGGTTCCCAGGCTAGGGGTTCAGTCGGAGATGTAGCTGCCAGCCTACACCACAACTCATAGCAACGCTGGATCCTTAACCCATTTAGCGAGGCAAGGGGTTGAACCTGCATCCTCATGGATTCTAGTCAGAGACATTTCTACTGTGTCACAACGGGAGCTCCCAGTTCACCTTTTTTTTTTTTTTTCTTTTAAAAAAGAAAGCACTATTGAAGCTCATATCTTCCCCTGTTTTCTAAGATGAGAACCTTGCAGGCTTGTTATCTTTCTGACTTCCAGATACGAAAATTCCAGATAGCTAGCTATTCCTGTCATTTCTTACATTCTTACATTGTGGTCATTGGTTTTTAACTAGCAGCCCATGCAACTGGCATGGGAAGAAATAATTCCCAAGTCCTCTGTGAAACCGGAGAGTTGAAGAAAGTATATTAATGAAGTACTTGCTTCAGATGCCATCTTACTATTCAAATGAAAGCTTAATCACTACCACCCCCAACCAGTCACTACTAGTGTTCTCCAATTTCCCCACCTAGCAACTTTGTGTCTTTTTCAAACCTTTCATTTTATGAAGGATGACACAAAACCTCCTTAATTTTGGCATCAAGGAGTAATGATGTGGCTAGATAACATGGTATTGTCTGTTCATGGTTTAAGTCCACCTTGACATTTTTCTTGGGTGAGATTCAGCCAAGTGCCTTGTCTGATGAGAACTGTGCTGAACCCATGAAAATAAAGTAGTAGAAACAGCCTTCCACTTCAAACCAGTAGGAAAAATAACCTACAAACATGGGATGTTAAGATATTCATTCAAAACTCACTGATTGTCAATTCCATACCTAGCTCTGCCTGAGATTCTGGAGAGATAAGCAGTAATAAAATAGTCTCTGTGCTTAAGGAGTTCATAGTGACGAAGGCCTTCTCAAACTATCTGAACCCTAAAAGTAGACTTTTAACTTCAGAATGTTTATTAAAGTCCTTTGACACCTATACAAATTGTAGCCAAACATTATGGAATTTTAAATACTACAAGGAATGGAAAGCAACCATGAAACACTTTTAAAAGAATCTCTTTGTTAATCAAAACCTTATTTTTGCCTTTTTCCTTAATCCCATCTAAAATAGGTTTTGGATTACTGAGATCCTATAAGATCTTACCAATAGAAGGATGGCCAGCTTGAAGTATTAGAGAAGTACCAGAAACTATCATATGGTTTCTGGAACATAGTACCCACTCAAAAATTTTTTGTAGAATAAAAGAAAGAAGGAATTTGATTAATAAACAAAGGGGATGGGTTACATGAAGGCAAGCTATGGAGACAGTCTCATTGATTATAAATTACATGGCAGAGTCTTGGGTCTATAACCTCATGAACAAGCTAAGTCTCATTCTGAATGCTCCATATGTATCAAGCAGAAACTTTATGGTGCAGAGTAGGAGCTTGCAAACCCTCCAGGACTGATACAAGATACCTCTTCCATATGACCTTCTTTTAGGGGAAATACCTCTACTTTTTTCTTTCCTATTTCCTTTTTAAAAATATTTTGGAGTCTTAGATGCTTAATTCAATAGGCTTTCCCTTGTGTATGATTATGTAGCTGCTCTAGAGACACAGAGATATTTAATTAGTTTGATAAATAAATCTAGAGGTACATCATCTTATTTTGGTGAAAGAAGAAAGGTGGGAATGACAGTGAGTCCTAGGGATACTGATGCCAAGAGGGGCCTCAGGAGAGGCTGGATTAACCATGTGATGGCCTTATTTGAGGAATTCAGTTCTAGACACAAAGTTTCTTCTTTGTGCCTACTTGTTGGAGTCTCTGCTGGAATGATTGTGGTGGCTACTGGGCATCAATCTCCTAAATTCTAAAGATACATGGAAAGATTAAATGAATTCAGAAAATAGCCACTAAAACAATGAAATCCCAGAAGGGGTAAGGATTGAATGTTAGAAAATATTTTTAGTCATACAAATTTGGATAATCAAGGATCAAAAAAAAAAGAAGAAAACTATTTTAAAGATCTGGAAACGTTAAGTGCTTTGAAAAGAGGGTTAAGATGTATCTTAAGATTTAAATGATCCAAAGCCAGCAGATAATAAAGGGAAGATCAAGTTGACAGTAACAGTTGAGGTACATTTCAATCTTGAGTTGCAGTCTCCAGCTCCAAGGAATAGACCTCACAGAAACTCCATAGCTCTCTGGTTTTGAAATGATGCAAACAATGGACTAGAAAGACATTCTTGAGACACAGAGAGTAACTGGCCATTAGATAAGACAAGGCACCCAAGGCCCAGGCCATTCTTCTAGTTATACAGTCTACTTTTCTATTAAACTAAACTGGGGGGTGGAGGTAGGTTAGAGGCAAAATTGGAAGAACTCTGTGTGCAGAGAAGCAACCTGCCCTGACTCTCACATCAGAATGCCATGGCTCAGTTATTGCTCCTTCTCTATACTGTGGGCAAGGTTTATCAGTCCCAGGGTCTTACTTTTCTCCTTGGTAAATGGGGACTCTGATTATAGTGCTTGTCTCAGTTTTGCTGGGTAATTACATCCTGTGAGCATCCCAGGACATGGTGAGTGCTCAGTAAACAGTAGTTATTTAATATTGCTGCGGCTGCTGCCACAACTCCATAAGATATTTGTAATAACATTCCATTACTCTGGATTTGAGGAGGGTTGGCTTTAACAGCAGGAGAGTAAATCAGAGTGGCGCAGTGACTGAAGAGCATCAGAAGCTCTCCAGCAGTACTTCTGGCAGAGGTCCACAGTAAGCCAGCCACAGGCAAAAGGCAGTTCATCTTCATCACTGAAGAACTGCTTCAGGTCAGCGAACCCAGTGAAGGAATCAGGCTAGAAGTGAAGTGTCTCATCCACGGAGAGGCTAGGAACGATTATTGATGCATATACACACCCATCATTTATAGTCAAAACATCAGCAGCAACTTTCCAGAAGGATACCTGGTAGGTTCCTTCAGGGCAGAGCATTCTAGAGCAGGGAATCCAGTGGGCTGAAGGTGATTATGAGTGAAAAAAGAAACCATTGGATTCTAAGATGTGATTATTCCAAAGTAAACTAATATCACCAAACACACTGAGATTTCTTTAAGGGGTACTTTAAAGAAATCCAACATAGAATACCAATCTTTTCTCTGCTAGGAGCAGCAGCCTATTCAAAAATGGAAAACAATCTTTAATAATGTTCCTTTGTCTTCAGCTCTGGGTTCAAACTCTTAGTGTGGTATTAGTTATCATCACTACTTAAACCTTCTGTACCTACTGACGCTCTTTTTCTCCCATCTTTTAATGCCTGAACTGAGTTGCCTTATTCAGGTCTCATACTGTTCTACCTCTGAGGGCCTTGGCTTATGCTCTTTACCTACAAAGTCCCTCTCTTAGTCACTATTAAATCAGCAGCCAACACATCCTTATCCATCTCACATTCTGTCTTGTACCCAGTGTGTCATGTGATATACCAACTGGCACTGCTTTCCCTGTGCCCTCCAAGCTTTTCATCAGTGTCTCTTTCATGGAACCCACTTTCTCCATTGTGTTATAATTATTTGACTAAATAGAAAATGCAGCCTCCCTCCTACATCATAAGCTCTCTGAAGTCAAAGTTCGCCTCAGTTCTGATATATCTTTAACTTAATGCAGTGAGTGTTTATTAAATGCATACTGTGTGCCAGGTGCTTGGCTGGTGCTGTGCCTTCTTCATAAAACCTATTCGTTCATGGGATATGGTTACTAATTGAATGAATAAGTGAGATAATTTACCAATCTCAGGCTCTTTCATTTGGCCTTTTTTCTTTTCCAAATGGTCCCTATGAGATATCAGTTCTACCTTAAAACACACAACACCACTACACCGTGCCTCACTCTAATTAGAGAAGCAGTACCATAGTTTAACTGGCTCCAATCCAAAGACGATCAGTATCTCTACAACAGACTCTATATTCTAAGTACATCAAACTTGTGTCTTCATGTCCTTCTACAAAGGGCTATTATTTGATTGTTGTCTCTCCAACGAAACTGTAAATTCCTTTCAGGTGGAAACTAACTTATACTTTCTATCTGGTGTCTTATGTACAGTAGGAACTCAATAATCTTTTTTTTTTGTATGCATGAAAAATTCAACTTCGTACTATGCAGTAATTTCATACCATAAGAAATGTACCATGTTCTACCAAAAAAAAAAAAAATGGAATTAAGACACTTGGGGAGCTTAATTCAGTTTTGTCATAGAGCTATTAAAGTAATTGGGGTTGGTCCATCAGCTGATTTCTGATTTCTGGTTAATTTTAAGAAGAAAAGGTAATACAGATGTTTCAGGACTTCCACAATAATAAAACTTTGTATAATTTAAACACGAAAGATAGTTAGCTAGGCCTCACCAGAAGAATATTACATTTGCTCATATATTTAATGTCTTTCCATAAGGTCTCAGTTTTTCATTTTTTTTAAAAAAAGATGATGCCATGAAGATTCAGCAGCTGAAATGAGTTATGAGTCTTTTTGGAGAAGGGAAAGGGAAAAAAAATCTCCCAGGGATACATTTTTTTAGTTCCTCTTTCTATTTGAAATGCTTCCTGACTTGATAGCCTGCAAGAATTTCACAGTCACATGGGTTTGTGATTCTGCAGAAGACCACAGAATAGTGGAAGGACATTTCTTGCAAATAAGGAAATTATTTGGTTTTGCTGCTAACCCTATTCAGGACTTGCTCCATAGTTTACAGTTCTAGTTCTTCTTGGTTATCTCTTTCCAGTGTGCCTTTACATGGACATGGATAAAATATATTGTACAAAATTGTTGATACTAATTACAAGATTTGGGAATTTTTTCTTTTATAGTGATTTTTATTTTCTCCATTATAGCTGGTTTACAGTGTTCTCCCCCCCACCGCCCGCTTTTTAGGGCCATACCCGTAGCGGTTCCCAGTCTAGGGGTTGAATCAGAGCTGCAGCTACCAGCCTACGCCACCACCACAGCAACGCCAGATCCGAGCCACGTCTGTGACCTATGTCACAGCTCACTGCAATGCCAGATCCCCAACCCACTGAGCAAAGGCCAGGGATTGAACCCACATCCTCCTGGATACTAGTCAGATTCATAACCCACTGAGCCACAATGGGAACTCCTGGGGATTCTTAATATTACCAGAGACACATCATAATCCAGGTGTTTGTTAATCAGTAAATTAAACCTGTGATACCAAATCAGACTTCTAAGAGTTGTTGAGTTATAACTTTTAGAAAGATAAAAAAAATTCTCATACAAATTGTGAGCATGTTTATAAGATTTATTAAACTTGTTAATGATAGAAGTAGAGAAATGACAAACTGATCCGAAGGGGAATATGAGAACTGATGTGTAGAAAGAAAAATTCTTGAATATATTTGCTATTTTAGACACCAAATTGATTAATGTCCTACTACAGGGAAGTTAAGCTGCAAACATGGGAATTACCTTTTTTTTTTCAGACAAAAACCATTTGCCATATGTCAGTTTTCTGTAACATCTAAGTCTGGGTTAACGACAGAGTCTAGGTCCTTTTATTAAGACAGTGTTACCTTCCCCTAGAAGGTAGGATAACTCTTAGGCAAGCATATTAAAAAAGACACGCTATGTTAGATAGTATGGCTATTTTTACGGTATTAATTTTTCCAACCCAGGAGCATGGAATATCTTTCCATTTCTTTGAATCCTCTTTAATTTCCTTAACATTTTATAGTTCTCAGCAAGTAAGTCTTTCACCTCCTTGGTCAGGTTTATTCCTAGATATTTTTTTGGGGTGTGATTTTAAAAGGTATTATATTTTTGTATGCCTTTTCTAATATATTTCATTTTTAGTATACAGAAATGCAACCGATTTCTGAATGTTAATGTTGTATCCTGTTACTGTGCTGAAGTCATTGATCAGTTCGAGTGGTTTTTGTTTTTTTTTGTGTTTGTTTTTTGCTTTTTAGAGATGTACCTGTGGCATATGGAAGTTTCCAGGGTAGGGGTCAAATTGGAGCTGCAGCTGCTAGCCTACACCACAGCCACAGCGACGCAGGATCTGGGCCAAGTCTGTGACCTACACCACAGTTCACGGCATCGCCGGATCCTTAACCCACTGAGCAAGGCCAGGGATTGAACCTGCATCCTCATGGATGCTAGTCAGATTGGTTAACTGTTGAGCCACGATGGGAACTCCCAGTTGAAGCAGTTTTTGTGTGGAGTCTTAGGGTTTTCTATATTTAGTATCATATCATCTTCATACAGTGACAATTTTACCTCTTCTCTTCCAATTTGGATACCTTTTAGTTATTTTGTTTGTCTGATTGTTGTGGCTAGGACTTCTAATACTATGTTGAGTAAAAGTGGTGAGAGTAGGCATCATTGTCTAGTTCCAGATTTTAGCAGGAAGGCTTTTAGCTTTTTTCCATTGAGTATTATATTGGCTGTGGATTTGTCATAAATGGCTTTCATTATGTTTAGGTATGTTCTCTCTATACCCACTTTGATAAGAGCTTTTATCATGAATGATTGTTGGACTTCGTCAGATGCTTTTTCTGTGTCTATTGAGATGATCATGTGGTTTTTGACTTTTCTTTTGTTAATGTGGTATACAGTGTTGATTGATTTGCGTATGTTGAACCATCCTTTTGAATCTGGGATGAATTCCACTTGGTCATGGTGTATGATCTTTTTATATGTGTTGGATTTGGTTGGCTAAAATTTTGTTGAGAATTTTTGCATCTATATTCATTAAAAGATATTGGTTATAATTTTCTTTTTTGGTAGTACCTTTGTCTAGTTTTGATATTAGTGTGACGGTGGCTTCATAGAATATCTTTGGTAGTGTTCTCTCTTCTTCAAACTTTTGGAATAGTTTAAGAAGGATGGGTATAAGTTCCTCTTTGTATGTCTGGTAGAATTCATCCATGAAGCCACCTGGCCCTGGGCTTTTGTTTGTGGGGAGTGTTTTTTATTACATATTCAATTTCATTTCTAGTGATCAGTCTGTTCTGTTGATCTATTTCTTCTTCATTCAGTTTTGTCAGGCTATAAGTCTCTAGAAAGTTGTCCATTTAACAAATTGGGTTGTCAAATTTGTTGGTGTATAATTTTTCATAGTGTTCTCTTACTTTTTTTTTTGTATTTGTGCAGTATTCATTGAGATTTCTCCTTTTTCATTTCTTATTTTGTTTATTTGGGTATTTTCTCTCCTCTTTGTGAGTCTGGCCAGAGGTTTGTTAATTTTGTTTACCTTTTCAAAAAACCAGCTCAAAAAATTCATATGAAGCTGTAAAAGACCCAGAATTGCCAAGGCAATCCTGTGGAACAAAAGCCAAGCAGGAGGCATAATTCTCCTAGACTTCAGACAATATTACAAAGCTATAATAATCAAGACAGTGTGGTATTGGTACAAAAACAGACATACAGATCAATGGAACAGAATCCAGAATCCAGAAATAAACAGACACCCATAGTCAATTAATCTTCAACAAAGGAGGCAAGAATATAAAATGGGAAAAAGTCTCTTCAGCTAGTGGTGCTGGGAAAACTGGACAGCCGCATGTAAATCAGTGAAAGTGGAACACACTCTCACGCCATGCACAAAAATAAACTCAAAATGGCTTAAAGGCTTAAATGTAAGACAAGATACCATCAAAGTCCTAGAAGAGAACATAGGCAAAACATTCTTTGATATCAACTTTATGAATATTTTCTCAGGTCAGTCTCCCAAAGCAACAGAAATAACAGCAAAAATGTCAAATTTACAAATGTTTTCTCAGGTCAGTCTCCCAAAGCAACAGATATAACAGCAAAAATAAATAATCAAACTTGCAAGCTTTTGTACAGCAAAGGAAACCATAAAAAAATAAAAATTCAACTTACAGAATGGAAAAAAATAGTTTCAAATGATGCAACTGACAAGGGCTTAATCTCTGAGATATACAAATAATGTATACGACTCAACAGCAAAAAAGCCAACAACCCAATTGAAAAATGGGCAAAAGACCTGAATAGACATTTCTCTAAAGAAGACATGCATAAGGCCAAAGGCACATGAAAAAATGCCCAACATCACTAATTATTAGAGGAATGCAAATCACCACCTCACACCTGTCAGAATGGCCATCATTAATAAGTCCACAAATTCTGGAGAGGATGTGGAGCAAAGGGTATCCTCCTGCACTATGGGTAGGAATTGAAATTGTTACAGCCACTATGGAAAACAGTATGAAATATCCTTGAAAAATTAAATATAGGAACAACCATATGACCCAGCAATCCCACTCTTGGGCATGTATCTGGACAAAACTTTCCTTGAAAAAGATACATGCACCTGTATGTTCACTGAAGCATTATTCACAACAGCTGAGACTTGAAAACAACCTAAATGCGCATCGACAGATGAATGTATTAAAAAGATGTGGTATACATATACAATGGAATAGTACTTGGCCATGAAAAATAAGATAATGCCATTTGCAGCAACGTGGATGTAACTAGAGACTCTCATACTAAGTGAAGTAAGTCAGAAAGAGGAAGACAAATACAATAGGATATCACCTATCTTGAATCTAACATATGGCACAAATGAACCTTTCCACAGAAAAGAAATGCATGGACTTGGAGAATAGACTTGTGGTTGCCAAGGGAGAAGGGGTGGGATGCACTGGGAGTCTGAGGTTAATAGATGCAAACTATTGCATGTGGAGTTGATAAGCAATGAGATCCTGCTGTATAGCACAGGGAACTGTGTCTAATCACTTGTGATGGATGATGGGAGATAAAATGAGAAAAAGAATGTGTGTGTGTGTGTGTGTGTGTGTGTGTGTGTGTCTGTATCTGTGTGTGTTTTTGTGACTGGGTCACTTTGCTGCACAGCAGAAATTGGCAGAACATTGTAACTCAACTATAATAAAAAATAATATAAGAAGACAGTCACATCTTTTTTTTACTATTTTTTTATTTTTACTTTTTTGGAAATGGTTAGAAGTACCTGGGAAGGAGCACTCTCAGAAACTGTGAGTTGGTAGAGCCTCTTTGAAAAACAGTGTGATAGTATCTCGCCACAGTCATCTTTTAAATTTATTTTCAATAATTAGATTTTTTTTGTGAATCTTAGAGAAATGTGCTGGAAAGCCCAGAATTTCATGGCAAGAGTCCTGTATTTTTATTTTTACTAAGCTGACTTAGCTGGCATTTTTATTTTCATGGTTGAGACTCAGTATAAAGACAATAAAAATAAGAAAATTTTGTTGAGGATTCCCTTGCTTCACAGAAGCTGCCTAAGTGTAGATATTAACACAGAATCAACCAACCTAAAATTAATGAGGAAATTCGACCCAGCCACCTTTACAGCCCCACGCACTCCCAGATGTCCTGCCAGTGACGTCACTCACAATTCCTTGGAGTTCAGAAGTCCCGTCTCGCTAGCACACTCCCTCCCCAGGGTTTCTTCTTCTGTTCTTGCCCCCATCACAGCATAGACTCCAGTGGCTCCAACCCCTCTTTCTAGGACCCAGTAAGCCTTCTTTTTCTGAATTACCTGATTTACCTTCACAGCATGTTCTGTCCCTGTTTTGCTATTTCCCTCTCATTTTGTGATGGCATTGTATTGCATTATGGTCAGTATAATAAATCAATATTTGTTGATTTGGTGTGTTTCAAACATTTTCTTTGTACAAAGCCCAGTCTCAGTTCTTTCACCTCTTCTATTTCTCTGTTCACAGCAACGGACCTGATTGTCACAGATATTCCTTGGAACTTAAATTCTTATAACCTGCTAGTCCTTTTATAGTCTATCAGTGAAGCATAGTACTCTGGTCCCTTCAAACGAAAGACCAGATATGCGCCTCTTCTCAGGGGACTTAAAATAAGTAAGACAAAGAAAAATACAAAAGCCAAAGAGACACACTGACTCACCTTTGCTTTTTTAAGGCTGTAGTAAAGAACATGCATTCAAGGCACTGACACAATATTTAAGCCCAGGACATGTTCACAGAGTAGCAAGTAATCACTGGCCACAGAGGTAGAATTTCTTGGGGTGGGCAGCTTTTCACACTCCCTGGGGATGTCTTTGCTCTCTTTACAACAACTTAACCTTATTTTCAAGACTTCAGTCTCTGTTGCTTAAGAAACTTCCAGTGATTTTTCCATCTACAAACTTCTGTAGCACTCGTTGCATGGAGCATCTAGCTGGTACTGTGACATGTGACATGCAATGAATCGTAGCTCCCCATTGCATCTTATACTTTTGATACAGTCTTTGCTCCATGTTGGACTCAATAAAGTTGTTTATTAATTTAAGGCTAGGACTGTGTTATAATGTTAGGAAAAGAATGAGGTTTGAAAAATGAACTGAGTAATAATGAAGCAAAGGCAGAGAGGTAGAATTGTGGAGGAGGTTCTGAGCGACTGTGTGGGGTGCTGAGGAAGGGGTTCACTGAGGAGGAAAAGGAGTCTAATGTAGTGAAGAAGAGTGGAGGGGTAGCTTTAAAGGGGTCACTTGAACTTGGAAGAAAGAGTAGACTTTATTTGATTTTACAGTGCCTGGTACTGTGTTAATGAGCCCTTAGCGGTATTTAATGAAGAGGGAGATAAGTAAATGAATGAATGAATGAATGAATGAATGAATAAAATGTTCTTTTAACTAAACTTCCCTCAAGCTCACTATGATTTCCATAACATTTCTCAATGTTATGAGATTTAACATCGTATCTCTTCTGCCATGCTCTCTCCTCTCCCTCAACCCCCTCTCTGTTTTAGTTCATTTCAGTCTTGCTTTATAGGATGTTACAATCTCTCTTCATGTATTTATCTACCAGTAAGCCTCATGACTAGCCGTTAAATGGCATAATGGACAAATTTCACCATGTAAAATTGCATAAGCATGTGTTTTTAGCTAACAGATGGATTGCTTTTCTTTTGAAAATATAACGTGTGTACAAAGTCCTTAGAAAATACTCTCTGGGTCCCTCAAGCTGTAAAGCTGGCTGCTCACCACTTAGGGCTGACCTAAGCTGGCCATCTGTTTACTTATGTTGCTTTGGAGGAAAGACACGGTCAAAACATGGTAAGTTCCCTTTATCCCAAAGAATAGTTTGAAAATTTAAAAATAATGAAGTCGGAAAATGTTCTTAGAGTTTCCATCGTGGCACAGCAGAAACGAATCCGACTAGGAACCATGAGGTTGCGGGTTCCATCCCTGACCTCGCTCAGTGGGTTAAGGATCTGGTGTTACCATGAGCTGTGGTGTAGTTCGAGGACGCGGCTCAGATCTCGCGTTGCTGTGGCATAGGCTAGCAGCTGTAGCTCTGATTAGAGCCCTAGCCTGGGAACGTGTATGCCGGTGGGAGAGGCCCTCAAAAAAAAAAGAAAAAAAGGAAAATATTCTTAATTACTATGAGAAAAAGACTTTTTAAAAAAATCTGTATTTTTTAAAATATAAGAATGTGATGGATTTTTTCTCCCAGTTTTACTCTAGAATATCTCTAAACTTCTAGGACAAGATCTATACTTTTCAGGAAAAATTCCAAAAGATTTTAAAGCAGGAATTAAACTACGTGAAAATGGGCAGTGTGAAAATACACATGCAATTGTCTGAAAATACAATTCAAAATTTGTGATCCATGGCATGGTGAGTTTTTAAAATGGCACAGATGAAGCACATTATTCAGTCAATTAAGGTTGTAAAGAGGCCTGCTCCAGATCCTTTGAGCTCCTGTCTATAAAGTTTACATTTTAATTGGTCAAAGTCAGCCTACTGCACACTTCCAGGCAGCCTGACTGGTGAATGGTCTTTGATGAAACATTTTCCTAGGCACCTGGAACAATGCAGAGTACTTAGGATGCCCTCAATAAAAATTATTGGAAAACTGGATAAATGTGATTCAAACCTGGAGAAGTAGTGAAATAAAATTGCCAGATGCCGCAGGTAGATTTGGGCAGGCAGTCCCATACCCTTGCTATGCTGGTGCCCTCTGTATGCATTCATACTCTGCCGTGAATGGTTAGCAGATTTTACATGTGGGCAAACCACTTCCTACCCTACCTTGCAGCAACCTTTAAGTTAAGGTTGTATTCAGGCCTCCTCCCATTTCTGGTCACACCCAACCAGTCTGAGAGAAGAGCTGGCACCCCTCTGGATGCCAGGTTCAGTTCTGACCTCTGCCCAGCTGTTACCCACCCATATTGAATCTCTCCATGGTCCTGTGATGGGGGCTGAAATGGGGAAAGAGTCTAGGAAAAGAAACAAAGGTGAGGGGGGACAGTATGGTATCAAATGAGAGGAAGCATATAGATCAGAATAGATGGGCTAAGGGGAAAATTTTTTCATTTTGCTGTGCATTAAAATACAGCAAAATGAGAAATTTTAATTTTTCTCAGTAGTTCAGAAAACATATTATTGGGAGCAACTGTTCTTCCAGAGGTGAGAGCAGCAACTCACACTAAAAGATTATTTCTTAGTAAGATGAGTTCGTGTGAACTTTTAAAACAAATTAAGGCCAACATGCATTAGTAATATATTTTGCAGCCAGAAAACAACAGTCACAACAACAAACCCATACAAAACCCACCAGCAATATGGTTTGTTTCCATCTACCCATTCTGTTAGCCCCTTGCGTGACAGAGCAACCAGCTGCCTAGAGGAAAGGGCTCTGGGGAGTGGGTAACTTCTTTCCTCACCCCCAAAGATAGCATCACATGGGAGGGGGGCAGGAGGTGGGGATGCTTGCTGCATTTTCAAGCTCTGCCCTGCTCATCTGGTCCAGCTCTTTGGCAAAGAGAAGGACACCAACTGGGACCTCGCAGTCCCTCGACTCAGCACAAAGCCTCCTTAGATTAGTGCCCAAACTAATTTTTATGACATGTCATTCCAGTAAGGGCACTGCTGCATTTCACAGATGGGCTTCCCTCAGATAAGGACTGTTGATTGGCCGAGTTGGGATCTGGCTGGATTAGGGAAATTTAAGCTGACAGCTGGTCTTTTTGCATGAGAGCATAAAGCCCTTGTTGTTGGAGGAAGCAATGGGGGCTGGTCAGAACCCCTGGCTAAATAGAAGGGTTGCTCTTTGCGGTGGCCAACACTTCCCAAGCTAAGATGACTTTTTAAAAATAAGGATTGTATAGATGCAGTTATCCTATACATGCCTAAATGATCTCAGGCCCTGCCTAAAAGACCAAAGCAGACAGAAAAAAAAAAAAAAATAGCTCTGTGGAACATGGTGTGGGAGCACAGAAACAATCTAAAGAAGCTCACTTATAGTGGAAACCCAGAAGTCCTAATCACAAGGAACCTGGCTTCCCTGGAGCAATGAGTCATCTCTAAATCTTCACTAGAAGATTCATTCACACTTTCAGTGGATATTGAGCAGGGATTTAAAAGCTTTATTTCCCCAAGGAAAGATGTAGAAGTATTTGAGAATGAGAATAAGATACTAATATAAGTGTGTGTGTGTGTGTGTGTGTGTGCACGTGCACGTGCACATGTACATACATGTTCGTCAACACGTGCCAGGCATTGCGTTAAGCATTTTAAGTGCATTAACTCATCCAGTCCTTACAGCCGCGCTGTGAGATGGGTACTGTTATCCTCTTTTTTATGGAGGGGAAACAGGTTTAGAGAGATTAGGTAGCTTGTGGGCTACTCTGAGAGCCTAACCTGCATTAATAACCATGTTTTCCAAACTGCAGGTCACAGTATATTAAAGATTATGAAATCCATTTAGGGAGTGGCAACTAGGCTTTAGAAAACAGAATAGAAAAGAAATCACTGCATATAGTGAAAATAAAAATAGCTTAATTATTCTTTCAATTTAGTTATATATGTCCATCATGTTGTCAGTTACAAAACAAAATGTAGTAGTAGCCTGATACCTAACACCGCAGATCAGTTTTGCCTGTTTTTGGAACTTCGTGTAAATGAAACGGGGGATATAGCATGTATTCTTTTGGGTTTTTGTATCTGGCTTCTTTTACTCATCATTTTTGAGAGAACAATCAATGTGACTGTAGTTTGCTCATATGCATTATTGTATGGTATACAGTATGCATATTATATATTGTATGACCACAGACGACTTTTTAAACCAGTTTGCTGTGGATGATATTTGGGTTGTTTCCACTTTTTTGCTATGACAGGTATTACTCTATGACCTTTCTAATATGTGTCTTTTGGTAGACATACGTACACATTCCCATGGGTATATGAGTGGAATTGCTGAGTCATTGGGTAGTTGGAAGTTCAGTTTTAGTGGGTACCACCAAATAGTTTTTTCAAGTTGGTTGTACCAATTTAACTTTTTCTTGCAGTGAATTATGGTCAAAGAAGGTTGAAAGATACTGATTTGTGATTTTGGTGGGGAAGTGCTTTCTTCGGGGTACAAATACAGAAATGTTTATGTATACATACATCTACCCCCTGATCCTCTACTCCTTCCTGCTCTGACCCTCCATTTATAAACCTGATCAAGGCCAAGGAGGTGGGCCTTGGACGGAGAAAATGCAGTTTCTGAAACAACTTTAGAGTAGAACGGAAGGAGTGTGCCTGTTGAATGTGAAATAACTGGTTGCCCAGTAACCGGTCCTACTCTCTATGACTGGAAGGAACCCCCTCAACAGCCCTGTGACACTCCCTCCATTAGACAACCCTTGGCCATCCGGGGCATGAAGGAGACCACCCCTGTCCCCTGGTTACTGCCTAGCCTTCTGAAGCCCATCTGGTCTATTAGAACATCTGCTTGCCTGTAGCCCCCTCCTTCCAGAAGCAAGACCTCAGGTAGGAGAGACAACTGTCTGCAATCTTCCTGGAAGACAGAGCAATGAGTTTTTCAGTATTTATTAATGAAATAAAAGAAATACTGAGCCTGTAGCCCCAGTAAGGACTGTCTTCACAAGAGGGACAGTCCGAAAATACATCTGTAACTCACATCACCCAGGGACCAGGGATCTGAGTTCTGGAGACTGCCTCTGCCTTTATTATGCTGTTGATGATGAGCATGTGGAATATCATTCTCTATCCACAACAGTCTCCCACTGGCACAGGGACAGCCCATGACGTGCCTCCTGAAGGTCCTGCCCTTACTTCCTTCCCGACAGAAACATCGAGGGTAGGCCTGCCTTACCTTGCTAAGTGCCTGTAGGAGCAGGTTCTTCTGTGTCCCCTGTCTTCTGCCTTGAGTTTTCTCAGTGAGCCCACAGAGAGCTTGAGAAGAAGGAGATGCAGGGCCACCATGTGTGGTGTGGAGCTTGTGGCCTGAAGGGACACATGTGGACTGCTTCTGTCAACCTGAGACTTTCCAGATCTGGCCCTTAATTCTAACATCTACAGAGCCTCCCAATGGATGGACTAGGTCTGATTCCTCCCCCTCTCCCAGTAACTGCACACTGATCCCCTTCTCCACTATGTCTCTGTACTTAGAAACTGTCTCCAGCCATGGAGAGGAGTAATCTTTCTAAGGGCGTGGCACATCACTGGTAGTAAAATGAGGATATTCAGAAAGTTGACTTAAGATCAGTAGACCCACTTAAGATCATGTGTGACTTCAAGCACTTGAATCCTGGGCAGTCCAAACTGAGATGTACTGTAGGTGTAAAAGTGGATTTCAAAGAATTAGTTTAAAAATTTCAAATATCTCAGGAGTTCGCATCGTGGCTCAGCGGAAACAAATTTGACTAGGAACCACGAAGTTGCGGGTTTGATCCCTGGCCTCACTCAGTGGGTTAAGGATCCAGTGTTGCAGGTTGCAGATGCGGCTCAGACCTGGCATTGCTATGGTTCTGGAGCAGGCTGGCAGCAACAGCTTCAATTAGACCCCTAGCCTGGGAACCTCCATGTGCTGCAGCTGCAGCCCTAAAAAAAAAAAAAAAAAGGACAAAAGCCAAAAATATAAAATAAAATAAAAGGAGTTCCCGCCATGGCGCAGCGGTTAATGAATCCGACTAGGAACCATGAGGTTGCGGGTTCGATCCCTGGCCTTGCTCAGTGGGTTAATGATCCGGCGTTGCTGTGAGCTGTGGTGTAGGTTGCAGACACGGCTCGGATCCTGTGTTGCTGTGGCTCTGGCATAGGTCGGCGGCTACAGCTCCGATTAGACCCTTAACCTGGGAACCTCCACATGCCGCGAGTGCGGCCCTAAAAAATGATAAAAGGCAAATAAAATAAAAAAATAAAATAAAATAAAAATGTCAAATATCTCAGAGTTCCTACTATGGCTTAGTGGGTCAAGGATCCAGTGTTGCTGCAGCTGAAGTGTAGGTTATAGCTGTGGCTTGGATTTAGTTCCTGACCTAGGAACTTTCATATGCCTTGGATGCAGCCACTTAAGGAAAAAAGTCAAATATCTCCTATCGATTTTTATATTGTTATATGCTGAAATAGTAATATTTGGGATACATGAAACTAAAGAAAATATTTTATTAAAATTAATTTCATCTGAGTTCTCGTTGTGGTGCAGTGGTTAACAAATCCAACTAGGAACCATGAGGTTGCGGGTTCAATCCTTGGCCTTGCTCAGTAGGTTAATGATCCGGCGTTGCCAGGAGCTGTGGTGTAGGTCGCAGATGCAGCTCAGATCTGGTGTTGCTGTGGCTGTGGCATTGGCCAACAGCTGTAACTACGATTCGACCCCTAGCCTGGGAACATCCATATGCTGTGGGTGCGGCCCTAAAAAGCAAAACAAAATTAATTTCATCTATTTATGTTTACTTTTTTAATGGGGCTACATATCATTTCAAATTACATATGTGCATCACATTATATTCCTTTTAAATAATGCTATTAAAGTCAGACCACCTGGGCTCAAGCTAATTGCTTAGCTTCTTTGAGCCTCAGTTCCGTCCTTTGTAAAATAGGGGTATTCATTATCTCCTTGCTGTCATTGTTAGGAATAAATGTGTTCATATAAAATGTGGAAAATAGTGAATGAAATAAATATTCCCTGAATGTTAGTATTACTCTTCTTCACATCATCCCTGATCCTCTATGAGGGGAAACAAAACAAAACAAAAAAACTTGTCAGCTTCAGTGGTTCTTCTTCTCTCATCTCCAGGGAAGCCCAGAGTAGCCAGCTTCAATCAACCCAGGTAGAGTTAGTCATCTGCACTTCTGATATGCTTACAGGGTTAATGATTGTATGTCTGGGAATGCCTGTCCTTTGGTGTAGGTGCCATACACAGACAGGGTTCATGCTGCCCTTGATATGAACTAGATCCTGACCCATACTCTTTTGACTAAACCAGATTGTGTCCTATTCCCTCAACCCAGAGAATGCTGGGAAGAATTTTCCCTATGGTGCCAACTGCTCTGGAAATACACTCCTACTCCCCATTTCTAGTTAAAATGATTACTACCAGTGTTTTTAATTTATCAGAAAACAGAGGTCTTTAAAAAGTAATGATTAAATTGAAAGTGGATACACACATTAAGAATGAAATTGCAATCCCTCTGGAACCTAAGAATATTTAATCTAAATCTTGAGTTTACGTATAATAGCCTGTTATGGATTTTTTTCGGCCTGAACTGTAGTTAAGACCCTTGCTTTGGGCTACAATGGTGCCTGTTGTTCTCAACTCATTGAAAAACAAGTTCTGATCTTTTCCTTTTAAAGTATTCTGTTTCCAAATGCTTGTCTTGCTTAAAAACGAGAGAAAGAGAGAGCATATCCTGGTGCCATGAACTGGAGGCTGCATTTTTTTTTTCTGGTTAATAGCACATTATTTACTTTCTAGATGTGTAAATGAATAAATGAGTCCCTGGGGGGAAAGATAGTATTGAAGAGCAAAGAAATTCCATGGATGAGATCCATAGAATTTAAAAAAAATGATTATAAACTCATGCTTTCAGCTAATAATAGTAAGGATTTTATTGAAGGATAAGAACACTGAATTGAATTACACAACTGGGAAAAATACATTTCCATAATTCACTTTGAATTACAGAGGTTTTATTTCTATGTTGTTCTGGCTTTGAAAAAAAAATCAAATTATAAGGAGAATGATTCTTAAAGAAGGCAAAGTTCTTTTCTATGAGATTTATAAAGCTGGATAGGTTTTTTTTTTTCTTCTACTCTGGACATCACAAATTGTTTCTGTGATCCTGGTAAAATATCGCCGGAGGCTTATTAGCAACAGGCATAGATAAATCACGTGACCAGGGAATGTGGTGCCTTCCCTGGATTCCTGAGCCCTTTAATCCAGAGTAGGACCCTCCCTCACTTCTGTGTGCCCTCTAAGCTATTAAGTACTTATCAGAGATCCAGTTACTTTAGATTTGTACCAAAAGGCAAAGCCAGACAAGGAATATTGAATTGGACACTGCACTTAAAACTTTAAGAAATTAAAATGTCTATGACAGCTCAAAATATAGTGTTATTTATGCAGAATTTCAAAGGCGAGATAAAGGAAGACCTAAGAGAAATGAAGACAGATTTGAGGCATGACATAAATGGAGGTAGAGACCTGTTTGGGTCCTATCCAAGTTTATAGCTTTACCATGACTGATGTAGTGCCATTATCTTTATGGTTCTTTGGTGCCACATAAATTTAACTTCATCTCCCTAGACTCAGATATTTTGCCTCTAAAGAAACGTAATAGTGAGTTCATACATATGTCCTAAGTCATATAATGTTAAAATTATATGTGACATAATATTAAACTGTAAATAGAAACTATAGAATCATCATTTCTGCTTGGAATTTTTGTTTGTTTATTTGTTTTAATGGCTCTATGCATACTATATGGAAATTCCAGGCCCAGGATTGAGTCCAAGCTGCAATTTCGACCTACTCTGCAGCTGTAAAAATGCTGGAAACTTTAATTCTCTGTGCTGGGCCAGGGATTGAACTTATACCTCTGCAGCGACCCGAGCTGCTGCAGTCAGATTCCTAACCCACTGTGCCACAGCAGGAACTCCTCTTGGATGGTTTTTGAAAATCAGAATATCTTTATTTCAGTAAATTATTGAAGAAATAAGTTGTGGTATTTCTATTGACAAAATAGAGAACAATACCATTGTTGGAATTTCTGCCTGATAGAACAAGTTACCCACAGGGACTGAAATAATTTTAGTAGTCCCTGGGGTATAGGCCCTCATTCTGTATAGTAATTGCTCACCTCTGTCTTCTCCAGTGCAGAAGGCATGCTTAACAAGTTTAAGCTGGCATAAAACTGGGAGAAATAAGAACTAAGCTAAATGAGAAAATCAAGGTTGTTTTTGTTTTTTGAAGGGAGGGGGAGTTAAAAAACTCCCTTCAACAAATAAAAATGTGAAAACATTTAGAAAGCCACCTGTACAAGTACCTACTGAGGGCAATCTGTATTTCGGTTGTGGTCGAGCCCAATAGTCATGATGCAGCTGAATTAATATAAGAATAAAATACTAGTGGGGTAGCAAGACTCTCACGTATTTTGTACTTATACTACATCTGGAGTGTAATTTTCCTTTTGGGGCACCAGATTTTATAAAACACAAACTGAGGTATGCTCAAAAGAAAATTATCAGAATATTATATGAGGAACAGAAAGAAGCAGAAAAGAAAGGATTTGGGGTTGGCATGAGAATTGTCTTCAAATATTCCAAAGGGTGTTACATTTCAGAGCCTATGTGTCCTAGGTCCTATCTGGGACCAGTGTGTGCTTTATAAAAGCAAAGCGTTAACAGGAACACAGCAAGTTCCTAAACCCATCCTTTGCATTTTCTTTACTAGTGTAGTAGCATTCTTGGTAGCCAGTAGCCACGTCTGTCCCCCAGGATTGTAAGCTTCAGAAAGGCTGGGGTCTTCTCTTTGACATCCCTGAACCCCTCATCTGCTCTCATCGAGATGCTCTAAAGCATGACGAGGTTTTATCATATTCAGCATTTTGATACTTCTATATTTCACGGTACTGTAATTTTTGAAAAAATTTAGATAGTTTTTAAAATAAAGTAACTTTACTTTTGAAATTATACGATTTGTTTACAAGCAGACTATTTAGGAATCTTTGAAATGTGAGAAAAATCTACTAAAAAATTGCTTCTCAATGTAATGAGATTTTTTTAATGCCTGCAATTAATTAAGGTAGTATGTTGCTGGTTGACTACTAATTTAATTAACTATTCATTAGTTTTGTGCCTACACAGGATGTTAATATATATGTATGTATATAATTGCCACATTTATTATAATATAAATATATTAGGTCTAGTATTTTCATAATTGTTTTAAACTCATAGGTTTCAGGCACAGTGCTCCCAGTAATGAGTGTAAAAAAAAGCCTTGTGTCTGTTACATATTAAGCACTCAGTAAGTATCTCTTGAATCAGTTAAAATACGTTGATTTATCAAATAGGAAATGGAATTTTCTAGTTCATTTCTCTGCTACAAGCTTGAAAAGCAGAGTTAAAATTGGAGGGGAGGGCAGCAGCTGTTCTTGAATATCTGGTGGATCTCGTTTACCAAGAAAAGATACATCCTAATTTGGTTGTTAATTGCAGGTATGATTGTCCCCAAAGCTGTGCCAGGGACATTACATGCTAATCGCAGTAAATGTACTGTGATCAGAGGAGCAAATACACATTTAGTTCAGAAGTTGAGTCACTGCTCTTCTAAAAAGGGAGGATTCTAAATATACTGAAAGGCGAGCTAGTTACTGGATTTTGGGAAGGGTGTCCTTTTGCAGGTCTTTTTTAAAAAAGAAGGCAACAGATTAAGCAGAAGATCAAAATATAAGTGAAAGACTTGCCCACCAAGTTAAAAAGCAAAAAAGGACCATACTGAAATAAAAATAGCTCCAACCCAGAGATCAAGAGGACTATTTTGTCCAAGGAAAGAATAGAAGTGGTCTGCTTACACTCAGCCAAGCCACTAGCTTCAAGTGCATCTTTGTGCGATAGCCGAGGGCCTGAAAGGCTTCATTATTAAGAAGTTAATGCTTGACAGCAGCCGACTCCACCACAGCAGAATTGCCTGCCTTCGAAAGACAGCCTCCTCTGAGTCTTGGGATAATTACTCAAATCTCCAAATTATCCTTCAGGGAACAAAATGAAACATGCAGAATCAAAAGCAGACTTGTAGCTGAGATTATGAAAAGGGAGTGGGTTCCTTTCCATTTTAAAAAATGATTATTCCTATCAGAGGAACCGCAGAGAGGAGAGGGGGAAAAAAAGAACCAAGCCTGCTCCTAGACTACGTAGGCAGTACATGGCTAGCAGCTATACAGCCCAAGGAAAAAACCAAATCAGCTCGTGCAAGTACTCACAAGGCAGTTTGCTCTAAATTTCCAAAACAAGTCGCCCCGAATCAAATTGCTTGAGAACCCTGGGGGTCCAGAAATAGAGACACCCATGTCCTGATGCTGAAGAATATTTTTACTAGGTACCCTTTCTAAAATGGCTGAACCAATCAGTTCACCTACTATCTACTGAAAATAAAATAACAAACTTACAAAGTATTTTTCCCTCCAGATAAACACATTTATCTCCTAACCCTACTTCCCATTTTAGGAAGACAGTTCACTTTAAAAAAGTGTTTTTGCTGAGAATCTCCAACACCACTGAAACTTTTCAACCCCCCCTATATTTTGTCCCCATCAATAATGGCTGTCAAAGTCTCCCAAAACTTTCCAAGGTAATGATTTCTCAGAGATAGGTCCCTGATCATGTTCTTGAAGGAGGAGGTAGGACCACAAAGTATAAGAAGATTTTAAAATTCTTAATTTTAGGTTTTTCTTACGATGATGATTTTAAATTTTACTTTTATCAGTTAGAAGTACAGAACTTCCTTCTGCAGTAGTAGTTCACAACTGTAAGGCAGTTTCATAGAAGGCAGTGTCCATTGCTTAAGTCACTGTTTCTCAAACAAAAGTCTATGGATTTATTCTTAGGGGTAAGAGAAACATTTTATTCTTTTAAAATGATTCTTGTGGTTCAAATTTTGAGAAAGTGAGTGACAAGGACATTAATACCTGTTTCACAACCAGCTGATCTTCGATCTCATCAACACACATCTATTACTCCTGTAGCAGGTTAATCAGGTTAATTTCAAGGACTTCAGGCATTATGTAAAAATTCTTTTTTTTATTTTAAATAATTTTTTCCCGTTATAGCTGGTTTACAGTGTTCTGTCAATTTTGTACTGTACAAATTCTTATTAAAATCAAACCAGTAGATGTCTGCTCAGCCCTGAGGTGAATAAACTACAGATAAAGTGATATCATGATGCTTGGCATAGAATATTAATGCTAATATCATATTTAGTTTTATTTTGCAGTCTCTTGGATCTCTTTATCTCCCAGTCTTACCTTCTCCCCTCCGAAACAGAACTGGGTCCTATATATTTCTAGTAGCCAAGAGAATCTGGGAGATACAGTGAGGAAGTGAACAAAATTTGCCAGGTGCTTAAAAAAAATATTTAACTCCCATCAATTTCTCCAGGCTAATTGGGACTATTAAATAACTCACTCACAGTGAATTTTTTCCTTTTTTTGGAAAAGTGTGGTAAAATACATATAACATAAAATTTTACCACTTAAACTGTTTTTAAGTGTATAGTTCAGTGGCGTTAAGTACATTTGCATTGTTGTACACCTGTCACCATCATTCATCTACAGAACTTTCTTCATCTTCTCAAAGTAAAACTCCATCTACATTAAACAATAATTCCTATTTCCTTCTCCCCCAGCCCAGACAACCACCCTTCTACTTTCTGTCTATGAATCTCACTACTCTATCATAGTCTTTTTCAAATGATGTTCTGATCCTTAAAGATAAACCAGGAAAATTGTAATGATCCTTTCCTATGACCTTCTGCAGACATGAGAATTACCTAAAGCCAGGTTCTTGGGCATAGTTTATCGACACATCGGAAATGTTTCCCCACCATTTCCTCCTGAATTCTTATGTTGGTCCAACCAGAAGGACTGATCTGTGTGCAAGGCTGTGCTGCCTCTAAATGAACCACAAAGGAAGTGCTCTATATACCAAAACAAAAATGGAGCTGCTTTTCCTCAAGCTTGGAACAGCACTTTATAATTGTTCTGCCCTAGAAGCCCGGTTATGTCAGGTTGCAATTTGATATGAGTGGATTAGAAATAGGTTCATTTGTGCCATATTTGATTGCACATATAGGTGATATCATATGGTATTTGTCTTTCTCTTTATGACTGACTTCATTTAGTATGAGAATGTCTAGTCACATCTATGTTGCTGCAAATGGCATTATTTCATTCTTTTTATGGCTGAGTAGTATTCCATTGTTTATGTGTGTACCACATCTTCTTAATCCATTCATCTACTAATGGACATTTAGATTGTTACCATGTCTTGGCTCTTGCGAATAGTACCGCAATGAACATAAGAGTGGATGTATCTTTGAATTATAATTTGGTTCAGATATACACCCAGGACTGGGATTGCTGGATAATATGATAGTTCTATATTCAGTTTTCTGAGGATTCTCCATATCTTTTTCCATAGTGGTTGTACCAATTTACATTCCTAACAACATTGTAGGAGGGTTCCCTTTTCTCCCTCTTCAGCATTTCTTATTTGTAGACTTATTCATAATGGCCATTCTGACATGTGTGAGGTGGTACCTCAATGTAGTTTTTATTTGAATTTCTCTAATAATTAGTGAAGTTGAGCATCTTTTCATGTGCCTACAGGCTATCCATATGTCCTCTTTGGAGAAATATCTATTGCAGTCTTCTGCCCATTTGATTGGGTTGTTTTGTTGTTGTTGAATTATAAGAGTTGTTTGTATATTTTGGAGGTTAAGCCCTTGTTGGTTGCATTGTTTGCCCCTATTTTCTCCCATCCCATAATTTTTTTTTTTATGGTTTCCTTTTCTGGGCAAAAGCTTGTAATTTTGATTAGGTCCCATTTGTTTTTATTTCTATTGCCTTTGTAGACTTACCTAATAGAACCTTTGTATGGTTTATGTCAGAGAATATTTTGCCTTTGTTCTCTTCTAGGAGTTTTATGGTATCAGTCTTTAAGCCATTTTGAGTTTATTTTTGTGCATGGTGTGAGGGTATATTCTGGTTTCATTGATTTACATACAGTTGTCCAGTTTTGCCAGCACCACTTGCTGAAGAAACTGTTCTTTTCCCATTTTATGTTTTTGCCTCTTTTGTCAGAGATTAATTGACTATAAGTGTCGGGGTTTCCTTCTGCGTTCTCTATTTTGTTCCGTTGATCCAGTGTCATACTGTCTTGATTACTGTAGCTTTGTAATATTGTCTGAAGTCTGGGAGAGTTATGCCTTAGTTTTTGTTTGTTTGTTTTTGTTTTTTCCCCTCAGAATTGCATTGGCAATTCTGGATCTTTTGTGGTTCCATATAAATTTTTGGATTATTTATTCTAGTTCTGTGAAAAGTGTCATGGGTAATTTGATAGGGGTTGCATTAAATCTGTAGATTGCTTTGGTAGCATGACCATTTTAACAATAATAATTCTTTCAATCCAGGAGCATGGGATATCTTTCCTTTTCTTTGATTCCTCTTTAATTTCCTCTATTAATGTTTTATACTTCTCAGCATTTAAGTCTTTCACCGGCTTGGTCAGGTTTATTCCTAGATTTTTTTTTTTTGGTATGGTTTTAAGAATTACTCTTTTTTATATTTATTTTCTACTATTTCATTGTTAATGCACATCAGTGCAGCTGATTTCTGAGTGTTAATATTATACCCTGCTACTTTGCTGAATTTGTTGATCAAATGGAGTG
Organism: Catagonus wagneri; assembly: GCA_004024745.2. NCBI lineage: Eukaryota > Metazoa > Chordata > Mammalia > Artiodactyla > Tayassuidae > Catagonus > Catagonus wagneri. Next base: position 14,210,500 of record PVHT020000166.1, read on the forward strand.
GTTTTTATATGGAGTCCTAAGGGTTTTCTATTATACATAATGTCATGTCATTTGCATAGAGTGATAATTTTACCTTTTCTCCTCCGATTTGGATACTTTGTTTATTTTTAAAATTTATTTATTTTCTGTCTGATTGCTGTGGCTAGGACTTCCAATACTATGCTAAGTAAATTGGTGAGAGTGGGCTTCTTTGTCTTGTTTCAGATCTTAGCGGGAAGGTATTTGACTTTTCTCTTTTGAGTATTATATTGGCTGTAGGTTTCAACAAGTTATTCTTTTTTCCAATTAGTTTCTTCTTTCACTTTTACTTCAAATTATTTCTGTTGACCAGTTTCCAAGTTTGTTTTTCCTTTCTTGGGCCATATCCCACATAGTGTTAATTTTATCCAGTGATCTTGAATGTTCAGAGATTTTAATTTTTTGACTCTAGGGTTCCATTTGGTTCTATTTTAGAGTTTTTTTTTTTAATTTCTAAAGAGTTTCCATCTCCTTACCCAACATAGTTATCTTTTTCAGTAAATGATTGAATATATTTATTATAATTGTTTTAAGTCATTGATTATTCTAATAACTGTTATCTACAAGTATGTTTCTAATAACTTTTTCTTACGTGGTTTTTTTTTTTTTTTTTTTTTGCTTCTATGTGAGTAATGTAATTTTCCATTGATTTTTTTTTTTGGATATTGTATTTGAAAGTAAGTAGATACCAAAGTATAACTTTGTTTTGTTTATTTCCCAAAGAGGGCAAGAGTGTCCTCTGTGATGGTAATCAGAAGGAGGAGTAATTCAGATTTCTTCTTGTATTGGATTGTGCTTGCTTTAGTTCACATTAACTATACTGAGTTCACCTGTGTTTAGCCCAACTTCCCTCATCTCATCTGCTGACTATGTGACTTGTCAGTTGTTGAGCTGGATGAGGACGGGCTGAAGTTTCAGAGGGTTTTAGTTTGCCTTTGCATTAACCTCTGGCAGGGCTCCAGAATGTGCAGAGTTACACAGTTTTCCTCTGCTTACCAGTCATTCCTACAACTGCTCTTTTTCTCAGCAGGCCTCATGATGAGGGGAGAGAAGCAAGAGGAAAACTAACTGTTGGTCCAAGTGCTCTGTCCTTGTATTGGGGGAATGCTGTCCTTCTAGCTAGACCACACTGTCCTATAAACTTCTCCAGTTTCCTTCCATCCATGAAAAGTCCCTTCATCTGTACCGAGATTCTGCCTGTACCCACAGCAAGTGCATGCCCAAGATGTGGAAGCTGTCACAGAGGCCCCTGGGTCACCTCTGAAAACTTAGGTCTCTTGGAATTGATTTCATCAAGTCTTCACTGAATCAATATCTTTTCCCCTGCTGTGTATAAAAATTTAGTATTTATTTTGTCTGGATTATTTCGTTATTACTAAAGGGATGATAGTTTTTAGCATCCTTCTACATCCTGACCAGAAGCAGAAGTCTCAAAAGAAATAGATTGTTACTTAAACAGATGGCTCTGGAATGGCACATCACTCTGTGATCTACTCATTTGAGAAATCTGTCTCCTCTCAGCAGGGAGCTATCTTATCTGTGTACAGACTGGAGTATTACCTCAAGCCTTCTTCTCTCTGATTTGGATCTCAGGCCAAAGCTACCTTTTGTATCTTTCAATATTTTCCCTTCATAACACCATTCTCTGATTTTTAAAGCAAGATGATGTCCAATATGTATGTAGGTTTCTGTAAATATAAAGGCCTATGAGAAATCTGCAGTGCTGTGTTTCTGCTCTGTCAGAAACAGATATTTATTGCTGTGTTGGAAAAACAGGTTGACTGTCTGCTTCTCAGGGATACTCTACTCTGGGCCTGAAGTCACTCTGAGGGCGTCTCACTAAGCCTTTCTAGGCCTCAGTCTCCTAGGTTCTAATATGGGGGGTTGATTAAATGATCTCTAACTATCTTCCAGGTTTAAACTTCAGATATAGGTAGCTCCAGAGTCTCTTAGATGAGCTTCAGATGACTGAGCCAATAAATTTGACCAAAGTAATACATGTCATTGTCCTTTAAGTCACCCAGTTCTGATTTGGCTGGACCTAAGGCTAGAACTGGCCTGATCTGGTTTTTGACTGGCCTGGTTGTCCCATCCTTCGATTACCTTTTTTCTTCTCTCCCCTTGGATACAGAATAGGAAGCAGCCTCAAAGTCCTGCCAATAAAAGCTCTTGCCAGACCAGAGTCAAATCAAGAGATATCAGTTGTTCTCTTCTGGTTTGAACTTCTTTGTACCAGAAAGCATCACCATAAATATTCTAGCGTCTCTTGAAGATTTAAAAATGCTGTTTCTGTTTAAATAAGCAAAATAATTTTTAACATCATAGTAGTAACACTATATGGTATAAGATATGGTATAAAAACTTAGGTAAATGCCTCATAAGAGGTTCTTCACGGAAAGGCAGGGAATAAGAATTGTACTCTTAATAAATAGGTCAAGGAATTTGTCGTTGTTGCCAATGGCTGTGCTTTCCCACAGACTTCTCTTACTCCCATGAATCTTCAGTTCTGCTGGGACCTGATGAAGCTCTTAAAAAATCAAATAACAGTAACTCTTTCAAAGTTACTTAATGAGCTTCAGATTTTTTAAAGCGCATGTACACACCTTATCTCATAGACTGATGACAGTCTTTTTGTGATAGGATACTGAAACTGGCTATGGATCTGGTCCAAAGTGACATTGCTTGTGGAATTCAACCAAGTCAGCAAAATCAATGTTCTGATTTGTGCTGGAGTGAGTGTCAATGACTGAAACAAGCTTTCAGTTAAAATTTGACTGTGGCTTGATTCCTTGCAGAACATGAGATTTTTAGGAGATATTTTGAATAAGGTAAAAATCTTCCAAGGTCAAATATCTGTGGAAAATGGTCCTCCATTCTTTTGAAGAATCACAGTGGACGCTAGCATGTTTATTCATGGCTCTTCAGTGAAGAAAATTGTTTATTTTTTTGTTCAGCCCAACTGTTCCCAAAATTATTTGGTTATAACAAATTGTTTTCCTACTTTGAAAGAATTGGAATCCTCTGAGATTAAGTTAACCTGATAAATCCTGAGTAGAAAATCATGTGTGGATGTGAGGCCATGTATGTTCTTATAAGACTATCCCATGTGTGAAGATGCTCTTCATTAAAGCACAAGAGTAGACTTGGAATAGCAGGGTGACTCTGTCAGATAGATATGTGGCCAAGAGATGCTGTGGCTCTGAAAGCTTGCCCCCATCTTTCTTTGACACAGTTAATGTTGGTGACATAAGCTTGGGGTTGCATTTTCCTCACATGTATGAATTAATAGAGCCAAAATAAACAAAATTCCAAATGTAAACAAAAAAGCTTATGAATCCACTGCTGTTCTGTGCCTAGAGCAAAAGTTCTATACTTAATCACTCAGTAAGTAGCCATTCCTACCTGAGCTTCCCAGGGGAATAGGAAACCACTTTGTTGACTGTTGCCTTCTATAATTCAGGATATATAATTTATGAGCTGTTCCAGAGGCCAAGAACAGAATTATCCCAGCAGAAGATACAGTTCTTTAAGAGCAATGAAATTCCCATGCTTAAGCAAAAGGAAAAAGCAGATACAAAAAGTCTGAGAGTCAATTAATAAATACATTAAATGCACATGTACTGAGGTGATGGCTAAAGTTAAAGTTGGTTTAAGTTGCCTATTGATGTTTTAATGTTTGGATTAGTTGGGTTCTTTCCCATGTCACTCTCCCACAGTTAACCTTGACTCTGTTGTTGACCTAACCTGAGCTTTGCATACTTTCTACATCAGGAAAAGGTTAGGAATTTGTAAAGCAAAGTAAACAGGCCTCTGAGATTGGTTTTTGTAGTAGTTACTTTCCTGTTGGGAATTTTGAATCTAAAACAGAATGAAGAGATCAGGCTTGTATGTGGCAGGCAGCTTGTGAGTCTATAACACAGTTCATGCACAAAGCAATAAAAAGGAAAATTTGCAGAAATGGAGTCAGTCTGCAGTATTTAAAAGGCTGGTCCCTTTCTCACACACATTTCTGGACAGATACCTTAAGACTGAATTAAACATATATTAATAGGGTATTGAGTTGCCTATTAGATAAAAGCAATTTATAGAGAAATGACAAAGAGGAAATGGAGAATGTATTTCTAAACAGAGTTCTAAAGAAAATACAACCATCTTTTTAAAATCTCCATTAGGTAATGATTTAATAGAAAATTTAATAACATAGCCCAAGTGTACAGAACTTATTTTAATCAGAAAAAAATGTTTAGTCCTCTGAATGCAAAATACCTTTTTTTCCAACAAAGACAGAAGCAATTAAAATTTGCCTCTTTGCAAACATAGATTGATATTTGAGTACCTGTAGTATAGCCTGGGTACAGAGCAAGCTGCTGAGAGATTTCCAGGGTAAAATTTATGGGTCCATTGGGGATTGCCTATTTCAATTACAGGCATCCACTTGCTTTGTTTGTACTAGCTATTCTTAATATGCAGGAAGGACAAAATACTACCGGATGATAAATGACCAGGCCTTAAATAAAAATAGGTGAAGTACTAAAATATGGCACAAATGAATCTATCTACAAACCAGAAACAGACGCATAGACATAGAGACAGAGAACAGACTTAGTTGCCAAGTAGGAGGCGGGAGGTGGGGTGGGATGGTCTAAGAGTTTGGGGTTAGTAGATGCAAATTATTACATTTAGAATGGATAAACAATACGGTCCCACTGTATAGCACAGGGAGCTGTATCCAGTCTTTTGGGATGGACCATGATGGAAGATAATGTGAGAAAAAGAATGTGTATGTATATGTATATGACAGGGTCTCTTTGTTGTACAGCAGAAATTGGCACAGCATTGTAAATCAATTATACTTTTAAAAAATAGGTGAAGTAGGAGTTCCCGTCGTGGCGCAGCGGAAACGAATCTGACTAGGAACCATGAGGTTGCGGATTCGATCCCTGTCATCGCTCAGTGGGTTAATGATCTGGCGTTGGCATGAGCTGTGGTGTAGGTTGCAGACGTGTCTTGGATCTGGCCTTGCCGTGGCTCTGGCGTAGGCTGGCAGCAACAGCTCTGATTAGACCCCTAGCCTGGGAACCTCCACATGCCACAGGTGCGGGCCTAAAGGTAAACAGTCTAATTCTTTTAGAAAGCATTTCTACAGAAATTCTTTCCATGCTTTAACTGATGTCTTTAATTCTACAGTTAGAAATATATTACCTTGGGTTAAGACTTTAACCCTTATTAAAAAGTAAACAGACACACACACACACACACACACACACACACACACACACACACAAATTGGAGTTCCCATCATGGCTCAGCGGTTAACGAACCTAACTAGCATTCAAAAGAACTTGGGTTCAATCCCTGGTCTCGCTCAGTGGGTTAAGAATCCAACATTGCCTTGAGCTATGGTGTAGGTCGCAGATGCGGTTTGGATCCTGCATTGCTGTGGCTCTGGTATAGACCTGTGGCTATAGCTCCGATTTGACCCCTGGCCTGGGAACCTCCATATGCCACGGGTGCAGCCCTAGAAAGACAAAAAAATATATATATATATATATATTTTAAAAAAAGTATACAGAGTAGCTATTGCAATATATTAAACCTTTCTGTCAATTGAAAAATAGATTAACATATTATAATAAACTCTTTCAGCTACTGAAACTCAAGGATAATGAATTTGCCAGTTCCTTTCCTGAATTCAGGCTTTGAAGTGAAGAGTAGTGTGATCCTTAGAAGAGTGAATGCCGAAGAACAATAGGAAGGTGAAAGTATCTAAGACCATCTTTCCTAATTAATAGTATTTTTCCAGTAGTACTCATTGTAAATATTAATCCACCTCATTTAAAAAGATGACCCTAAAAAGTCTCTGGGGCTGTGTTTGCCTTTTTAGAGTCATCAGATTGTTAAGTCTTCTCAAATAGAAGCAGTATCCTCACCTAAGAAACACTTTAGATCCCCTTAGCATCACTTAGTGCCTAAGTTTTTCTTTACTTCTGCACACTGCCATTCATTGAGCAAACACCTAAGTAAGATACTTCTGAAGTCCTCCTGCCTGGAATGGGAAGACAATGAGAGAGACAGCTCATTAGCAATGTATTACATGCATTAATGGCCTCAATGTCTAGTCCCCTCTGAATTTTTCATATATGGCTCTCTAAATGTTTGTTTTATCTGTTTTGCTTTGAAAGTGCATTTTTAAGTTAATTAGACTATTTGTGGCTTAAAGAAAAATGCAAAGGTTTTCCTAGGATCCATTAACAATGAAAAAACAAATGTGATTTTAAGGAATCTATTTTGAGATTTAATTATATACAGACTTATCTGTAAATTCAAATTCACGATGTGTTCTCCCATGTGTACTGTCTGTGAAAAAGTTTTGGAGAGACCAGAAGCATTTTCTTGCCTGGACCCAGACGCCTCTGAGAGAAAGCCACAACCTCAGGTTCTTCACGTGCGATGCCAAGTGGGCTAGGTACCGAGGATACCCAGGAGTCCTTTTGCTAAGTTTCATGGTTTGGAATTCATTTGATAAATGTGATTCCCATTTATGGAAAGAATTCACAACCATGCTGAATGTTTTTTTTTCAAATGTCAAAAATCATAGAATTGAGAAAGAGGAATAAATTTGAAGTCAGCTTGCCTGATGAAAAAACTAGGATTCAGGTAATTACATAACCAGAGCCATCCCCTGGGCCCAAAGCTAAAACAGTTTATCATAGCTTTGGTGGAAACCAACATCAGGAGAACCCAGGGCCCCACACTTTCCCATCCAGACTACTGGTTCATGTCCAGCAAAGAAACTTTTGTCCCTGAACATTGCAGGCTGAGGGATCCAATAAGAGCAAGACTAGGTAAATCTAACAGGCAAATACTGAAATGCTTCAATGATTTTTTTGAAAATTGATTTTGTGTTATTGTGGTACCTTGAGTAACCAGGGATTACCTGATTAAGGGCAATCCCTAGAGAGAGGACTTAAAGTATTTTTTAGATTGTATCATGAGATAGAATTCATTAAATTTTATTTCTAAAATTAGGTTATATACCTAATAATACAATAGGAATCTTGTTCTTTCTTTCTTCATGGAGCCAAGATATTTTTTAAATTGTTGTTCAGACTATAATATAGTGATTTGGGAAGAAGTTTTTCCAGCGTGAACGATCTCTTAAACCAGTGTCTGCATGCCACTTTTTGTCAGCTTCCATCAGAATCAATTAGTAATCTCAGCTGTAAATTGGGGGGTATTGTTATTCAGAATGTCTTCAAACTAGAAGTGGACTAAAGTAACAGGCTGATCTGGGGATGGGGAGAAATGATTTTATCCCTGATGTAGAACTTCCATCATCCTCTGTGTCTTCTTCATTACCTGAATCATTCATTTACCACAAATATATAGACCACTGAGCAATTGCTGCCTAGAGATGTATGCCTTTCTTAACATATAAAGATATTAGTCCATCATCAGGATCAAAAACATATTTTTTTCCAGCCTTAATAGTAAACTCACCTGATGCTATATTTTCAGGCTGGCTGCCTAGGGGCCATAAAAGAGAGAAACTGGCCATAAAAGAGAGAAGCTGAGTGATCCATACAACCACCAAGCCCATGACCCTTGACTGGTCCTGGTCCAGCCAAACAATTTTTCATGGAAAAAAACAAAGACAAACAGAAAAAACCCCAAGAACTTTTTATACAGTATCTTTAACTGTGGTTTATCAGTAGGTAAAGATTAAATTATGAAACCACTAGCTGCATCACCAAATTTAGTCAAAGTACTTGCAGTGAACTTTCTGATTCAGCAGTACCGAATTTCATTTTGTTTTCCCAAATTAGAAAAACAAAACTCTCAACCAAAAGGGGAGGGGGAAATCAACCACTGTTTTTTTTTTTCATATCTGGACAAACCTCGAATGACTTTTCAGATTATCAACATGTACATAGCTGGCTTGATTTCTGTGTGAGTAGGTGTGTGTATACTTTACAGTCCAAGGACCGGGAGCTGGAAATGACAGGAGAGAAAGCATTTGTTTCAAGGGTAGACAGCCACTACCCTGTGTTACTCTGCCACCCTTCCACTTGTCCTGTGTTGAGGTCTGGTTCCTGGCACTTCCCTCAACTATGACAGATTGATTCAGCTTCATAGCCTTTATGTTTCTTGTGTTGAAAATCTGTTACTCTTGCCCATCTTCCTTCACTCTGGTTTGAATTCCTGTGTTTTCGCCTGACAGTACATCAGGAAAAATAAAAAGAGTTTACACTTTTGAAGCTTTGTTGCCTAACTAGGCTTTGCAAAAACTGGACTAATGACATATTCTTTACACATCACTCATAACACAAAATTGTCTCTCCATGAATGGGCATTTGCCCATGTTGGTTTTCCCTAGCATGAGCTAAAAGATGCATAGAGTTTCTATGTGACTTATTTTTTTACTTAGGTAAAATTCATATACATAAAATTTCCACTTTAACCATCTGGAAGTATACAATTCTGTGAGTCTTTAAGTATATTCATAACATTATGCAACCATCACGACTATCCTATTCTAGAACATTTTCATCACTCCATAAGGAAACCTCAAGCCCTTTAATCAGTTAACTCCCCATTCCCCTTCCACCCCAGCCCCTGGCAACTACTAATCTGCTTTCTGTCTTTATGGACTTGCCTACTCTAAATATTTCATATCAGTGGAGTTTATACAATGTGTGACTTTTGCGTCTGTTTTTCTTTTTTTCACTTACCGTAGTATTTTAAAGGCGCAGCCATGTTGTAACACATATGGGTATGTCATTCCCTTTTATGGCTGTATAGTATTGTACTATATAGATATACCGTATTTTGTTTATCCACTCTTCAGTTGATGGACATTTGGACTGTTTAGACCTTTTGGCTATCGTGAATAGTGCTGTTGTGAACATATGTGTACAAGTTTTTTTTTTTTTGAATATCTGTTTTCAGTTCTTTTTTTATATATACCTAGGAGTAGAATTGCTGTGTAACATGGCATTTCTGTGTTAACTTTGCGGAACCTCCAAACTGTTTCCCACAAGCAGCTGTGCTGTTTTACATCCTTACCAGCAGTTATGTGAGGGTTCCTGTTTCTCTATATCCTCACCAATACTTCGTTAATTTCCATTTTTTTCCATTATAGTCATCCTGGTGGATGGTAAAGTGGTATTTTATTGTACTTTTGACTTGCATTCCCCTAGTGATTAACAATGTTAAGCATTTTTTTTTTAGTGCTTATTTGACCATTTGTATGTCTTATCATCCTACCAGAGATACTGGCATCTCATTAGGTAAGAAAGAAGCAAAGGAATTCATGAAATTTCAGGTGTAGATGTGCATAGTGGGCTGAGAGCATGGAAGGCCTTTCTTTTGCTCCTGAAATCATACTAAGTTAATATCTCCACTTCTACTTAAAGTTTCTAGTCCTGAGTCTGATGTTTTATAGAAGCCAACAATGCCTTTTCCAAAACTTTATTCTAAGTCTCTATGGCCTTTGTTGAGCAGATATCATGCTGAGCAAATTAGTAATTATACCTCAACATGTTCTGCTCTTAAATAGTCTCTGGTTCCATTGCTTTTGGGAAAAAAATGGACCATTTTTTTGAAACTCACCTGTAGGACCCGAAGATTACCTCTGTAGCCTTATCTGTCTTCAGACCACCACGAACTCCACTGAACATAACTGCATTTTCTTATTCAGTATTCCTGAATCAGTTTGTTTGGGAGTTGAAATGAATCCATGGTCTCTAAGCCTTCCGTGCCTGCAGGGGCACTCATTTGGGTCTTCTCTGCCATTCCCTGGACACAGTTCTTTATTTTAGCATCATGGATGCTGCTGACAGCTCTAATGATTATGCTTGAAGACAAAACCTAAATTACCCTAATCAGCCTGCCCTGAGGCTGGCAGGTATGCAGTGCTGTCGCAGCGAGTTGGTGATCTACAATCTGCCATGAATAGAGCTCTTTTTCAGCTGCTCTGGCAGGGCCACCTGCCGTCTGTGCCCCACTTCCTGCCAGGAAGCTCTGTGACCTTCAGCGGCCAAAGCCAAGTGATTAGAAAACTGGTAGCATTTGTGCCAGGAGCTCAATCTCTGTGGGTTTTGTTTGCAGCAGTAGAAAATCAGGAAGCTCCAGAAAAGAACTGCAGAGAAGTGTTCCCCTATCCAAAGATACAAGGAAAAGATTCTGCCTGTATGAAGGTAATGAAAAAAGCTTGTGGTGAATTTTTTTTCCCAGACCTGTCTGAGTAGTATTTGGCCAATACGTTTCTCAAAATAAACACTTTTGAGCTGTTTACCCATTTAGTAATGAAAGGATTTAATAAGATAAACGTAAAAGTTAAATATCAGACTAGATTAGCAATAAATAGTTAGAAACTGAAAAATTTTTAAATACTATTAAAAATAATGGGATCATAGGGATAAATCTGACAAAGACATGTAAGACCTATGCACTAAAAAACTGCAGAATATTGCTAAGAGAAGTTAAAGATCAAACTAAATGAAGAGATGTATCATGTTCATGCATCATGATTCAGCATTGTTGGAATGTCACTTGATCCCCCTTAAATGATCTACAGATTCAGTGCAGTTCTAATCAAAATTCCAGTAATAATAGAAACTGACTAAAATTCTACAATTTATGTGAAAGCACAAAGAACCTAGAATAACAAAAGCAGCTTTGAAAAAGAACAAAGTTGGAATACTAATGTTAACCGATTTCAAGGTTTACAAAGCTACAATATGAAATATTGTAGCAGTGGTGTAAAGATAGATCAATAGGACAAAATAGAGACTCCAGGAATAGATGTGCTCACATATGGACAACTGACTTTAGACAAGAATACAAAGAAAATTCAGTGGAGAAATGGCAGGTTTTTAAATGAAAACTGTTGGAAAAATTAGATATCCACATGCAAAAATACAAATTTATATTTGCTCAGTATACAGAAGTTAACTCAAATAGATCATAGACTTAAAGATAAAACTTACAAGTACAAAACTTCTAGAAGAAAACACAGGAAAAATATTTGTGACTTTGAATTAGGCAAAGATTTTAGGGCTATGACACCAAAAATATGATCAATAAAAGAAAACGTGGATAACTTAAACTTCATAAAATTTAAAACTTGTGCTCTATAAAGCAGTCATGAAATGAACAGACAAATTACAAACAGGGAGAAGATATTTAAAATCACCTATCTAACAAAGGATTTATATCAAAAACATGTAAAGAACTCTCAAATTCAATAATAAGAAAATAAACAACAAAATTTCAAAAAGACACAGAAGACTTGAATAGATGATAAATTCTAAAACATTGAAAAAGAAGACCATTATCATAGTCAATGTCAAGACACACCCACACTCAGCCCATTAGTACCATTGTCTAGAACAGCTGCAGAAGGAACAGTAACAAGAAGCAGCTCTGACTTGTTGTTTCACTCAAAGGTCCTCAACTTTTCCAAAGAAGACACAAAGACAGCAGTAAGCACAGGGAAAATGCTCAACATCATTATTCATTAGGAAACTGCAAATTAAAACCACAGCGAGATACCACTGCACACCTATAAGAAGAGCCAAAGTTAATTAGCCTGTCCATACCAAATATTGATGAAGATATAGATGAACTGAAACTTTCATACACTACTGCTGAGAATATAATTTGGTATAACCACTTTAGGTATAAGTTTGGCAGTTCTTTAAAAGCTTGCACACCTATGTGAGAGAGAGAGAGAGAGAGATTTACACATCATGTTCATAGTCTTACTATTCATACGATCCAAAAGGTAGAAGCAACCAGATATCCCTGGACAGATGAACAGATAAACCAAGGGTGGTATATACATACAATGGAATGTTACTCAGCCTTAAAAAGGAAGGAAATTCTGTCACATACTACAGCATGAGTGAAACTTGAGGACATTATGCTAAGTGAATTAAGCCAATTGCACAAAGATAAATACTGTATGATTTCACTCATATGAGATAGTCAAGTAGTCAAATTCATAGAAACAGAAAATAGAATGGTGGTTGCCAGGGGTTGTAGGGAGGGAGAAGGAGGAGTTGTTGCTTGATGGATATGAAGTTTCAGATTTGCCAGATGAAAAATTCTGGAGAACTGTTTCACAATATTGTGAACATACTTAACACTACTGAACTGTACATCTAAAAATGCTTAAGATAGTAAATTTTGTGCTGTGTATTTTTTACCACAATAAAAAATGCAAAAAAAAGTTAAACATATTTATTATATAAGGCCATCCCACTCCTAGGTATTTACGTGAGAAAAGAGAGCATATGTACATACAAAGACTTATATGCAAATATTCATAGGAGCCTTATTTGTAAGAGCCAGAAACCAGAAATGACCTAAATATCTATGAACAGCTGGATGGATACACAAATTTTGGTGTAAATATAAGGGTTTATTTCTGGATCCTCAGTCCTGTTCCATTGATTTTTAAGTCACACTGACTTGATTACTGTAGCTTTGTAGTAAATTTTGAAATTGAGAAATGTGAGTTCTCCAAATTTTCTCTTTTTCAAGATTGCTGCCAGTTCTGGGATTATAGTCAATGTGTATGAATATATCACCAAAGATAGAAACTTCCAACTGTATCTCCCAGAAACCTCTTTAAATAAACATATTCTTTCACACCTGGTCATTTTGCTAATAGAAGCCATTTTCTTTACTTTGTCCCTAAACTCTGATGAATTCCCTACATAGACTTAAAGAACTTTCCTAAATTGACTTTTAGCTTTCTTGTTTGACATGAGTTATCTCAGTTACTTTCAGATTTCTTTAAAAACCTAGCCTGTCATTTTCAAGTTCCCCTTAGAATTTGCCGCAATAGGTCAGAAAAGAAGATGTTGGTACATGGTTCTGAAACCTAGGACCAGTGTTTTTCCTTCTTTCATGTGTCGCTTGGATTGGAGACCTTCAAAGAGAGAGATTCTGTGGAAAGAGGTATAGCAGGTCCAGCTCAGACCGTGCTATGTTACCAGAGCATTCTGAGCATCCCATATTTATGTGTGCTGACCCTGGCCTTGCACAGGCTTGCTCTGTCTTCCTAGAGAAGCCTCTTGACAGCTTGAGGCCTTGAAAGTCACTGGGCTGCAAAGGGAAGTGGGGAGAGGAGGAGACCTGGACCTGTGGAGACACTTCTTTTAGTAAAGCTTGCCCTTCCTTCATCCATAGGCTGCAGTGTGGGCAGAGTGCCTGATCAGGAGGCTGGAGCAGCAGAGAGGCAAGCCCAGAGGGGAGGGCTGACAGGAGCTGCAAGGACAGAAAATTAGCCCTTGTGAAGCAAGTCTCCTCCCCTGCCTTTGCTATGTTGGATTCCAACCCAAGCCAGGAAGGAATTGTATAGAAATGGGAGGGCTTATTGTTGGCTGGAGGTCACCCAAAATAGAAGTTTCAAGAAGGCTAATGCACAAGGAGTGATGATGAAGTCCAAAACATTTTTAAAAAGGGCCATTATCATCGTCAGTGTCAGGAAAGAACACACCCACACTCAGCCTGTTAGTACCATTGTCTAGAACAGCTGTGGCAGAAACAGTAACAACAGCTCTGACTCTGGGAGAGTTTCCGCCCCATCCATTGTTTCACCTACAGGTCCTCACCCTACCCAACCCAGAATTGCTCTCATCCTTACTCTTAGCCTTAAGGAGGGGAATTGCAGCCCAGGACAAAGCTGCTAGCTTCACTTGCGGCAGACTTACTCTGAGCCATCTGAAATATGGGATGTTTTCTTTCCCTGGAGCTGTTTTCCTGCCGGGTGTCTGTGGTCCCACTACAGCCATATCTGCTGATCCTACGCCAATCTTAGGAGGCCTGTCTTCTGTATTCTGGACCAGTTGGCCCCAAGCAAAATTCAGGAGCTGTTTTAAGTCAGTGCTTGTCCTGCTGCCCACTACTTTTCCCTTTTTAGGGCCTCAGTTTGCTCATGAATAAGTTGGCTTAAGTTGGTTGTGAAGCTCTTTGCACATCATGTGTCCCATGACATTCAGAAGTATCTGGCTTGGCATCTAGTGCAGTTATTGTCTGCCTACTCCAAAAGGCTTGACTCTGAGCTTCTGGCCAGCCCCCGCTTTCCCTTCAAAGCTTGTGTCATCTTGTATCCTGTTTCTTCAGGATCTACTCAAACGATTCCCATTTGAGTATCTCTGTTTTCTCTATCCTGTGGTTTCTGTCAGTAGGTTATCCAGATAAGAAGAAAATCAGAATGTAAAAAATATTGCGTTTTTAAGAATTATGTTCTTGAGAACTATGTACCTACATTATGATCAGAGTGCTTCAGGGAGTAAATAGCAATAACTTAAAAATACTTAGAAAAATCCAGATGGATTTACTTGGACATTTGTTATAGACTTTCAGAATACTGACCTCCAAAATCTCAACTGTGGCTTCTCAAACTGGGAACTTCTAACATCAGCTGAGAATTCAGAAAAGAGGTTGGAGTGAATTTACCAATAGTGAAATGCCATTTTCTACAATACTCGGTGTACTTCTAGTCCAAGAACTAGCACTGCAGATTGAAAATGGAAAGTGGTCTCTAGTCACACAACTTCCAAGAAATATCAGGTTTAAGAAGTAAGAAGCAGGAGTTCCCATCATGGTTTAGCTGTTAGTAAACCCAACTAGCATCCATGATGATGAGGGTTTGATCCCTGGTCTCACTCAGTGGGTTAAGGATGCGGCGTTTCTGTGAGCTGTGGTGTAGGTCACAGATGCGGCTCAGATCCCACTTTGCTGTGGCTGTGGCGTAGGCCAGCAACCACAGCTCCAATTCTACCCCTAGCTTGGGAACCTCCATATGTCACGGGTGCAGACCTAAAGAGACAAAAGACCGAAAAAAAGAAAAGAAAAGAAAAAGAAAAAGCAGCAAATGTAAGCCGAGAAAGGAATAATGGTGAAGGATGAGGGAGAGAAGGCTTATAATGCTCTATGCCTCTGTATTTCCATGTTAGAAACCACCTGTTGTTCTTCATTTCATTAATCTTGTTAAATATTTCTGAGAGCAGTCCAAAGTGTCCGAGTGTTCTAAGCACTTTGAATATAGTTGCAAAGAAGTAAACAAAAATTCCTCCTCTCATTGTTGAAGCATTCTAATTGAGGGAGGGAGAAAAGAAACATAACACATAAACAAAATATACAGTATGGAGGAAATGCAGCAGGAACATGGTATAGGGAATGTTGAGGACTGCCATTTTAAGTAGCTTTTTCAGAGGAGGCCTAAATGTGACGGTGACAGCTGAGTAAATTCCCAAGAGAGGTGATGGAATGAGTTGTGTGGATATTTGGAATAAAGTGCCCAGACAGAGGAAACTGCAAGTGCAAAGGCCCTGAGGCAGAAGCATGATTACATCTGGGGATTAACATTTGAGACCAGTGTGGCCAGGTAAGGGCATAGGGAATCAAGGAGGAGCCTGGTAGTAGATGTAGACAGAGAAATAAAGAACCAGTTTCTATACTGTC
This sequence comes from Catagonus wagneri, assembly GCA_004024745.2. Classification (NCBI taxonomy): domain Eukaryota; kingdom Metazoa; phylum Chordata; class Mammalia; order Artiodactyla; family Tayassuidae; genus Catagonus; species Catagonus wagneri. The sequence continues at coordinate 14,225,998 of PVHT020000166.1, forward strand.
TTGAAAGCTTTTGAAAGTCCTTGGCTTCTACTGATGAAATAGGGTGCCTCTGAGGGTTTTAAGTGGAGGAATTATGTACTCTGACTTAGCATTTAACAGGATGTCTCTGGCTGCAAGGTTGGAGATTGACTGAAGGGAGCAGGAGCAGAAAGATCAACAGTGAAGCTCTTGTAAAACTGCAGGTGAGAGAGAGAGAGACTTGGAGCAGGGAAAGGCAATGAATGTGGCCAGATATGTTTAGGTGTGGGATGCGTTTATAAGGTGGAGCTGACCTGTCTTAGCATTAGCATCGACAGCTAGATTAGACAAGCAGTAATTGAAAGAGTAGAATCAAGGATGCCTTCCAAGTCTGTAGTGTGAGCAGCTAAGGTGGGTAAACCTCTGGTAGGAGCAGGTTTGGGGAGGGGGAGGATCAGAAGTTCAGTTTTGGACTTTAAATCCAAAGCATCTTTTAAACTTCCTAGTGGAGATTTTCAATAGCAGTTAGATACGTGGGCCAGTTCCTGCAAGGAATGAAAAAACTGTTAAAAATCACCTTATGATAAGAGTCTATATATGAAAATTAGAAGTTGAGTGTTTAAAAAATAAAGTATTAATTTCTCAGTGACTCCCTCAATCACTCACATGTTCATTCATTCATTCATTCATTCACTCAATATCCATGTTGCCCAGTCTCCTCATGGAGTCACTTTCAAACAAGCACAGGTTAGCAGCCAGAACTAAGCTTAAAAATGAACCAGTCTGTTGGATAACAGACTTGTGGTTGCCAAGGGGGAGGGAGAGGGAGTGGGGCGGACTGGGAATCTGGGGTTAATAGATGCAAACTACTGTCTTTGGAATGCATAAGCAATGAGATCCTGCTGTATAGCACTGGGAACTATATCTAGTCACTTATGATGGAGCATGATAATATGAGAAAAAAGAAGGTAAATATGTATGTGTGACTGGGTCACTTTGCTGTACAGTAGAAAATGGACAAAACACTGTAAATCAATTATAATGGAAAAAATAAAAAATGAACCAGTCTGTAGTTTTGACTAGAGAAGCGCTCCCAGGAGATCCAACGGCACCCCCACCCCCAGCAGCTTTTCTCTCTTGCTCATAGCGAGGGGAACACACACCTGGTAAATGTGTTCTTCTTTCTCTCACACAGAGACTTCCTGGGGAGCAAAATTCCCCACTTTATTATATGATTTGGTGATAAAGAGAGGCATTGAACTAATATTTACAAATCGCTCAGAACAGCTATGGAGATATGCAAGGAGTTAGGCTCTAAAACAGAGGTTCTTTACACTGGCTACACATTAACAGCAGCTGGGGATATTTTTTAAAGTACCAATGTCTGTATCCACACTAGATAATCATATTTAATTGATTCAAAGTAATCCTGGTTATTAGTAGTTTTTAGAAACTCCTCTAAGTGGTTCTAATATGTAGCTAGGGTTAAGAATGAATGGTCTCACAAAACCCCAACCTTGTCTATCTGTTCGACTGTTTGAAATGCAGTGATTTTAAATTGACCTTTAAGTAATAGTGAATTAGATGAAGGGGGCACTAGAAAGGTGGAATGAGGAAGTATTCCAAGCAAGAAGAAAAGCCTTGAAAGGCATGCTAATAAAAGTCCTGGCTTTAGAAAGCCAAGAGCAGCCTCTATAACCATTTTACCTGGTCTTTAGGGTGGAACAGTTATGCCCAAAAGGAGAACATTTACTCCCTTATTTTCCACAGTCATATGAGAAATGATCTAAAGAAAATACACCATTAAATAGAACAGGCACTGCTGTGGGAATGATTGGGTATGTAGATAACAAAAGGAATAGTAGATCTTTTCACTTTCCTGGTGGATACACATTTAGTTTGCAGTTTTGCACATATTAACTACTTTGTTTGTGACTAGCTTATCCGTTCCCTGGGACCACTTAGAAAGAACACCAATGACTATAATTCCATTTGGGATTTACGGTTTTTCAGAGACAAACTAAGATCCTCCTGAGGTAGTTTCCTAGAACTATCACATCAAAATGTGTTTATCCTGAACAGCTATCCCATTTGGCAAGAAAAAAAAAGATAGAAAATGTCATGATAAAAAAAATGCAGGATTTGACCTTATGTTACTGAAAATCTACAGGAAAGAATGGCCTTTGTTGCTTTTATCCCCATCTTCTGAGGAACAAGGACCATAGCTCACTAATCATTTTAACCCTCCTAGCCTCAGAGCGATGCTTTGTCCACAGTAATCGTGTTGGGGCCCAGACTCACATCTTCCTTCCCCTAGTTCTAAACAGTATTTTTTTTTTATCTTTAGTTTTTGTCATTTTTCAGTTGCTATTGGTTTGCAGGAATTAAATAGGGGAATTAACAGATATTTTTTCTGAGCATAAAGACTTTATGGTCTTTCCAAAGCATTTCTTTCTGCACAATATATGTCCCTCTTTTGCTGATGACAAAAATGATGCTTACCAGGAAATATTTGTCTTCTCGCATGCCTATCGCAGTCATCCTGGAAAAAAGTTAGAATGACCTTAAATCCTTGCACCACATTGTGTCTTTTCTTACACTGCACATGGTTTGGGGGGACAAGAGAGAGGGAGAGGGAAGTTGTTAAAATAACATGAACTTGGGGTAAACTTTCCAAGTAAACATCTTTCGAGTTTTTCTTACACTCTGAAATAAGTTATTTGAAACAAATCCCTCTGTTACAACAAGTTATTGTTTGACCAGGACAAAGAGAGGAGATTTATTTTCAAATTAAAGCAGATACTTGGGGCCATAAACAAATTAGAAATGTTTAGTGCTCTTTAGAACCCTGCTGATGCCACTTCTTTAAATTCATGTAATCAATACAATGTATATATTGAATTCATATAGTTCAATATATTTTAAAGAAACTTGCCTTTACATATACCCGTGTGCAAGCATTAACTTCTGATCAGTTGCCTTGAGCTAGGAAGGGGATATCAGTGGAGCTGCTTTCACTGAAAATATTTGCGGAGTAACTTTGCTTTGGAAGTAGCAGAAAGAGAGATAGTCTATTCTTATATTTTGTAAATATTTGGATACCTACTATAGAAGAGATATAGTGCTAGAGACTGCAAATAATAAATAAGACATGATTCCTGCCTTTGAAGAGCTCTTATATGAGTTAGACTATAGGGGATGAGTACAAGCTAGCCAGAAGAAAGAAGGGTATTCCAAATAATGGAAATATCATTTTCTTTCATCTTTTTTTTTGAAATGTAATTTTCAATGGCACAGAAATGTGAAGCGCTCTAGAAAGTTCCAGGAATGATGAAGTCTTTAGAATAATTGGAATACATGACTCCTGCTGGAAAACATGGTAGCTGAGTCTTGGATGATAAATGGAGAGGTAGCAGACCATAGCAGTTGACAGCACAGAGTCTGGCCTGGGTTCAGACCCAGGTTCCTTCATTGATTAGCCACTTAATCTCCATGCACCTTTAAAATGGAGATGGTGATAATATCTCATGGGTACTAAAAACAGTGCCTGGTGTGGTTTACCAAGCTAAGGTGACAGAAGTTTATCCTGAGATGAAGACCAATGCTAAAATGCTATCAGTGGTAAGGAGAAGAAACACCACTTGAAAGAGATGTTTTTCAGGTTTTTCTGAAAGGCTTGTCAGGTGATTGGATTGGCTGAGTGAGGAAAAAACAGGAAGGAAGAGGTCAAGAATGGCACTCATGGAAAACCATGACTCGAAAACTCACTCCAGTGTTCATTGCAGCACTCTATACAATAGCCAAGTCATGGAAACAACCTAAATGCCCATCGACAGAGGAATGGTTAGGGAAGATCTGGTACATACACACAATGGAATATTACTTAGCCATTGAAAGGAATGAAATAACATTTATAGCAGCATGGATGGTCCTAGAAATTATCATGAGAAGTGAAACCAGTCAGACAATGAGACATCAATACGGTTACCTATTTGGAAGCCATAGGAAAACCTATGGTTTCCAAAGGAGACAAGTTAGGGGGTTGGGGGGATGCACTGAGGGTTTGGGATGGAAATGCTATTAAATTGAGTTGTGATGTTTTTTGTACACCTATAATTGTAATAAAATTCATTAAGTAATGGGGAAAAAAAAAAAAGAATGGTATTCATGTTTCCGACTAGGGAAGCCCTAGATGATAGGGCCTACGATCAAGATCAGAATATAGGACATAGAGATTTATTTTGGTCATGTTGTGGTTAAGTTTCCCACATAACAACCAGGTAGTGGCCTCTGTTAGGCAATTAGTTAAAAAAAAAAAAAGGGAAAGTTTGGAGTTTGGGAAATAACAAAATGGATTTGCCCATTGTCAGTTTAGAAATGCTAACTGAAGTCAAAGAGGAACTTCAAAGTGAGAATATGTAGAGCATGTTTTCTCAGTCTTGGTGCTTGGTACATTTGGGAATGGAGAATTTGTGATGGTGGAGGGTAGGGGTATTCTGCACATTCTAGGATGTTTAACAGTATCCCTGGCCCTTACACACTTGATACCAATGGCACTTTCCCCCTTAACTAAGACAACCGAGAATGTCTGCAGATACTGCCAAAGGCCCGCTAAGAGTTGGTTGGGTGGGTGGTGTTAGCTCCCTGTTGGGAACTGAGGGTAGAGATTAAGGATGATAGAGAAATTTGGGCCGATTATACACATGCTGAGCCTCAGTTTCTAAATACGTTAATTGCAAATAATTATAGCAATAGCACAGATGATGTTGTGAGAAACATTCTGAAGCAGTCAAGTGATGGGCAAACCGTCCTTCTCGTGATTAGCCAAAGTTTAAAAATCTGTATGTGAAATAGGTGAAATGGTATTTTTGAGCTCCCTTCTCATTAAAGGACTGTTTTTGGTCATCACGAAAGATGCTTATCCATCTTCACGAGTGTCAGTAGTCCCTCCTCACATCACTGGCAAACGCTTGATTTCATATGACCAAGCAAAGGGCCGAAAATCTTACCCTGTTTTCATACAAGGACCCACTGGCTGGATGAAGCATTTCAAGTCCCACTGTATTCTCACTTTCTCTGTTCTTTCTGCTCCTCCTTTACCGCCCAATGGAGAAAATTGATACTAACGTCAAATAACATATTCATGGCTGCTCATGAATCTTGGTTGTCACAGTTGCTGAACATGAGCTTTAAAGTATCATATATTTTGGTATTACTTGAAAACATTTTTTAAAAGGCACACAAAAACAAAGTCAGACCCTAAGTCCTGGTTTCAACAGCAGTAGATAAATCCTTGTATTCTCTTTTGCGTTAGGCCATTTTACCACATATATTCAAGCTGCATCTCAAACGAGGTGCCTGGGGACTCACAGCATAACTACTCGGCGTTGCTTCTTCAGTGGCTGTGGCTCAAAGTAGGTGCCTGGGCACCAAATGGCTCCTGTAAATTAAGTGAACTTGCTCTAGAAAATGGCATAATCTCTATCTAGAAACTATTACCCACAGCCTTTTGCCTTGGGGAGTAATCCATTAGTGAAACTGAGACGATTGCTCTGCTTATTTCATATCTGTTTCTCCTCTTGGATATATCTGAGAGTGTTGGGTATTTTTTGTTTTGTTTTGTTTTTTCTTTATTTTTCTCCCCTCTCTCCCCAGTCAAACAATCTTGAGAGCAAAGATTTAATGCCTAGAACCGGGAGTCACAGCTCACTCAGCTAACAAAATCTGATCTCCAGCTAAGGGTAAAAGGAAAAGGCTGCAAGAGCCTCAACCTGCTGAGCCTACAAAGGCCCCCACCTCCCACACTACCAGCCTTCCAATGGAAAATTCCCAGGCACAAGGGTCAGCCTACAGACAAGGAATCAGCCCGCCATGCTCTCTTGGGCACAAGAACCTTGGCATTTGGCCAACCACTGTCATTAGAAGTGGAGACTTTTATGTTAGTTTTTCTTAAGTTCATGATTCGGGCAGCTCTTTATTATGAGGTGATTATTTTTTTTCTCCAAGGCCAGGCCTCCACCCTCACATCTTTGGTGGAATGTGTTAATAATTTGCTCTAGGGAGATGAAAGCCTCTTTGATACAAGTAGAATAAACACATGGAACACTGCTCAAAGGTCTGATTTCCACAATAGGAGCCCAGTTTAGAGACCACGAGTTGAATGGAGAGAACAGTCTCATTTCTGAGTCACTTTTCCCCCACAGTATCCCTCCTTTACCTCTGCAGCTCTTCCCTGACTTGTCCAGCTAAGGACAATGCCAGCATCTACCCTGGACTGTCCAGACAGTTGGCAGCCAACAAAGGCTGTCACTGACTATTGTGGTAAATCCCTAAACATGTCCTGAAACAGACCGTAAAGGCAGTTTTCTTCTGGATGGATTTCCTTTGTGTGGGCTAAGGATCCTTCTAGGTGCTAAATTAAGACTTGCTTCATGAAACCATAACCTATTAGAGTGGGAAGGACATCATTGAGTCTAACCTCTTTGTTTTATAGGTGAGGATATGGATTTCAAGAAGGCTATGTAACTGTCTGAACTCACATAGGTCTTGCAAATCCCAGCACAGTGTGTCCTTAAGACCTGTGCTGTTATGTTCTCATGGTCCCCAAGGACTGATGGAAGTAATAAGCCCAAACAACAACAACAAAGAGCCACTTTCCAGAACTTCTCTAACCTCTTTTTTCTTACCTACTCCCATTTTGGATGCACCTCCCCACCAAACTCTGAACACTACCACAGGAGCCTTTGAACTTGCCTAGTGACTTGGTCTCAGTGGTCTGGCATGCTAGGGGTGTCTCTCCTGCAGTTCTCCAAAGCCTCCCTCCCATGCCCTCAAGACTGCTTTCTGAAGCCAAATGAATGTACCAAAAGTTGTCCCAGTGGACAGTGAGTTAATGTGCTACTCCTCTCATACCCCTAGCAATTCATGGAAATTCCTGTCCATTCATCAAAATTCATTTGAACATCATGAAGCCAGCCTGGATAAGACTTGAACATGGCTGTAGATTGTATTTCTTAGTTCCCTTTGTACTTTAGGCTCTTTCAAGATTCATTTTGATATTTATTCATTGGTATGTTTGTATACTTCAGAAGATTTGGTTTGGGAGCAGCACATGGTCTGGTGGAGAGTCTCATTTAGGGTATCCATAGGCCAAGGTCTGGGAAATGCTATCAACTAGGCTTGACCTTGTTGAGCTACTTAACATCTTTGTGTTCTGCCTGCTCAAACAATAAGATGGAGATAAAATCTGCTCTAATTTCTCAGGAGTGATGTGAACATAAGCAATAGATATTAAAGTAGTTCTTTAAGTAAGTGGATGGAAAAGAGTCCAATATATTTATAGTGATATACTTTTCATCTAATAATTGTATGGGCTTGTAAACAGTGGATAAATTATCCTACTTATTTCATTAATGATAGAAACCTGCTTTAAACTTCCTTTGTGCAACATGAATTCATATGCTTTTTCTACATTGCTATGATGAATTTTCTGTGTAAAGATGTGAAATTCTCTTTTTTTTGAGGCGCCCAAATACTCACTTTTAGCCATGTGATCCAAGGGTCATTTCATCATTTCTTTTCCCAAACTTAAAACATGACAGTGATCTTCTTTTCATCCAAATTTTGTAGCTTTGATCTTCATTATCTTAGCCTTCCAAATATATAGATTTATTTATTTTTTATCATCAAAGTCATAAAACGTGTTTTGGCTCAGACACCTCAAGAGATTGAGTTCATGTCTGCAGTTCCTCTGTCAGATTCCTCCTTTGTAGCAATTTGCCTGAGTATCCTGAGGCTGCATTCCTCAGAGACACATCCTCCTTCTCAACTCCTCTCCTCCACTCCTCATTATCCCTCTCCCTATGCTCCAAACACGCAGTCCTTTCTAGAACACACAGGTGAAGGATTACTGAAGAAAAATCCCACTTAATAGCCAGTAGTTTAATTCCTTGAGACTTTCTTTCCTTTCAAAGATAGCATTTAATTTTTGTTTCTAAACTGACACTCTTTTCAAAATGGTAATGTCCCTGAGAAAAACTAGCAATGCTTTTAATCCACTGGGAATTTGTGACACCTTGCCCCCTCAATAAATGGCAGTCATGACAGTTTGAAACTTCCCCCTGAAGTGTCTTACCAAAATCAGCTCTTTGGCCATTTATGTTTAACAAAATGTTAATTGGATTCTGCTCCTAAATCATATCCTCACTGCATGTCCTTTGAAAGGAAGCTTCCATGATATGCTGCTCTTCTGGGAAGATACCGTCAGAGCCTTGGAAACCTAGGATGCTAGGGTGCTAAATGGGGCAAGAAGAACAGAAATAAATCACCAGAGAACACCAGAAAGAGAGATGGGTAGCTTTCTTTAAGCCAACTGTAGAGTTTCCTTTCAAGCACTGGGAAAAAAACAGCACATTTTTAAAAATGTGCCACCTCTACCAATACCTGTCTCCTCCAAGCCACTAAGCAAACTGGTGCCTAGTTTCTAAATCCAGCTTGGTGAACATCAAGCTACAGATTAGCTTGTGATTAATTAATGATCTTCCACATACACAGAGCAATCATACTGACCTCCTAGGAGGCTGTGTGAATTCATTCTTGCTTTACAGCTTGCTTAAAAGGGACAAAGCATTTGGTAAAATGTTAACAAATTCAGTACTGGCGATTTACAACTGTTTACCCAGCACTGTTGCTCCCACTGTTAATATGCCTTGTCGCTTGCCCAGGCCATGCCCTTGTTTCATCCTCCCCTGACCTGACACAATACGGGAATGTCAATATGATGACCCTAATAATGGTTCCTTTGTGTTTATATCATTGCTTTTCACCCAAAGATTCTTAAATGCACAAACTCAAGGCCAGGAGTCCATGCACCTCTGGAGCATGGAACACAGGCTTATTAACTCAGACAAGACTGATAGCAGAATATATTTTCCACATGTGGCATTGCAAGAGTTAAATGATTAGCCTGAGACCAGAGAGGGAGTAAATGATGCCCGCATTCAGCCTGTTTCACAATAGTCTTTGTCTGTGGAGTTATCTCCAGAAGTCTTCCCCTGAAAAGCACTAGATACTCATGGCGTTGATACTCACCTTTAATTGATGACTGGCTGGGACTTTCCACTGTGAAGAAATGGCAAAACAATAGCATTCCTTTGAGCTGTACTTTCTTCTGAATCAAATCAACTCTAGAGCCGTCCCTTTGAGACAGATCAAGTGCCTTCATCTATTCAATATGCGTTTATTGTGTCTACTTTGTATTGGAATTTACATGTGGTAAAACAAAAATACTTTCATATAAGAAACTACCAATGTCACCGAAAAAAGAGAAAAGTCCATATGTGGAATAATAGTTGCCAGCAGTGTACTATTAATTGCTGAAATTAGTTGTTCATTTTATGGGTGTTGTGGGGTTCCCAAGAGAGAAAAATGAATGGAAACTGGAGAGGTCTGGGAGGATTCATGAAGAGTGGACTAAGATCAGGGATTTAGAGGATGATTAAGGCTTACACAGTGAGCTGGAGAGCAGAGAGGTATTCTGGCCGGGAAGTGCTACCATACGTGCTATGTCTTTACAACAGGCTAACAGAATTTACATAACTCAGGTTAAGAAAGAAAAAAAGAAATACATAATATGAAGAAGAAAGAAGGAATATGTAAAGCTGAGATCAAAAGCAGAAGTGCGTGGGTTCACAAAACCCAGTAGGTATTTTTTCTGAGTGTATTTCTGCACATTCCTCCTTTATCCCATGTGAGATAAAGACCAGATGAAGAGAGGTAGTGACATTTTCTATCTCTTTGCTGGGTTAAATATATTGGAATTTGAATATCACATTTGAAATGTGTAAAATATTCCTAGAGAAATTTTATTTAGAAGTACTGAAAACCTTTGCTAATGAGGAGGTAGTACCTAATGGCTCTTTTGTTTATCAGAAATTTTATACCTAGAGATGAATAAAAATAAGAGGTATGGAGATGTGTTTCAGGATATTAGATAAAATTAATTCGTTACTTTACCAACTGAAATTTGGATGAAAATGCCAGAAAATAGTAAAATATGCCTCCTCAGGTCTTGAAGCAGAGGGAAGAGAGGAGAGGTGCTGAATTGCGGTAAGACCACCAGGAAAAAGAATGAGACCTGTGTTTTGTAGAGGCAGTAAGCAGGAAAGGAGCCCAACCCTTGTCCTGGGCAGGAGGAGAGCACATGTTCCCTGGAAGAAAGCCTCCCCAGCCTCGGTCACCGTGCTGGAAGTGTTGGGGCTGTGAAGGAAGCTCTACTTTTACAGGAACAGGCTCTCGAGTAAGAGCATCGAATTCCCCTTTAGGTTCTCTTCTGCCTAACATTTCATAGGTATTCCTGGATGCCAAAAATTCCTTTTACAATATAATCATTTTTTAAAAGCATAAAATGCAAGTACATCAATGTGTGTGGTCTTTGGTGTGAATAAGTTCCAGGCAAAGTCTAAGCAATCCCCACAAAATGTCAGGCGTCAGAGGAGGGGAGTGATGAGAGTTAGAGGGTACCTGAGTGTCTGAAGTGGAAGAAGAGAGCCCCAAGAGGAAAGAGGAAGGACGGTCTTTGTCAAAAACTTTACAAGTCTTCCTGGGAGTAGGCAGGGGTCACATCTGCCCTCAGACTCAGGCAGGGACAAAAGTGTGCTGTCACCCCAGGCAAAGGCCAGCAGTTCAGGCCCATGGTGGGTAAAATCTGGCTTTGCTTTTTAAAGGGAATTTTTCACCCCTAAGGGATTTGTTCATCCAGACATCACCATAGGTGATCAGGTATAATTCTTATGTATAAATGATGTCTAAGTGGTGGCATTGGAACAGTTAGATCTAGGGCCTGACCTTGGGCAAAGTTATGAAAACTCGTGCTTTAATTTTCTAATCTCTAAAATGAGGATAAAAACAGTTCATACCTCATAGGGTTGCTAAGGTGAGTAAAGAAAGTAACATATACTTGATGATTTTTGTATACCTATAATTGAAATAAAATTCATTAAGCAAAAAAGTAAAATAAAATCAGTGGCAAAAAAAAAGGAAAGTAACATATACTGGTTTAGTGTAGGGCCTGGCATGTGGTAAACACTCAATAAATGTCGGTCCTAATGAGCCTTTTCACTTTCCCTCAAACAAGTGCTTTGCAAGACTTTGATGACTTATCAAAGTAAGTGAAGTGAACAAAGTTTCATCTATATCTCACCCATGGGCTGTGAGTCCCATCAAGATGGAGCCAGATAATGTAATGCCCCAAAATTGAATTTCAGAGATACTGGAAAGCTTCTAAAAGTGTTGTTTTCAAAAAAAAAAAAAACCCACAGTGTACTGGAAAGAACATGCATGGGCTTCGGAATTAGTAACACATAGTCTTGAGTCCCGGCTTCAATACTTAGTTTATCTGTGAACCTCAATTCCCTCATTTTTTTAGTGCCATCTCATAAGGTTGCTTCAGAGATGAAAATACAATCAGTGACGGTGATGGACAGGTTTGCCTTACAGTACATTTGTAAATCACTTTTTGGGAGAAGGCTGCTATAGTCAAAAAGAGCACAGGTCAGGGAGCTCTAGTTTGACTCTTCCATTAAGATGCAGTGAGAAGTAGGATACTTGGTGCTAAAATGTCTGACATAATTACATAGATATAGATATATATATATATATCAGTTTTGGACCTTTTGCATATATATATATATATATATATATATATATATATATATATATATATAATCAGTTTGTTTTGGACCTTTTGCAGTGTTTTGGGTTTGGATGTTCCCAGAAATTCCATTTTAAAGGGGTAAATTCCTCACCCAGAATGTTCCCAATGAAACTATGCTTCAGTTCATTCCTTTCCCGCCATACCCAAGGGGCACACAGAGCTATCCATGATACAAGAAGCACGTGAAGCACAATCCACTCATGCTGTAGTCCAGAAGTACCAAGAGAATGTAAGGTGTTGTTCCTTTACTTTGTCTATAGCTAATGTGACTTGATACCCTTCCTACTGCATAGTTAAGAAAATTTTAACATTTAGTCGTATCTGATTTAAGACTTAGTCTTAGCTTACTATTTAAATAGTGCCTTGAGTAACAGTTGGCTTTTCTTGGACACACATCCTCAGTCTTTCAGAAGACTTCCTTCTTTCCTCCCTATTCTCACTCTCCTGCCTCCTTTCCTTTCTCTCTAAGGTGGAAAATTGAAAGGCAGGGCAGTAGAAGGAGGTGGCTGCGGCTTATCTGACCTTGATGTAGAAAAGAAGAGAGGGAGCCTGGTGGTCGTGGTCCCCAGCTGCTGTGGTCTCTGGCACAAGCTCCTTATCCACCTGGGGTCCTGTGACCAGTGAACGGGTGATCAGGTCTTTCGGATTGGTTAGGACCCATGCACTCCAAGGCCAGCCCAGATCCACCTCAGGGAGTGCTGCCTGCCAACCCAGAACCCCCTAAGTCTCCAGTGCATCTTCCATCCAGGCCTGGCCTCTGCTTCAAGGTCCCCTCCTGCCTCCACGAAGGACCCCAGGAGGCTTACAGGCTTTTCCTCACCACACAGAAACTGAGGCACAGAACCTCAGAGCCTCCCTGGCCTGAACACTCTATCTGACAGACTGATTTAATAGCAGCTGGAAAGTTAGTTTCTTTCTGGGGTCCTAAAGAAGGAACAAGAGCCTTCTCTGCTTGCAGTGTTCCTTTTACCTATTCAGATACCTCCTAGGCCATAAAGGGCCTTTTATATGGCTCTTCTTTACCCTCCCCCAAACCCCATCAGGAGCAGGACTCTCTGACATGTCCCCAGCATCCATCGACCCTCCAATACAGCAGCAAATCCATGGTCTTCGTGTCCTTAAAGAGTGAGTCTTTTATATCCTGCAGAAAGAACCAACAGGGTCCCTAGTCTTGGTTTCTTAAAGAAGAGATTTAATATTTTTCTTAAAAATCTTCTCTCAAGTCAATGGCCTTATAAATAGGTCTTATTTTTAACACTAGAAGCTGAATACTGCAGGAGCTTTAATAATTGGAAAAGTCCAATTTTTTTAATCCAGCCTCTCCCATTTCCTCACTGCCCCATCACCACCACATACAAAGATGCCATCACTATTTGAGCATGCCTATGGCCAAAGAGAGTAAATAATGTTGTCCAAAAGCAAGAAAATGGTATTATCATATTTTCTAATGTTTTAAATGACACATGGAAGGAAGTTAACAAGCCTTCTTAAGTTAACTAACCCAGCCTCAATGAGATTTCAGAGATTATGTGGAAACTTGGTCTACACAGTCGACCAAAACTCCTAAGGGTTTGTTTTCTGTAACATGAAAGCCACATAGGAAATTATGCAAACCATTTGGAAAGAACATGTTCCTTCTGCAGAATGGGCCTTTTCCTTTCCAGATCTAACTTTTACTTTTAGACCCTTGTTTATGTTCTGAAATGCCTTCAGCATTAGGAGCACAATAGCCACCAAGACTTATTTTTAGAGAGAACACCACCACCCTGTATTCCAAAGCTTTTCACTCAGCTTTACCAAAATATCTTATTTATCACATTTAATCTGTTTGTGTGTAACACAAACACCTGATTCACAGCCCCTTGTCAGTTACTCATCTAGAGATAACCACAATCCACAGAAAAATTTGGATGAATCATGAATTAATCTCTAAGATACATGAGCCCCAGGGTGAAATTCAGTCCAACTGCCAACTGCTATTGACTGAACTGTGTCCCCCACAAAATTTGTATGTTGAAGGAGTTCCTGCTGTGGTGCAGTGGGTTAAGAATCCAATTTCAGTGGCTCAAGTTGCTGCGGAGGCGTGGGTTTGATCCCTGGCCCAGTGCAGTGGGTTAAAGGACATGGTGTTGCCACAGCTGTGGTATAGGTCACAGCTGTGGCTCAGGTTCAATTCCTGGTCTGGGAACTTCCATATACTGTGGCTGTGCCCATTGAAAAACAAAACAAAACAAACAAACAATATATATATATATGTGTGTATATACACACACACACACACACACACACACACACACACACACACACACACACACACACATATATATATATTCAAGTCCTAACTCCAGAGTAATTGTAATTGGAGATGGGACTTTTAGGAGGTGATTAAGGTTAAAAGAGTTCATAAGTGCATGGTCTTAATCCAGTAGGATTGGAAGCCTTATAAAAAGAGGAATAGAGGGATATCTGTCTCTTTGTTCCACAAACACCAATGAAAGGCCATGTGAGGAAATCGTGATAAGCCAGCCATCTGCAAGCCAAGAAGAGAATCCTCACCAGAAATGAAACCCTGCTGGAAATTTGGACTCGGGCTTTCTCCAGCCTTCAGAACTGTGAGAAAATAAATTCCTATTGTTAAACCAGCCAGTACTTTACAGCAGCCAAACAGACTAATGTACCAACCAAGATGCTGAGTAAGAAAACTCTGCACAGTGTCATCTTCATAGATAGCCCTGAACATCAAATTAGAGGGGTGTGTGTGTGTGTGTGTGTAGAAAAGACATCTTCCTCTGCAATATGCCCCTGGATTTGTAAACATATGTACTGAAAGTAAAGTCTCCATGGTTTCTGCATGTTTACTTTGGTTGACTGGCAGAACAGAGTGCTTTCTAGAACAGAGCTGGGGAATATGTACTAGCCTAGTACCTAGTGTTGCTTACAGCCCTTCTACAAATGATCTCTATGAACTTCAGATAATTTGGTTTAAAAATAAGGAATGTTGTGGATTACTCTTATAATTCATTTATTTAAAAAGAAAAATAGCAATTAGAAAGGGACCTAATTACATGACCTTGGACAAGTTCCTCGAACTTTCTGTGACCCAGGTTTTACACCTGTAAAATGGAGACTATATTAGTAGCTATATTTAGGGTTGCTGTGAAGATTATATGAAGTAATATATGTAAAGTACATACAAGAATATCCAGCACAGAGTAGAAGCTTAATAAGTGGTAGACATGTTAGCATTATTATTAGTATTATTTTTATTATAATTGTTACTTTATAGATATGACAGCTAAGTCTCAGAGCAGTCAAGGACCAAGATGACATAGCTAATAACTGACAGATTCAGGATTCAAATCCAGAGCCACCTGATGTCAAAGTCCATGCTCTTAAATCACCCACCACCTTATCTTGTCTCTAGCCATCTAGACTCAGGGCAACAAACACAATTGAAGAACACTCAGTTGACCAGAACTCCTGATTTATTTAAGGAAATAGTCCTTGCTTATTGGAAAGAGCTGGACCATTGCCCTTTCTTTCCAAGGGTGAGCGGTTTGGATCACTGCCTTGAAGCAGCAGCACCTTAATCGTAACACCTTAATCTTTTTCTATCTTGCTTACAGCCTCCCATCTCCTCACCCCACCTTCAGGATGTTGTTAACTCAAAAAAAGAGCAACAAAATGAAAAACAAAATATTTTTTAAGGATCATATGAGAAAGGATTTTTCTTTTTCATTAAATACTTGATAACAATATCTTGCACTTTTTGATGTTACTTTTCATATTTTGTACTGGATGAAAGTGTATGACTCATAGATATGACCAAGGGAGGAAAAGCAAATGAGTCACCTTGTCCATCCCATTTGGATCTTCCGGCCACTGTGCTCCTGGGAGCAGTATCCCTGAGGGCCAGCCTAGCCGGGGGCTCCATAGGAAAGGGATTTATCCAGGAGACATTGTGACTCCCAAAAAAGGGTGAGTCAGGGAAAGAGAGAAACACCAGGGCCTTGAGGAGTTACCCTGTAACTTTTCCAGAAAGTATTTTCTGCTATCAGCTTAGAGGTTTCTTGTCTACATTTCATCATTTTCAACTCCCAGGTATACCCCCACGGCTGGCTAATCACTCCTTCAGTGCTGTGCACACTTGAAAGAGTTGCCGTCCATCATAGTCTTCTCCCCATTCAAGCACGCTAAAGGTACTTAGATTGGTGTATCTTTCCAACAGATAAATCTCTGTTCCCTGGATTGTTTTTATTGCTCTGTTGGAAGCTGTCCAGCATATACCCTTCTGGTACCAAAGTGCCCTGGTTAAGCCCATACTTCTGGATTCAGTCTCTGGGGGCTGGAGGGAGAATTGCTCCATCCTTCAGCCCACTTTGCCTCAGGCTTTTTCAGACTTCCTCCTTTGAGTCTTCTAGTCAGTGAATCGTGTTTAAAACGTAAGCTCCCCATCAGTTGCCTTTCAACCTGAGTTTCTTTGTGCTGTTTCTCTGCACTCGCTCTTGTTTTTCTCAGCTCAGACATTGGTGTCTGGGGGCTTTGAATTTAAATTCATGCAGCCCCAACTGTTTAGCTTGTGGACTTTGGGCACTTTGATCATTCCATCCCTCTGAGCCTCAGTTTCCTCATCTGGGACAAGGGAGTAATAATTCCCACGTCGTAGTGTCAGGTGAGGACTTAGAGCCAGTTAAGTAAGTTGAGAGTGCTTTGATTCTCGTCATTAGGGCTGTCTCATCCAACAGCATCCAATAACCTCTTTTATTTTTCATTTTTCAATTTATTTTGTGCCATGTTCAGGCAAATATATAATTTCTAAATAAGTTTATCTTTTAATTTTTTATTATAATTGATTTATGGTGTTCTGTCAATTTCTACTGTACAGCAAAGTAACCCAGTCGTACATACATACATATATATATATATATTCTTTTTCTCACATTATCCTCCATTATGTTCCACCACAAGTGATTATACAGCAGGACCTCATTGCTTAGTAGACTTTTCATCTACTAACCCCAGACTGCCAATCCATCCCACTCCCTCCCTTTCTCTGGCAAACACAAGTCTGTCTTCCATGTTCATGTTCTGTTTCTGTTTTGTCAATAGGTCGTTTTTGCCATATTTTAGACTCCACATATAAATGATATCATATGGTATCTGTCTTTCTCTTTCTGACTTACTTCACTCAGTATGAGAGTCTCTAGTTCTATCCATGTTGCTGCAAATGGCATTATTTCGTTCTTTTTTTATGGCTGAGTAGTGTTCCATTGTGTATACGTACCACATCTTCCTAATCCATTCCTCTGTCAGTGGGCATTTAGGTTGCTTCCATGTCTTGGCTATTGTGAACAGTGCTGCAGTGAACATACTGGTGCATGTGTCTTTTTCAAGGAAAGTTTTGTCTGGATATATGCCCAAGAGTGGGATTGCTGGATCGTATGGTAGTTTGAGATTTAGTTTTCTGAGGTATTTCCGTACTGTTTTCCATGGTAGTTATACCAATTTACATTTCCAGCAAAAGTTAAGAAGGGTTTCCTTTTCTCCACACCCTCTCTAGCATTTGTTGTTTGTTGACTTGTTAATGGTGGCCATTCTAACTGGGGTTAGGTGGTACCTCATTGTTGTTTTGATTTGCATTTCTTTAATAATTAGTGATTTTTGAGCATTTTTTCATGTGCCTGCTGGCCATCTGTATGTCTTCTTTGGAGAAATGTCTAGGTCTTCTCCAATTTTCCGATAAGCTCTTATTTCTCCACAGACAATCCCCCTGCCCCACCCCACACCCACTCAAGGTGACTTTTTAAAAATTTTCCATTTATGTTTCCCCATAAGAGATATTTTTTCTCAGGATTTATAAATCTGCTGTATCTTTATTCCCTGACACCCAGGGCTGACTGCTGCAAAACTGCATTTGCAATTTATTCCCCTCATCTAAATCAGTAATGAAAATTTAAAACGAAGTCAGTTCTTCCATTGGTCTTTTTTTATAAATCCACTTAAAACTTCTCTCCATGGAATTTATGTAACCGAATTCATGTGGACCGAGAAGGAGTAAAAAGGCTACCATTGTAAGCTTAAGTAATTTTATCAGAAACATTAAAATACCCTCAAGTGGCTTTTAAAAATAATACTTTAATCTCTACTCAGTGAAGAAAAAAGCAAACCAAAAGGATAAAGCTCTCAATATAATGTTTTACTTTCATTCTATAAGTGTTAATTGGACTTAAGTATTTCTATGTTAATTTTTTTCCAGACTGTCTAGCGTGTTCAGAGTTATTTTCTTTGCCAACAGTTTATTCAATTTTAAGTTTGACAGTCTATTTCCCTCTTTTTAGAATGGCATACAAACTTCTAACACTCAACGCTGAGATATTTATAGACAGAGTTCTCCAAAGGAGCAAAAGAGTTGTGTCTGTTATTTAAAATTTACCCACCACCAAGCCCCATTTCAAGATAATTTGATTTTCTGAATTTCAGTTGTGGAACAATTTCAAGTTCAACAGAAAGATCCACAAGGTAGCTATATTGGACTCTTATCTTTTTTCTGAAGTGGACTTTTTTTTTTATAGCTATAACAGATCTACCCTACCTCATCCTTTCCCCCATAGAGCCAATAATCAGTAACCATGAAATTGATTATATGCCTGTGAACTGTTCTGCTGGCAACCTAAGGACATTAGGTTGCTTTAGGCCTGCTTTGGGCTCTTTGTCCATAAAAAGGATCTTAAAATTACAAGCTCAGCAAGCATTATTCCTAAGAAGAAATAGAAAAGCAAAGTTTTCACATTCAACAATGTTTCTGATAAATTACTATCCCTATTCAGAATATGAATGCTAAATAAATAAGCAACTAATCTAAAAGTATCTCAACTCAGTCATAATTGGATATTGGACATTACTTCTGTGGAGAAAGGGTTGAGTTGACTGCTGGTTTTTGCCACTATCTAAAGCATGATTAACAACTGCAGAACCAAATCAATCCACTGCAGTCAATTGTTGTTATTAACATATTAATGACAAGATATAAAACACAGAAAAGATTAAATTGCATGCAGATCAGAGAATGCAAGGGAGTGAAGCAGGCTGGAAAGTAAACTGGAAGGGCTCGCCCCTGAATAAGGGGAGAAGCTGCTACTTTGTTCTGGCCATTTAATGTCAAGTAGAAATGCAGACTCTAAAGATGTTCGATTTCTGACTTTTTCAGAGAACCCTCAAATATTAGTTTTTGTTTTGTTGTTTTTAGTGTGCTCACCAAACCTGTTTTCTCTTCTTTTTGAGCATGCAACTAAATTATATTCCCCAGTTTTCCTTGCAGTTAGCCCAAAAAAAGAATGTGTGTGGAAGCAGTGGCCATCACTGCAAGCTTGGTTACCATTCCCTACCTCTCCTCCTTTGCCAGCCAGATGCAGGGGATCCAGGAGGACCCCAGGGTACCAGAATATGGCAGAACCTCCAGATGTAAGGAGCCCAAATGACCTCATGGAGAAGTGTCTCCCTCCCCATACTGCCCCTTCAAAGAGACTTGCACTGGGCTGTGATGAAAGCAAGAAGTAAACCTTAAAAAACCCCTGAGATAATCAGGTTTGTTACAACACTTAGCTAATCTTGATTAACATAGGTTAAGAGTTTCTCCTTTTTGTATGTCAATAATGATATTTGTTACCCAATTTGACCTTTAAGCAAAAATAGCAAAATAAATTTTGTCTTGTTGAAATGGTAGAAAAATAAATAATACTAAGATTTTATATCCACGTTGTTTTTTGATATTACAAGTGGGCATATGTTTTGTATCCAAATGGTCTTCATTAAGAAGATTTACTGCTAGGAGTTCCCTTCGTGGCTCAGTGGTTAACGAATCCGACTAGGAACCATGAGGTTGCGGGTTCGATTCCCTGGCATTGCTCAGTGGGTTAATGATCTGGCGTTGCCGTGAGCTGTGGTATAGGTTGCAGACGCAGCTTGGATCTGACGCTGCTGTGGCTGTGGCGTAGGTTGGTGGCTACAGCTCTGATTCGACCCCTAGCCTGGGAACCTCCATATGCTGCGAGTGCAGCCCTAGAAAAGGCAAAAAAAGAAAAAAAAAAAGGACTGAAGGAAGCTTTACTGCTAGAGAAAATAAGGCTTTTCCTTATTTTCTATAAAAAGCACTTTGATAGCAAAGACAGGGTAAGTTAGAGATGACTGCATTCCACAACCATAGCCCATAGCCTCAGGTCCTTTTCTCCATCAGATTATCTTTCATATTTATGGTTGACCTAAAATCTCTTCTCTTTTTGAATAACCCTGAATGGCCCTGTGTGCAGTAGAAACTATAGTGCGTCTTCCCTCTCCCTCCTACATTCAGTTTTTCTTTCTTCACCTTTATAACTTTTAGATGCTTGAAACTCCTATTTTTAACCTTCACCCCAGCTGGAAATATGAATGCATAAGAAAATGTTTAACTATTCCTTTTTAAAATCACTTCCTCCTTTGGAAGCTTGAATAATTTCTAAATCACTAAGGCAAGCATGCATAACAAATAGGGAAAAACTGCAGAATGCAGTTTTATGACTCCTCTAGTTCATCCTCGGTATGGAGAGTTCCATTCTCAACAGTAGATATGTCCATTAGAACATAGTAAAGTAAGAGAATATAGGAAAGCAGCTTTTGTAAGAATGATAGACATTTTTCAAATGACTTAATATGCTGGCCATAAATGTATAAATACATGAATAAAATACTTGCAGAATCAGAAAATAAAGTTTGAAACAACTCAGTAGTGGTGTAGCCATGGGGCTAGATCGATTGCCGAATGGCATATTAGGAGAGTAGCATAGAGCAGTAATAGGTTTTTGTTTTGTTCTGTTTTTTGCTTTTCAGGGCCACACCTATAGCATATGGAAGTTACCAAGCTAGGAATTGAATCAGAGCTGCCACTGCCAGCCTACACCACAGCCACAGAAATGTGGGATTGGAGCCACATCTGTGACCTACATAGCTACACCCCAGTTCATGGCTACACCAGATCTTTAACCTACTGAGCAGATCCTTAACCAACTGAGTAGGGCCAAGGATTGACCCCTCATCCTCATGGATATTAGTCAGGTTCATTTCTATTGAGCCACAACAGGAACTTTGAGTGATAGTCTTTTTACAATCACCCTAAGTCAGATCCTTTGTGGAGTGTCACATCCAGCTGTGTCCACAGTGAAGAAGAAAATGCAGTTCTTGGAGAGAGTTTAGAAGAGAATCACAAATTTGATTAAAGGCAATGATAACAAGACCTACCTGGAGGAGTTCCCTTCATGACTCAGTGGTGAACAAACCTGACTAGGATCCATGAGGATGCGGGTTCAATCCCTGGCCTTACTCAGTGGGTTGAGGATCCAGCATTGCCATGAGCTGTAGTGTAGGTCACAGACATAGCTCAGATCCCTCTTTGCTGTGGCTGTGGTATAGGCCTGTGGCTATTGCTCTGATTTGACCCCCAGCCTGGGAACTTCCATATACTGTGGGTGTGGCCCTAAAATAGCAAGAATAAATAAATAAATAAATAAATAAATAAATAAATAGCCCTACCTGGAGAAAGAACACCTGTAAAGTAACTAAGCCACAGTTTTCTAAGTATATAAAAGAGCTTTGCTTCCTTTCTCTGGAGAGAGGGGAAAAGAAAAAACAAAAAGATTGACTCAATCTCCAACCTTTGAGACTTGAGTTAGGGGGCCAGGAAGTGCAGGAGTTGGAAGAGCCTTCCTGTTGCTCAATGTCTCTGAAGAGTATATCTCTTGGAATGTGACTGCACTGCTCTCTGCTCTTCATGCTACCCACCTTCTAATTCAGATTATTCTCCACATCTTCTAGGGATGTGCCCCTCTTCCTTAATAGTTGGGTATTATCAAAAGTGAGTTGCCTCCTCACCTATTCAGTGTTAACTCAAATGTGGGCTAGAACCTAGAATTGAAAAGAGTTAATGATAATCCAAAGAGTGGCAAATATTTCACGATTCCTAACTATATTTAGTTTATTATTCCAGTGGACACTCAGCATGACCTTACAGGTTAGGGCTTCAAGGCAAGCACTATTGTGCTCACTTTACTGATAAAGAAACTGAGGTATGGAGAGGTGAAGCAACTTGCCTACAGTTGTGGGGCTAGGAGTTAAGACCAGGCAGCGTGACTTGAAAATCACTTAATCTCAATTGCTTTACCGTTTTGACAGTGCTGCATAATCACTGGGAATGGAAAGCATCAACCAGGGCTGTACTCTAGGATGTTTGTGAATTAGACTTGTCTCTCCAAAAAGACCTTGAATGGGAGATCCCTGGAAGAAATAGGAGGCTGAATCATGAAAAGGTTTGGTTTTTTAGGCACTGGTCACTAGTCCTTGGACTGAGAGAAATACCAAGAAATGTCCAGGAATCTAGATCAGTTTCTAACTACTAGGAAATTACCTGAGGCTGACATACGTCAGAGACAAAACAAAACATGGGATCAAATGAAAACTGAGTATCTTATAAATAATTTTGTTACTATCAAGTCAAAAAGCCAAGCTTTATAAGTCAGACAGTTGTGGGTTTTATATTTTCCTTGATTATTCTGTTTTTTAGCTTTTAGTTTTTTGTTTCTTGTTCTTTAAAAATTTTTTTCTTAAAGTATAGTTGGTTTACAATGTTCTATCAATTTCTACTGTACAGCAGTGACCCAGTTATACACATATGCATGTTCTTTTTCTCATATCCTACATCATGTTCTATCACAACATGTGCTTTACAGCAGGACCTCATTGCTTATTCATTCAAAATGTAATAGTTGGCATCTCCCCTTCCCTCCCCCTTAGCAAAACAATCTGGTCTGTATGATTGTGAGTCTGTTTCTGTTTTGTAGATACGTTCATTTGTGCCGTATCTTAGATTCCACATATAAGTGATATCATATGGTATTTGTCTTTCTCTTTCTGCCTTACTTCACTTAGTATGAGACTCTCTAGTTCCATCCATGTTGCTACAAATGGCATTATTTCATTCTTTTTTATGGCTGAGTAATTTACATTGTATACATGTACCACATCTTAATCCAATCATCTGTCAGTGGACGTTTATGTCGTTTCCTTGATTTCCATGTATTGTGAATACTGCTGCAGTGAACATACGGGTGCATGTGTCTTCTTGAATTGTAGTTTTGTCTGGATATATGCCCAGGAGTGGGATTGCTGGATCATACGGTAGTTCTATATTTAGTTTTCTGAGGAAACTCCATGCTGTGTTCCATAGTAGTTGTACCAGTTTGCATTCCCATCAGCAGTGTAGGAGTGTTCCCTTTCTCCACATTCTACAGCATTTGTTATTTGTAGACTTACTAAGATGGCCATTCTGACCGGCATGAGTTGGTACCTCATTGTAGTTTTGGTTTGCATTTCTCTAATAATTAGTGATGTTGAGCCTTTTTTCATGTGCCCTTTGGCCATCCATATGTCTTCTTTGGAGAAATGTCTGTTTAGGTCTTCTGCCCATTTTTCAATTGGGTTGTGCTATTGAGTTGTATGAGTTGTTCGTGTATTTTGGAAATTAAGCCCTTGTCAGTTGCATTGTTTGTAACTATTTTCTACCATTCTGCAGGTTGTCTTTATTTATTTATTTATTTATTTATTTATTTATTTATTTATTTGCTTTGTTTTATGGTTTCCATTGCTGTGAAAAAGCTTGTAAGTTTGATTAGGTCCCATTGATTTGTTTTTGTTTTTATTTCTATGGCCTTGGGAGACAGCTTTCATAACTTTTAGACGAGGCCTTTTGCTAAGAAAGAACGTTCCATTTAATTAGTGTGTTTTGAGGCTAGGGACCTAATTGAATAGAGAATCCTGGATGATGCAGCAGGTAAAAAGAACGAGAAGAAGAAGCTTTTGATTTTGCCCACACTTGAGCCCTAGAGGGAAAAAGAAGCAGTGGGTTCATAAGTGGTTATAACAGAGGAGGTCAAAGTGGAAGCGTCCCCAGGGTGCAAGATACTCAAGTCAGGGACAGCTTGACCCACAAGTCATCCCACAAAAGGCTTTCCCCGTGGAGTGCTCATCTGTGCAAACCTCGGAGACCTTGAGTTTTAGTAGGGGAACTGTTCCCTTTTAGCTTCAGCCCCACTCAGCCTTTCATCAAAATCGAATTACATTATAGGAACTATGTAATGAAGACCCATCTCCTCTCCCTGTAAAGACCCATCAGGAAAAAGACCTACCGAGCAATGACTTCATCAAAAGTCAGGATCAAGAAGGAGACTTAAAATACTAACTGGATGGTAGAACCCCAAGTAGTCCAAGTTAACTTTAAAATCAGGTAGGGAGTTCCGTCATGGCTCAGTGGTTAACGAATCTGACTAGGAACCATGGGGTTGCGGATTCGATCCCTGGCCTTGCTCAGTGGGTTAAGGATCCAGCATTGCTGTGAGCTGTGGTGTAGGTTGCAGACACGGCTCGGATCCCGCGTTGCTCTGGCTGTGGCGAAGGCCGGCAGCTACAGCTCCTGTTAGACCCCTAACCTGGGAACCTCCATATGCTGCGGGTGCGGCCCTAGATAAGCGAAAAAAGACAAAACAAAAAAATAAAAAAGTAAAAAAATCAGGTAGTGTCAGTCTGCTAATATTATCATTTTTCTCATGACTTCCAACTATTCTAGGTCCTTTGTATTTCCATACAAACTTTAGAATCAATTTGTCGATTTCTACACATGAAAAACATCCGGTAGGTTTTGATTGAGATATTGTTATATCTAGAGATCATAAGCCAAAAAGCTTTTTCTCTAAAAGGTCAGATAATGGGAGTTCCCTGGTTGCCTGGCAGTTAAGAATTCAGCATTGTCACTGCTATGGCTCAAGCTTCATCCCAAGCCCAGGAGCTTCCACGTGCCATAGGAGTGGCAAAAAAATTCAATAAATAAGCAAATGAATAAGTAAATGGTTGGATAGTAAATATATTAGCTTTAAAGGACAAAAACAGCCATACAATAGGTAAATAAATAGGCATGGTTGTTTTCCAATAAAATTTTATTTACAAAAGCAGAGAGCATGAGTCATGGTTTTTTGACACTATAGGAAAGGAAAACTTTTTTTTTTCCTACCTGCTTAGAGTTTACATCTGGGGCCCTGCAAATTAGGCTGACAAAAACTGCATGAACAAGAGGAAAAACAGACAGAAATCTATTAACACGTGCAGTACAAATACATGTGGAAGAAACTCAGTGATGAGTAACTCAAAGGGGTAGTCAGAGCTTGAGGCCTGTATAGCATTTTAACAAGTGCAGTAAGTGTGTACAGAAGTGACGAGACAAGGGAAAAGGGGTTTAGGATTTTAGAGGCGGCCCATGGTGAGAAGATAAATCTATGAGGGAACTAACGGATGATAAGGGCTTATTTGTAAGGTTTGTTTGTATAGACTCTCTGTGCCATCTTGTCTCCTGGGATGAAGTCATTATCCAATCCCTGATAGAAAAAGAGGGGAGGAACACCTTCGCAAAGGGAATTTATGTTCTGCCTCCAGGCAGCTGGGGGAGGGCAAAGAGTTTGTCCTCTCCTTTGTCTACTTTTTCTTAACTGCCTTCAGCTCAAAATAATCCTTATGCCAGAGAGGCATGTTTTGAGTGGTGTTCTCTGAACGCCTGTTACAGAATACTTGGCATTGAGCAAAGTTGAACTTCTCAATCCATAAACATAGTGTATGCCTCCTCTTCAAATAGGTCTTCTTTATTTTAACACAGCAATGTTACATTGTTTTCAATACACATACTGTACTTTTTTGTTAAATATATGCATACTTCACAGACTTTTGGTTTTCGTATTGTAAATAGGTTTAAATTGACTTTTTATTTGTAGAGTCCCTTTCTGTAAAGTCTTTTTTAGGGAGTATGAGAATTCATAATTTATTCCTTATTGTCAAGAAGAATCTTACTAATATTTTGGTTATTAAATGATGTTCAAATATAAAACTAGAATAAAATTAAAAATCAATCTTGACCAATCTACGCTTAACATTACATAGATTTTTCCCGTTTGATTTCATGTCTCCAAATAAAAACATTTTTAAAAAGCAACAGAAAATATAGAATTAAAATTACAAAGAATCAGCTCTCCACAAGTCACACTTAGGGAAGGCAAGAATCCCTGCATATTTCATTTGGAATGTCTTACTTAAAAAAAAAAAAAGCAGATTTACTATTGTGATTATATTTTTCATAGAATAGCCTTAAGTTGCATTTGAGGGATATGTATATGCTTCACAGTGTTCATGAAAGTAGATCTGGGATTAAGACATTGCCACCCCAAATGGAAAGCCATAAATAATGAGACGTACTTTGTGCTGTGTTCGTATGTGTGGTATAGTGGTGAAGAGCATGGGTTTGGAGTCAGATAGCTTTGGTTTCAGCCCTGGCTCTGCTCCTTCCATCCTGAGAGACTTAGCTTAGTCATTTAAGCCTTCTAAGTTCCAGTTTCCTCCTTTGTAAAATGAAAACAATATTTTCATTGTTTTCCATAATGTTGTAGTGAGTACTGAATAAGAAAATGTGTGAAGAAGTCTTCAGACAGTGTCGGAAACATAATAAATGATCAGTAGAGATAGAGACTATTATAATGTTCTTATTATAAAGGTAATGAAGCTTGTGATGATGATGATGATTGTCATAGTTTACAGATACAACAAGTCTATTCTGACTTCTCCCACCAAAGACCTTAATACAAGCAGGTAGTCAGTTGGAGAGGGATGGGGTATGGAGAGATGGGAGAGATTGATGGTGTGGAAGCAAACAAACAATAATTCTTTCTTACTGCATCTCAACCTGAGAAAGAAAAGCCCAGAAAAGATCAAAGAAAGGCCAGCCCCAGGACTCTTTCTATTCCATAACAATAGGAAGAAACAGAATCTCTACTGAGGGTCTTAATTTCTGGTCTTTTGGATCCCAGAGTCACTGTTCTATTTTACGTCAGGGCCTAAAATGAAGACTAAGGGTTTCCCTTAAAAATACAGCTCATCAGTCTTCCCAGGAATTAGAATTCCCCCAGGAAGAATGGTTCGCCTTCAGCTCAGCCTAACAGTAAGCCAATTGTTAATATCCAGTGTCCAATGTACATAGACTAGACGTTAAGTCTGAAAGAGTTTAGGGAAGACAATGCATTTTCAGTAGCCTTTATAAGAAAAGCAATGAACAAGATCATGTTTTATGTAGATAAATTTAGGCCCTTTTAGTCTGAAAAATGTCCTGCCATGCAATGTAAAGTCTTTCATACTACTTTTTAAATCATAACTATTTGTCTTTCATCGTATTTTATTACTGCTGTATTTCATTATAAACATTATGAGCAGGATCATTTACAGGAAACGGAATCAAGAAGGCAGCACATACTCATGAGAGGCAGTAATGAAATGCTGATATAAACTACGTGTGTGTATGTGTGTGTGTGTGTGTGTGTGTACATGTGCACGCGCATGTGCACACCCACAGATTTTCATCTTTCATTGTCTGCCTTTGCATGTCTGGGCTAATGGATTTCCCTGTGTAGACATCCTATCAGAGATGCCTGTCGCTTCTTCAGGACTCTCAGAGCCCTTTCCTGAGTCAAGCAGGGTGCCAAGCACAGGTCCCAACACATCCTACAGATTGTACTTAAATCTTACATTTAGTTATGCTGACTTGAGCATCTCTTTGGCACCTAGTGAAAACATCGTTTTGGTCTGTAAATCATTTCTTGTCATATATACTTAGGTTCAAGTCACAAAAATCTTGACTGTGACTATAAAATGCTAGCTTTTCCCACACACCCCCAATTCAAACTTTCAGAAAATCTGAAAAAAAAAAAAATGAAGGTAATTTTTGAGCCTCTCATGGTAGGAAAAATCCTTCAGGATTACAAGGTGGAACTTCTGAGCATGTCATGCCCATATGGTGTGTGAGTTGCTCTACCTCAGCTGTTTTCTGCTACTGGGTGCTGTTTCTCCTGACTCGTGGGCCACTCTACACCTTCCAGAGGTGTTTTACTCTCCTCCACAAACTTGGAGCTTTCCCAGAAGAATCCTGGGAGTTGGCTCCTAATTTATTCTCACCCCCACCACCCACCACTGGCAGTTACTTACTGAATGCCTACTATATTGGAGGGATTATGCTAAGCACCAAGACTATGATAAGACATCTTCACAAGTGGGAGAGGTATACCTGAAACCAGCAATTAGTATAATGTAACGAGGTTTATTATGTAGGTATGTGCATCTAAATGTGGCTGGGAAGGAGGAGGTAAAAGGAATGCACCTCAGAGAAGGTACTGTTTGAGAGACATTGTTTTGAAAGATAATTTAAAAGATAATTAAGAGTTAAGCAGATAAAGAAGAGGAAGAAAAGATGCGGACATTACAGTTCCGGAGATGAGTATGTGCAAAAGCCTGGAGTTATTAGCCAGTGGGGCCGGTTTGAGGAAATGTGAGTGACTCCGTATGATCGAATGAAGAGAGATTTAAGAGTGAAAGGAGATGAGATGAGATGAGACGAGGATAACATGTAACTGGTATGAGGACTACATGATTTACAGGAGGTGATCAAAAAAAATTTATTTTTTCTATCAATGACCCTTCCAAATTTATTTATTGGGGTAATATTATCCTGCTCATGAAGGACCTAAGGTCTGAAATCATGATTTCATTGCCTGCTTACTCCTATGCAAAGGATAATTATTTATTTATTTAGGTCTTTTTTGTCTTTTTAAGGCCTCCCCTGTGGCATATGGAGATTCCCGGGCTAGGTGTCCAACCGGAGCTGTACCCACCAAGCCAACACCAGAGCCACAGCAATGCAGGATCCAAGCCATGTCTTCAGCCTACCACGTCTTCGACTTACATCACAGTTCAGGGCAATGCCAGATCCTTAATCTACCGAGCAAAGCCAGGGATCAAACCCGCATCGTCACGGTTGCTAGCCGGGTTTGCTAACCACTGAGCCATGACGGGAACTCTGCAAAGGATAATCTTAAAACTACTTTAATTCTCAGTTATAGTCTCCATTAGGAAATTATAATCTCTAGTTCAAGACAGAGTTCAAAGCTTTTAAAATTTGAAGAAACTGAAAACACTAATTCAAAAAGATAAATGCATCCCAATGTTCATAACATTATTTACAATATCCAAGATGCGGAAGCAACCTACCTGTCCACCAGCGAGTGAATGGATAGTTGAATGGATGAAAGAAGATGTGGTGTTTATATATACAATGGAATATTATTCAGCCATAAAAAAGAATAAAGTTTTTGCCATTTGCAAAAACGTGGAAGGACCTGGAGAGTATTAAGCTAAGTGAGATAAATCAGACAGAAAAAGACAAATACTGTATGTTGTCACTTATATGTGAACTCTAAAAAAAAAAAACCAAATGAACATAAAGCAGAAGCAGACTCATAGAGAATAAACTAGTAGTTACAAGTGGGGTGAGGGAAGTGGGAAGGGGCAAAATAAGCGTAGGGGGTTAAGAGGTACAAACTCCTATGTATAAAATAAATAAGCTAGAGGGATATATTGTTTCCAGCACAGGGAATATAGCCAACATTTTATAATAATCTTAAAAGGAGTGTAATATATTAAAAATATAGAATCACTACTATACGCCTGAAACTAATATGATATCAACTATACTTTAATAAAAAATAAATAAATAGTACCTTGGCATTATGCTTAAAATAAAAATTAAGTTATTGAAAGGCTCCTCCTTCTCTCCATTCACTGTGCCAAGCCCTGGTTAATGGCCTCCTGCCTTTGGCCATATGGGTGTGGTTGACTTAAGCTTGCACTGCTCCCCACCTTCTCCCCTATTCACTATCTACTGTTTCCCGCCCAGCCAGAGTTGAAAAGCGTGTGAGAAAAAAAATATAAAAGGAGAGGGCAATTCTTAGTTTGCCAGGTAGCCTTGCACTTTTGGGTTCAGCAGATGGTTTAAGCAGATTCTCCCCAGGAGGGCATTTCCATTGATTCCTTGGAGATTTATATCCTGGGGATCCCTCCCTGTGTTTCCTTGATTCAGGTAGATGGACCCCTATCCTGGTGGTCATTTGCAGTTCCTTTCTGAGCTCTTAGGAATCCAGCAGTCTGGCAGTGACACAGGCATATAGATGTGTAGATTGGGAAACTAAATGGAGACTCAGCAATGACAGGTTATTGGATTTGTATGTAACTGAGGTGATATTACAAACTGGTGGGAAATGGCGCAAATTGTTTTTATATGGGAAGAAAATGAGGTTATATTCCAACTTCCTTCTGTTCTCAAAAATAAGTTTGAAATAGACTAAAGATCAAATGTGAAAAATAGAACTTCAAGACAATTGTAAAAAAATACATAGAAGAGTCTTTGTGACTTGGAGGTAGGGAAAGATTTCTTAGGCTAGACACAAGCAGTATGACTCATCAAGAACAAGCTTGGGAAGTTTCTAAATTTGGTGAATCTGTAAAAAGTAAAGCTTCTTTCTCTCAAAATACATCATTGTTAAAAGATCCAAAGATGTAGAAGATATTACTACCACAGGTAACAGATTGAGGATTAGTATTCAAAAATGTAAACAACTACAGAAGTAAGAAAAATATAAATAATCCAATAAACATGCATGGAGATTATGAGCAGAACCTCACTGAAGGGAAATTCAAATGACCGAGAATCATACAAAAATATTCTCACCCTCACAAGTAGTCAGGGAAATGCAAATAACAATGAAGTATTATTTCACACTTTTGGATTGGCAAAGATTTTAAAGTGCAGCAACACAAACAGCTGGCAAGGTTGTGGGACATGGTAAACATCATATACTGCTATGGAGAAGGTAAATTAAAACGTTCTCTAAATGTCCGCGTAAGGTAGATATGTACATACCCCACAATTCTTACATTTAAATCCTCAGAAATGGTTTTACAATGTAATAGTATGCATAGTACAATATATAGTATATTAATTTCTTTGGCTGCCATAACAGATTTCTACCAACTTGGTGGCTTAAAACCACAGAAATTCATTCTCTCATTCTCTTGAGTTGGGTCTCAAGGTAAAAGCTGCATTAAACTTCCTCCAGAGACCCTAAAGGAGAATCTTCCAGGTTCTGGTAGCCATTGGCTTTCCTTGGCTTGTGGCCACCTCATTCTCTCTGCTCCATCTTCTCATTACCTTCGCTTTTGTACCGTTGATGTTAAATCTCCCTCTGTCTCTCTCTAATAGGATTCATGTAATTACATTTAGAACCTACCCAGATAATCCAGAATAATAGCCTCCTCTTAAGATCTTTAACTTAATCACATCTTTTGCTATAAAAGGTAATATTTGCAGATTCAAATCATGAGGGCGTGGACATATATTTGGTTCACCTCTCATCCCACTACAGGAACATATACAATGATGTCTATTAAAATTGCTATTAATAGCAAAAAATTGGAAACAATGTAAATGCCTCATCCATAAGATAATAAAGTGTGATTGTTCATATGATAGAATAGAGCAGGATGGAGTCACTTTCATCATTATCAAAAATCGTAAATCTTAAGGACTTATAATAAAGCAAGTTACAGATACCACTTATTTAATTTTAACACAGGGGTCCATATGTTTAATAAAAGTATAAAAACATGAGCCAAATAGATACATACAGATATGTGAGATATATGACAGTGTTAGAAACTGGGGAGAATTGTAGAGGAGAAAATGGAGAAAAGAACAAAGATGGTCTCATTTTAAGTTTTCTTTTTTGAAAATATGCCAAATAGAATTTCCAAAATGTGAACAGTTCTTAATTCTAGATGATAGACACATAGATGTTCATAATTTTATGTGTATTTCCTAATGTTTTAAATTATTTTTAAATGCCTTATATTTGGGGGTGGTTATGTTAAAAATAGAAAACATTTAACAGTTACTCTGACAACAGTAAGAGGATAAATTAGAACAGGCAGGAAACAGAGGTAAGGAAATTGGTTGGAGGCTACTAAAAATAATGTATAGATAAGATGTTTGAAGCTCTGACCTAAGAACATGTCTGTGGTAATCGAGAGAAAAGAGTGATTATGAATAGCATTAAAAAGGTAGATCAGAAGTTGCCCTGCAGCGCAGCAAGTTAAGGATCCAGCACTGTCACTGCAGTGGTTTGGGTCACTTCTGTGGCACAGGTTTGATCCCTGATACAAGAATTTCTACATGCCACAGGTGTGGCTAAAAAAAAAAAAGGTAATATCTACTGCATTTGGCAACTGGGTCATGGGACGGGGAGTGGGAGGGAGAAGCAGGGTTCAAGGGTGATGCCAGCAGATGAAGCTCACTATTTAGGAGCCAGTTGTGTAATCACAGGCAACTGCTAATCTGCTCGGTCACTGTAGAGCAGTTTTCATTTTCTCAAACTATGTAAAAATGGCATTCATTATGTTACCTTTTTGTTTGGCTTCTTTCTCTCCACATCACTATTTTGATATTCGTCCCTATCTTTATATATATTAGCAGTACATTCCTTTTTATGGCTTTGCAGACTGTTTTATTGATTGCCAGTCGCTCTAGACTGTTCATCCTTTGCTAAGCCTCTCCCTGGCATATCACAAAAGATTTATTCCCTCCTTATCTGCCCACTGCCTTCCCACATCACATCTGCAGCTGCTTTCTTTCCCCAAAACTTCTCATCACCAAAAGGTGGGCAGTGATAGTATTAGGGAATTTCCTGGTGGATATAAAATGTTACATTAACAAAGTATTAAATGATCTATACCCACAAGGGGTTTGGATTAGGTACTCTTCAAATCCCCATCCTCAGAAATTCTCTAATTTGCCGCATCTTTGTTTAGTTCACAGTTCCACAAATGAACCGTCATTTCTAATATGCATTTGTTAAAGACATAAAGATGGCCAGTACAGGTGAGGTAAAGCTAACTAAATGAACACCTCAGCTACCATATTGGAGTTATTTATCTCTCGGCCTGTGCAGATAATAAACAAAGAAATAAATATCAGTGGCCTGAGTTCTACATGATTAGCATTTTCCATTCCCAGAGCTACCATATGGATCAAATTCAGCTGGTATCCCAAGGACTCCAGGGCTGCCTTAGAAAAATAATCTGGCATACCAACATCTGAGAAGTCTGCAGATTTCAGATTCCAGGAAATAGTCACTTTGACAGAGTTACAAGCATGGATGCCCAAGGGAAGGAGAAGCTTGGAAGTGTTTTTTAAAGTAGCTGCTTGGTGACTGAGCGTAAAGAAATGCTTTCACTTGACAGTGAAATTACCCTACCTAGAAATGTCGAGTGGCATTTGAAGCTGACAGACAGTAACAAGTGCTGATTAGAAAAAAAAAAAAATGGTATTTTAGTGCTCTAGTAATTTCTAGAGACACGTCTTCATTCTATATATATTTACACCTATATTCAGAAAGGAAAAAAGAGCAAAAAAGAGAAAGGAAGGGAAGGAGGAAAGGAGAGTTTCTACCATGTTCCCTGTTTCCAAAGTCTCCTATATCGTTTAAAAAGCTAAGAGCTGTCGATCTCCTAGTATGTGTATGCCAGGCTCAATGCCAAGTGCCTTTACCTGTCTTAGCTCCTTTCACCTTTACAACAACTATTTGAGGTCGACTGCATTTTTCCTCCTTCTTAACATGCTGAAACCAGGGAAGTCCCAGGCAAACAGGCACAAGTTAGTTATCCTACCAGAATGCAAAAATTGAAAGAAACGCTTCTCTACTCATTTACCAGGCTTGTCCAGACTAAGTAAAGGGACAGCACAGTGTGTCAAGACAAAGGCTCTGAAAGAACTGGTTCTTTATTTCCACTAATATAAGCTAGAAGACCTTGAACAAGTCACATGACTCTCTGGGCCTCATTCCCTTCCTTCCTGAAATGGTAAGGGTGGACTGGATATCTCCACCCTGGCTGCTAGACACTAGAGTCACCCAAGGAACTCTGAAAAAATACCAGTGCCCAGAGCCCACCCCTGACCAGTCCCTGACCAACTGAATCTCAGAATATCTAGGGTGGGATAAAGTATCTAGCTTTACTGCAGAAAATAAAGCGTACATCTCCCTACCCCTTACATCTCCCTACCCCTTCCTAGAGCTAACAGTGTTGTGGGAGAAGCAAAAGGTATATATACATAAAACACTGTAGTAAGTGCTACTAAGGGAAAGAATAGTGTTAGGAAAGAGAATACTAAGGAGAACATGATTTAAAGTGGGCAGTGTGGCTCTGGGAAGACCGTTCCATGTGTTGGAAGAACAGCAAGTGGGAGTTGGCCAGGCTAAGTGCAGAGGAAAGAGCTTTCTAGTCAAAGGGAACAAATCTTATTTGGTTAGGTATAAATTAAACCTGCTTGTTCCTCCACTTTTGTATATATGTTCGTATATGTTTGTGTATATGAATAACTTATGTGAAGACCCAGATCCAGAGAAGAGAGGTGCAAAGGAGAGTACAGAGTGATGGTCATAGTGGCACTAGGTTGGCTTGGGGAGGTCAGCAGAGCCAGAACATGTCATGTGGAGGATTTTAAATTTTTATCATAAGTACAATGGCAATAGTAAGCCAGGAACACGTTCAGATTTGTCTTTTAAAAAGATCACTTGTGTTTATGTGTGGAGAAAGCTTTGGTTGGGGCTAAAGGAAGAAGTGGAAAAACAGAGTTATTGCAATAATTTGAGTGAAACTTTTGTGTTGATGATGCCAAGTTTTAGCATAATTCTGGGTACCTGTGGAGACGAAATAAAGAACAGAAGAACAGGACACAAGAAGTTTGACAGAATGCAAGTGACATAACTCATTAAAAATCAGGAAATTGCTTTTTACTGAATTTAGATGACTGCCTTTGGCTTAATCCATGCTATTCTAATTGGTCTGGGTTTATCATGCCCCACAAAGGAACACTGAATCACCCTGCCCCCATTCCTAGTCTCTCTCCCATTGTGTCCCTTTTTCCTCGTCATTGTTTATGTGTCTGTGCCAAGGCTTAGGGTGGCATTCAGCCTTGGAGATCCCACTTTCATCCTTGCAAGGGTTCACATTGTGCACCAGAGCATGGTTGGAGGAAGACTCTAATTGCATAGAGTTTGACCAGGCACTGATTTTTTAGCTTTTTGTTCCCTGGTTGAGTGGCTAGTCCACTGGCTTCAGTCCATTTCCTAATGGAGAGGTGTCACCTTCACAAAAGCATCACCTCAGTTGGCACCAATTACCACCTTTCGGAACCATCAGCACTCAAAGGCTCAGGACTGAAAGGTCAGCAGGAAAATGAACTTCCACTCACACCTTCTGGGGTGGTCCCTGGCTTCTGACCATGCAGAGGACAAGGGCTAATGGATAACAGACCTTTGTGCCTTTCTGCTCTTAGACCAGACGTTACTTGAGAAATCGCCCTTAGGACATGAATCCTCAGCTCCTGAGATGACTGAACCCCTCAGAAGAGCTCAGTCTTGTTAAAGTTCCATCCTTATCTCAGTTTCCAATGAGTCCCAGTCTCTCCACCCCTAGCCTTCACCACCAGCCTCCAGAGGGTTCCAACTGCATACGGTCCTGGTAAAGGAGGCAGCAGTAGCATGCTCATGCCCATCCTCGTGTGTTCCCAGCACGCCTGTTCTCCTCCAGTGGTTTAGATATGACCCAAAGGTAAGAAGTGAAAATAACTTAGTCATAGTCAAAGACAGCTTTCCAGTATAGAAAGTACATTCATTTATGTTCTTTGATCCTCAGGACACCTTGGTGAGGGTGCCAGGGCAGGCATTATTACAAGCTGCATTTTCCAGATGAAGGGGTAAGGGCCAGAGAGGATGGTGACTTGCACAAGGTCCCATAGCCATTTCGTGGTGGAGCTGGATCCCCAAACTAAATAATTACAGGGCACAGGGGCTTGGGAATCAAATAAGATTATGTATGCCAAAGCATTTTGAAAACTGAAAAATGCTGTACAGAGGTACAGTATTTGTATTAGTTTCCTGAGGCTGCAGTGATGAATTAGTGGCTTAAAACAATAAGCTTATTCTCTCGCAGTTCTAGACGCCAGAAGTCTAATATCCAACAGAGCCACTCTCGCCGTGGAGAGCTTTAGGAGGGAATATGTTCTTTAATTCTTCCTGCTTTTGATGTTGTCACCATTTCTTTATCTGAGGCCACACCAATCTCTGCCTCTCTGATCACGTTGCTTCTTACCCTTCTCTGTCTCCCCTTCTGTCTGCCTTTCTTCTAGAAGGATATTTGTCATTGGTTTAGAGTCAACCTGTTTAATCCAGGATAATTTTCTCATCTCAAGATCCTTTATGTAAGTACGCCTACAAAGACCCCTTTCCCAAAAAAGGTTACATGCATAATTCAAGGGTTAGGATGTAGACATATTTACAGACAGTATTTCAGGCCTTTTCTGATGCTGCTGTGGGTGTGGAAGAGCCCAGGAACTGTCTGCTGGTCCACACAGGTCCTTTTCTTCAAGTTGTGGCAATATAGCCTAGTTGTTAAGAACGAAGACTAGAGCCAGCCTGCCTAAGATTCAGATCCTCATTCTGCGACTTGATGATTGTGTGACACTGAGCAACTCCCTTTACCTCTCTAGGTCTTAATTTTTCCCCTTGTAACATGAAGATTTCAAAGTACTCTCTCATAAAGCTCTTGCAAGGCTCAAATGATTTAATAATGTGTAAAGTTAAACCAGCATCTGTACTATAGAAATGTTAACTGTACTTATTCCTTGCTTGGCACCATAACTGATGCTAAATTCTTTCACCTCACCTGTTTATTATTAAATAATGATTTAAATAAACAGAGAATGGTAGTTACCATTGTGGCTCAGCATGTTAAGAGTCTGACATAGTCTCCATGAGGATATGGGTTCGATCCCTGGCCTCACTCAGTGGGTAAGGATTCAGTGTTGCTGCAAGCTGTGGCAAAGGTCACAGATGTGGCTTGAATCCGGTGTTGTTGTGGCTGTGGTGTGGGCCTGCAACTGCAATTCCCATTCAACCCCTAGCCTGGGAACTTCCATGTGCTGCAGCTGCAACCATAAAAAAGAAAAATAAATAAGTAAATAAATAAGCAGAGAATGGACATTCCCCTCTGGAGATGCACTCCTGAAACATTCACTAATTTTAAGCATTTCCATGTATGTGTTCTATAAAGGAATAGTAGGAAAAATAAAACTACAAGCAGTGAGAAGGAACCATTGTTTAAAATCTTCTATTAGTTTCTCATTTGATCCTGAAGATTCTGAAGTCTGTTGAGCTCATTGTTCAATCTAAAAGTTTGGTTTGGGGGTTCCCATTGTGGCTCAGTTGTAAGGAACCCGACTAGTATCCATGAGGATACGGGTTCAATCCCTGGCCTCACTCAGTGGGTTAATGATCCAGTGTTACTGTGGCTGTGCTGTAGGCCGGCAGCTGC
Organism: Catagonus wagneri; assembly: GCA_004024745.2. Lineage (NCBI taxonomy): Eukaryota > Metazoa > Chordata > Mammalia > Artiodactyla > Tayassuidae > Catagonus > Catagonus wagneri. Next base: position 14,263,034 of record PVHT020000166.1, read on the forward strand.
AGCCCCAATTCGACCCCTAGCCTGGGAACTTCCACATGCCGCAGGTGTGGCCCTAAAAAGAGAAAAAATAAAATTTAAAAATTAAAAAAAGTTCAGCTTGTCTTACAAGTATTAGGAAGAGTTCCGCAGGCTGATATATACTTAAAATAATAGGTAAAGAAAGTTTAATAGAATAAATACAATGGATTTTAGAAAGGACTAGGTGTTTGAGCAAAAAGTTACAAATTAGGATCGAATCCCTTGTGTCACTTCAAACCCAAAGAGGCCCCAAACCCAAATATCTGTGTGCCTGGGCTAGGGGTGAGTACTACTGTGTTTCTTTGGGGGTTTTATTTACATTAAACTCTATGTTTCCCCTAAAATTGTCTCATTCTCCCCAGCTTTAGTCTTTGCCTTGCTCATGCCTTGCAGCCTTGGCAGTGCCAAACCTATCATAGTGGATGTGGTACGAGCAGGATGAACATAGAGGGTAGAGAGAAATAGTAACTCGCTCTCCTGCCCTTCTTGCCCACGCAGGGAACAGCAGCTGTGCCAGGAAGCCAGGAGCTCGCTGGCCTTCTGAGACCACTTGGGATCAGATATAAGGAGAGCAGAGAAGGGAAGAGAATCTCTCCCAAATGCTATACTAGTCAGCCCCTTTTAAAGTCTCTGGATCTTCCCAGGGCCACCCTAAGTCTCTCAGTCTGTACTCCCGTGTAGTTTTGGGAATGTAGAGGAAAATAATTGGAAGTATGAGTTAACTATGCTGTAATATTACAGATTAGAGGTCTGGTATAGCAAGGCTGCAGGGCGGTTGAGAATGAAATAGTTACAACCCCCACAGGATCCTGCCTTTGTCATCTCTCATCTGAAGAGCTCAGACAGCCTCGCCAGTGTTAATGGGCTGCTCATCCTTGCTCCCAACATTGCTCAGAAAAGGAGAAGGGACCAAAGGAACAGAAAGGCTGTTCCAGAGCCCCAGTGAACACTACTTTAAGGTCTCTGAGGAGTACTAACAGCTGTGGAGGGGCTCACAAAATTCAAGCCACCAAGATGGATATGGAACCAAAATTAAGAGCTAAGTGGCAGAAGCCAAGTTACAGTGAAATTGTTAGGCTGCCCCCTAAGAATTGAAATATGATTGTAGCACAGTGAGGTGAAGCTTGAATATTTTTTAAAAAACTCTTAAAAAGTACTGCTTGAACTTTTCTGAGAGGGGTGGGTATAAAGTTGCCTGAGAACCCCAGGAATCTGTGAAGGAAGGGACTAAAGCCCTTCTCTTCTCTGAGATTCAGAGTTATTGAAATCTGTATTGAAATCTGTTGAGGTGAACTACAGATCAGTGGGTAACCACAGCCACGACCCAGGGTCAAGGAAGGCAAGGAAGTCTCTGATATAGGAATACTGCTTTGAGGGAGGAAGGTGACAGGAGGGAGGGAGGGGCAGGTCCCTTGCTGTGAGCCTGAGGGCTGAAGAGAACAGTGAAGAAACCTGTCCTCTAGGGGACAGTCTAGAGCCTCGGGATGACTGCACACCTGGAAGAGGTATGTCACTGCTGGCAGGGAGTCTGGCCTGGATTGGTGAGGAACACTCCTGACTAAGAGTAGCATCAAGGGTGGAGGGTGAGGGATCATCCTTTCCTCCTCCCAAAGACCTGTTGCGGCCAGGATGGGATCTGCGCTGAGGGAGAGCTGTATTCCACTTCCACAGAAGTCTGAAGACCGAGCAACTGCTAGCCCCTGCCTGGAGGGGATCCGCTAAGAGGGAGACTGGTTTTCCTGCAAATCTGAAGAGCGGTGGGCTTGAGAGCTGTGTTTTCTGGGGCCAGCTGGGGGCTGGTGGGCGGGCATTTCTATCCCTAAACTGCAACTTGTTTAAACTTTAAACGCATCACAGTGAATTCCTTCAACTAAGGAGGAGACAAAAGAGCATTGTGCTCTGTGGTTAGACACACCTGAACTAGAATTCTGTTTCTGTCACTTAGTAATAGCTCTGTGTCCTTGAGCAAATGGCTAGAACTTTCTCAGCTCATTTTCCCCATCTGTTATTATCCTCAAATGTGGACAATAATGATATTTATCTCAGAGGGTCGTTATGAGAATTAAATGAGGTAAATCATGCACTATGCTTGGCTCCTAGTAAGCCTCAGTAAGTGTTGGAGTAAACAAACAGACAAGCAGAAACCCAAATAGTCACCGAGATCATTCCATGGGAAGAGAACTGCATTTGGCAAGTCCCTCTGATGGACACAGCTAGTTATGAGTGAGCAATGGCGAGCAGTATACTTCAGCAACACTGAGAGATCGTGCTGAGAAATAATGAGCAATTTGATAAGAAAAAGGCAAATGAGTTTGGGACAGGCCCAGAATATTCAGAAGGACTTGGGGATGAGAGGATTTAGACAAAAACCAAGGCATCCTGATTCCAAAATGACTATGACATTTTTGGTGTAATTTTTGACTCTCCCTAAAGATTTTCAGTTTTTTACAAGGACATTCTCTATTTTAGTTTTTCCCCCACTAATTTCTTCCTTCCCCCAAACCTCCCCTGATGACTGTATTTCCATTGCTCCTTTGCGTCTTTTTGATTTAAATTCTCATTTAAAAATAATGCATGTTAGGTATTTTAGTTCAATATGCTCTACTTCAGACATGAGAATGACCTCCTGTGAAACATATCATGGAGGTGAAGAACGGGCAATGCCTCTCGGGATGGTGGTCGAAGAGACATAAAACTTCATACGTCAGGAATCTTCTTGACAGGGCTTACTAGGCTTGAGTCCAAGATGAGGATGAGAAAAATGAAAAGGGCTTTGGCTGACAAAACAGATGACAAGCAGGGAGAGCCTGTGAAAGGGAATTGGCCAATGGCAAAAGGGGAGTTGGCAGAGCTTTAAGAACCGCTTGCTGGAAAACCATAAACCTCAGATTGTACGTCTGGCGCATCAGTCCTCAGAGGCACATCATTTTTGCCTCTGGAAGGTGCCTGCCAGGAAGCTGCACCTCAGGGGGTGCCTTTGGAAGAGGGGGTCGTGTCTGGATTGGTGCCCAACACTAAGTGGACTAGGATGAGAAGAAACCGCTCACAATGAGATCTCTGAGAACTGGGAGATGGTGAGCCGCTTCAGTGGCTGACACTTGTGAGTCAGGACGATGGGAAAAGAAATTGAGAAACAGAAGAAGAGGACAGGAGGCTGGGGAGGAAGGGGTGGGAAACTGCGTTCCTTCAGAGACTGGCGAGGCCAGCCTCTTTCCGTGACTCATCGACGTTTTGGAACTCAAGACTGCTTTGTTCCAGGTGAATAATTCACATATCTGGGTCTCCCAAATGCACACCTACGCTGTGAAAAATCTCTCTCAGAAGTAAAATCTGTGTTTGAGTGCATAGTCCCAATATAGTGGGCAGAACTGACATTCGGGAGCAGGGCCGATCCTCATTTCTGAAGAGCTGAGCCTTCTCTTCAGAGCCCTCCTGGTTCTTCTAGGTGTCCTTTTCCACTTGTCCTAATGTTGCCTTCTCTTGGGGCCCTCTGCTCAGTTCCTTCCATCCTGAAAGGACTGGCTTATGACCCAAGTTTCCAACATCTCCCCTACCCAGATTAGCTTGATGCATGCTTCCTTTCCAAAGAGAATTGGCAGGGGAAAGTGCATGCTAAGGTGTTAATAACCAGTGATAATTTAGTGCGATAAACTCTAGTGCTCCCCAGCCCTTCTTCATATCTGGCACACACAGAAAATTATAGTAACTTTCCCATACACTGTGATTTATGAAAGTGAAAGACAGCAGGCCTCAGAGTGCTTGGCCACAACTGCACCCACACCTCCCCTGCCATCCCCACCCATAAGTGCTGAAGGAATTGATATCTCCCAACTTCTGTAACCCTTTTGTGCACATCAGTTGGGAAGCTCTGTTTTAACCCTGTGGTTTTTCAGATGCACTTCAGTGAGCCCTAGGAGTTTGCAGATGTGTCTCAGAAGGAGTGAGGGGCTGATCCAATGGATCCCTTACTTCAGCTACAGCATCTGTACTTTTATCTGTTTTACTAGGGCTCTGAATAAAACTGTATTGAAGGGGGCATGTTGGCAGCTTAAAGGAGTTAGGAAAATCACTATCTTAAAACTAATAAATAAAACCCTTAATGGTACAAGCTCGGGCACATCACCGGGGTGGAAAGGGAGATATACTGAGGACGAAGGGGTTTCTGGGGCCCTTCCTCCATATCATTCAGGCAATATAGTCTACTCCATATAGACCACCACACAAGCCTGTACATAAACTGTGCATATCTTGTCTTTCTGGCTTTAGAGGGTTTTTTTCTTTAAAAAAAAAAAAAGTCTGATGCTTGAAAAAATTTATCGTAGTGCCAGGTAGATGAATGCCAGAGACTGCTAATGTCTCAGCTCGGTGAAACCACAAGCACAATCGCTGCTCTTGCCTTTGCTACCTTTCGTATTGCACCGTGATTTATTTCTGCCATTTTTCAGAAGCTATGAAACATCTAGGAGATCAAAGCTGCTGAAAGAAAACCTAACAAAGGAAATGCTTGTAGGTTGACTGAGATACTTCATAAGATTGAGGCGTTGGTTTATTTACTGTTATTATTATGTTTTTTGTTGTTATTATATGAATTTCCACCTCTATTTTGTTCCCCAAAAAAGGCTGAAAATGGGAAAGATTCCTTAAATTGTGTTCTTTGGAAGAGATTTAATCTTGAAGTTTCGGTTATTTGGTGTTTGATGAATGATATCATTTCAAAACAACCAAGATTTAATGTGGAATTATTTTAAGATTCCTGATTTTATTTTATTTTTTAAAGAAAATTCTAGTGGGGTGGAAATGCTATAAAATTTGGTTGTGATGATTGTTGTACACCTATAAATGTAATAAAATTCATTAATTTTATTAATTTAAAAAATAAAGATAATTCTATTGAAATATAACAGAACAAAAGAAAATGTGCAAAAATTAGTGTAAAACATGATGATTTTTAACAAAGTGAACATACTAATGTAACAATACTAGATAAAAGAAAAAAAAGAGAATATTATTTGCATTTCATAAGCCCTCCTCTCCTTCATTGCCCCCTCAGTCACTATTCCTCTAAAGAGTTAAGATAGCCTGATTTTAATTTTAAAACATATTAAAGTATCAACAAGAGTTAAAGTTAGTGTGTGTGTGTGTGCGTGTACATGTACGTGTGCATGCATGCACTTGTGTGTGTTGTTTTCATTTATATTCCACGTTGTTCTTCTAAGGATTTGAGGCAACTAACAAAGAATTTAAGGCAGCAAAATTATAGTTTTATTCTTTAGGGAGGATGCCTAAAAATAACTGGTAAGTTTTTACCTTTCACCCAGGATTCACTGGTAATATTTTTCTGAGAGTCAATGGAATTTTTTTTTTTTGTCTTTTGTCATTTTTTTAGGGCCGCACCTCTGTGGCATGTGGAGGTTCCCAGGCTAGGGATCTAACCGGAGCTACAGCTCCCAGCCTACGCTGCAGCCACAGCAACACGGGATCTGAGCCGCGTCCGCAACCTACACCACAGCTCACAGCAACGCCGGATCCTTAACCCACTTAGCAAGACCGGGGATCGAACCCACAACCTCATGGTTCCTAGTCGGATTCGTTTCTGCTTCACCATGACGGGAATTCCAGTCAATGGAATTTTGATAACATACTTGAAATATGCTTTTTCACCTTTAAGTATTTTTCTACTAGAGTTTTTTGTTTATTTTTCTGGGGATTTTTGTTTGCAGAAGTTCCTAGGCCAAGGATTGAACCTCCACCACAGCAATGACCCAAGCCACAGCCGTGGCAATGCCAGATCCTTAACCCACTGAGCCACCAGTTAACTCCCTCTACTAGAGTTTTCATTGCTTTTCAGCAGCAGCAGAGGAAAGTGGAGATATAGGACTGAATCAAAGAACAGACTTCAAAGTCCAGAAAGGACTCATTTGCAGATATAGAGAGTTTATTGCAATAAAGACGGTTTATCTTAGGGTTGTAGGTTTTTACTTGGAATTTGGGAAGTCTGATTGCCATCTGAAAATATCCCTTACTCAGTTGATAAGAACTGTTTAGTGGGCCTTACACTTGCCCCTGAACACCTTGTTTCTGTGATTTCTAGGATATTTCCTCAACCCTTTTAAATTCTGGGACCATGAGAGTTGCCTGCTTGAGCAGTGTCTATGCTCCCTTTCTGTGGCATTTCCTTATAAAAAACTGGATTCTAAATAGGTTGCAGTAGAAATCCAGAGTGCCTGAGGGAAGATTGGAAACTGGATAGAGTGTTCCCCCTTCGGTGCTGGCTGTGATGGCAAGCTTTGCCCAGGGATCAGGGAGAGACCCACTGGAGACCCTGGATTTCCTCCCTGAAGAATTTCTTTTGAGATTTCATGCCTATTACATTCATCTTCAAAGAATACAATGTTCATCTGATTTTTTGTTAATATTTGATTGAACGTCAACCACTGACTAATTGTGTCTGGAACTTGTCAAGCCAAAATCTGCCTTGGGGCAAGAGGTCGGACAAGATGATTGTGACCTTGAGGGGAAATTGAGAGACCTCTTGGGAAGCGTCAGGGTAGAAGAAGGTAACACAAAATTTGGCATCAGTAATGGTTTTTCTTTTATCCTACTCTATGAACCGTTTGGAACACTGGGAGCTTTGGAGGTGCCCTTTGGCCTAGAGTGGATGAGCATCCTCCTCAGGGCTGCAGGGCAGTGCATCAGAGAACCTGCATCAGAGAACCCCTAGAGGGCAGCACTTAGGCACTGGTCCCTATGAGAATCGATTGCAGGACTGGGCAGGCACTCAAGGGCGCCATCTCCTGATTCTCACAGGGAGATTAGTCATATACAAAGATAAGGGAACAATCAGTAATAAGGTCTTAAAAAAAAAATGCAGCAAACTAGATCATTCAAGCTAGAAAACAAGAACAGACTGTCGTGTTCAAACAAGCCAGGTTTCACCAAGTTTTTATTGAGAAAAAACTAGATGCTTTTTATGAGAAACCTAGAGTATAATAGTCATATTGGATAACAATTATGCTTAGCATTTGGTCTTTATTCTATATGTGGATTCAGTCATTTTCTGTCATTTTGTCGTGTTCATGAAATCTGTTCATGAAAGTTACATAAGTATCCTGCTCTCCTATTCCCCCCTCCCCCATGATCCCAGAAGCTTCATGATCTGTTCCCTCTGTTAGCCAAACTAACCCAGTTCCTCTTACCTTCTACCCCTACTCTTCCATTAAGGCCCTCACAGAACAAAGTATCCTCTATTTAACAAGACCCAGGCTCTTTAGAAGATACCCAGAAATGTAAACAACAGCAGTAACAGCAAAAATTCAGTTGCACATATTTACTAGTGGATTGAGATCAAGTCTGAGTCTCTGCTTTAATTGAAGGGCAGTACAATGTTTTAGAAAAGGAGCTGAGGAGTTCTTACTGTGGCACAGCAGGTTAAGGATTTGGTGTTGTCTCTACAGTGGCATGGTTTCAATCTCCAGCCCAGCGCTGTGGGTTAAGGATCTGGTTTTGCCACAGCTGTGGTGTAGGTCGCACCTGTGGCTCAAATTTGATCCCTGGCCAGGGGAACTTCCATATGCTATGCGTGCAGCCAAAAAAAAAAAGGAAGAAGAAGAAGAAAATGAGCTGAATTTTGAGTCAGCCCTCCAGGTTAGAGCCAGCAGCACCCCTCACTAGCCATGTGGAAAAGCCAGCAATTCATTTCAAGCCTCAGTTCATCTTGGGAAGAGTTGAAGATGTTACTAACATTTTGAATCATTATGCTGATCAGATGAAATGGTTTAAACAATGAGCTTTGAGACATTAGAGCAGTGGTGCTCAGGACACTCTTAGCTTTGCCTGGCTGAGGAATGCTGCCGGCATTTAGGGATACTGGGTGTCCTGCATTGTGGAAAGGCTCTACATAACAGAACTGTTGCCTTACTGATAGCATGCCCATCTTGTATCTGAGCACAGGATGAGGGGCAAGTATGTGACCTCTGACCTTCCTTTCACACAAAATGCAGATGAACTGATACATAGTATAGATAATTCTTTAAAATGATTTTCCTTGTTTTGGGCTATTATAGCCCAATCTTGGTTCCAAGGTGATAGTTTCTCTGGCAGCCAATAATACTGCCAACATTTTAATTACAATCTTGAGCTTTCTTCTATAAGGAGTGTTTCTACTTAGGATGTCTTTGTTTAATCTTTCAGTTAAAACTATATTATGCCCTCCAGAAGACAAAAAGGAAGGGAAAATTTTAGCATAGAGGCTAGGGAAACTTTCCACATGGTAAAAGTACAAGGAAGCAGATGATAACATGCATTGATCAGCTCTTGATGCCAAGTTGTTGTCTTTTTTTTTGTAATTCATGTGAATTATTTTACTAGTTACTTCAAGATGATCCATGGCACTATACAAAAAGCAAGATCATGAACATTAAAGCTGATGGCAGGATTGTATGTATGTCTGCAAACAAAAGGAATTTAAATCACCTGTTCTCAATGATTGTAAATCCTACTACAGAGAATAATATAATATTAAAATATTTTATCCTCGGAGTTACCATCATGGCTCAGCGAAAACAAATCCGACTAGCATCTGTGAGGATGCAGGTTCCTTCCCTGGCCTCACTCAATCAGTTAAGGATCTGGCATTGCTGAGAGCTGTCGTGTAGGTCTCAGACATGGCTCCGATCCCACGTTGTTATGGCATAGGCCGGCAGCTGTAACTCCAATTCAACCCCTAGCCTGTGAACTTCCATATGCCATGGGTACGGCCCTAAAAAGCAAAATAAAATAAAATAATAAATTCATCCTCAATAAATTGATCTTAAAAAAAAATCTGTTACCCAGATAAAATAGTATTTAGAACTTTCATTTAAAAATACAAATTTTAGGATTTTCCCATTGCAGTTCAGTGGGTTATGAACCTAACTAGTATTCATGAGAATTCAGGTTCCATCCCTGGCCTCACTCAGTGGGTTATGGATCCAGGTTTGCAAAAAGCTACAGCGTAGGTCGCAGATATGGCTCAGATCCCACATTTCTGTGGCTGTGGTTGTGGCTGTGGCTGTGATCCCTAGCCTGGGAACTTCCATATCCTGCAAGTGCAGCCCTAAAATGCAAAAACAAAAACAGAAACAAATTTTATGAAAAATTTTAGAATTTTTCTTTTTTTTTTTAATTGGGTTTTCTTTTTTTTTATTTTTATTTTTATTTTTTTTTTTGCCTTTTGTCATTTTATGGCCACACCCGCGGCATGTGGAGGTTCCCAGGCTAGGGGTCTAATTGGAGCTGTGGCCACTGGCCTGCGCCACAGCCACAGCAACGCAGGATCCGAGCCGCGTCTGCAACCTACACCACAGCTCACGGCAACGCCGGATCGTTAACCCACTGAGCAAGGGCAGGGATCGAACCTGCAACTTTATGGTTCCTAGTCGGATTCGTTAAGCACTGCGCCACGACGGGAACTCCTAGAATTTTTCAAATGAAAATTATAAAGGTGAGTGATAAAGACAATTCTACTTTCAGATAATATGTATCTTAAAATGTTATGAACAATATTCTTTATTGTGAAAACAATGTCAAGAAAGAATACTTGAATTCCTCTAAAACCACTAGTTCTAGTTATGCAATTGTCATTTTGGTAGCATTAACAAGAAAACACATTTACGATTTAACACTGCAATCATATGTCAAATAATCAGGATAGAATAAATGTTACATATGCATTAGGTTGAACATTACATTTATATATTTTTAAATATAGGGGTTTTTCATTTAATCTTTTGATAAATTGCACTACATACTTGTCTTATCATAATACTCTAAAACCATCTAGAAACATTTTCCTTAACTTCTAGCCCTGAAAATCCATTCTAATGTCTTTATTAATAGTCACTGTAACTAAATGAAATTAGCACTTTGTGGCCTTAATATGAAGTTTAAAACTTCAAGCATTTGAAGGTATGATGAAGTAGCTCCACATTTCCACTTATTTATGTGGTCTGAAATCACATTTCTGCAGAGCGGGCATATTTTCTCTCTTCACAAAATAGTTACTGACAGATGAGAAGAATTGGCTTTTGAAATTCAGCTTGACTTAGTGAATAAATATCATCCACATCTGAACACTGTCTCCTGCTGGCAGCGACTCCATAACTTGGCTGTGTAAAAAATATTCGCAAAACCCATCCAAAAGTTCTTAGAGGTCCAAAAAAGTCCAGAAGTGTTAGTATGAGGTTGAGAAAAGCCAGCGATATCCCTAGACTGCATCTAGTTACATTATCAGACTCCTAGTAGTTTATAAGGTAATGAAACCAAACTGGAATGGAAATAAGTGTTTGGTAATACTGACTTAATTCTTCTAAAAGCATATACCAGTAAACCATGGATTTAAAAGGCACGATGAAAGAAGGTACCAATAAAATAATGCGTTTTGAGCCCATGAAGAGGAATTTCGGAATGAAGTCTATGATTCCAACAACCAAAAGTACTTCCCAGAAGCTCAAATGGTCCAAAATAGGACTTTAAAAAATTAAGCTGTAATAAAGTGACTGATAATGAAATATGTGATATGAAAGAACAGAAGATTCTGCTTGGAATACGAGTAACCAAGCACACCAAAGCTCCAAGTGCCTTTCTTTTAGAAGAACCTGATTTAAAATGCTTTTGTTTGCATATATAGCTGTAAGCCGTGCAGTTCCAAGAGCAATTCCTGTTATAGCAGGCTTGACTCTTAGAATCAAAATATAGGGAAGATGTTTTGGCACTGCCTTGAGGAGACAGATTCTGAGAAGGAGCTACTGTCATGATCTCGAGACTCTGGGTCGGTACCATCAGGCTGCTTTGCTTCCTTTCATTGTGGGAGTGGCTCCGTAAGCAACTATGTACACATCTGTGGGTGCACCTTATATTTCTGGAACTTGTGTTTTCAGCACATTCTGTAGGGGTGGAGTTTGTCTGGATGTGAACATCTCCAGAATAAAGACAGGAAGCTTCTCCAGTCAATCTTGTCTGAACACTTTGGGAGGCTGCCTGGAGTTCCTAAAAGACTGTGCGGGGTTGGCATGCCTGACCCTTGAGTACTTTTTCTGTGGTCCAGATTGCTTTTCTTCAGGGCTCTGCCTCCTCTCGTGACATTAAGCAGACCTGGGCTTGGGCAGGAATGGCAGGAAATGTGGAGGCGATGCATTGGGGCCATCACCTTCAAAACCCACATCGGGCAACTCCAGTCCAGCTCAGCAGCCCGAGTAGTTGTCTTTCCAAGGCCAGTATTACCCACTATAAATAACTGTTGAGCTAAAGGAAGTACAAATTTCAAGTATCTTTCCCATCCCTCTCCCTCAGTTTGCAATAAGCGAGGTAGCCCTAAATAGGGCCCAGACCCCTAGACTTCCAGGAGCAACATGGTTCTGATCCCCAGGCTTTTTATCTGCCCATGGTGTTATTGAAAGACCCAATATCTACCTGTTGCTCAGAGACTCCCGATTTGCAGTTCTGGTTCCCCCACTACACTCCCTGTTTATCCTCAAGAGTAGACTTGTGGCTGCTTCTCCTGCCGTGGAGGTGGTCCACATGAGCTGGGATGGAGACGATTGGCCTATACTGCCCTTGGGCCAGAGGCTAAATTTAAAATTTGCAGTCCTCTTACTGACTATGCATTCCGAGGGTTTAACGAACTGTTTTGAAAGATGCTTGATGAAGTGATATTTTCTCATAGATAGCTTAGTATTTATGTCAGGAGGAAAATAACATGGCCTTTGTGGGCTTCAAGAGGAATGTGCTTAGGAGGGCCTTGCTGGCTGGGAAGAGATGAAGTCTGTAAGCCAGTTGTGATTCTATCTCCAGTCTACCGGCAAACCACAAATTTTGTTCTTAGATCACATCTCCAATTAGTTTGACGATCCCCAGACTTTCCATCTGAAATCTTCTCCCTCTGAAATCTTCAGTGACTCTGTATGCTAACAGAAATATCCCACTTTCCTTACCCTTCCATCCAGTCTTTCCATAGACCTGCTTCTCTGGTCTTCTCTCTTACAAATCTTCACAAATTTCAGGTCCCTTCAAAAAGAATAAAATAAATAAATAACTTGTCTTTCCCTGAAAACAGGTTCTCCAGCCAGTTCAGCTCCTAATTAATGAGCAGTATGACCCTAGCTAATCATTAACATCTCCAAGTTCCAGCAGCCTAGCTTATGAAATCCAGGGGCAAGGCCTGGGCTGATGAAATTGTCGCAAGCTGCCGAGGTGGAGCTAACACACATCAAGTTGTGTGAATGTCTGGACCTAAAACCTCCAACTCTGATTTTCCCACACATTACCTATGCACTGCAGTTCCCTGCCTCCATGTGTTTACTTAATAAATATTTTACCTTCCCTCTAATTAACTCCTATACACCTGTGTGTATACATGTATGTGTGAGCACGTACAGTGTACACACACACAACCCAAGGTCTTCAAATTGCGTTCCAACACCACCCTCTTTAGAAAGTCTTGCCTGAGGGCTGAACTTGCCTTCCCGTGCTCTTTGCCTAAACACTTCCACCGCAAAGTATTAGTTTTTAGTGGGTTTAGGCTGATAGACTGTAAATTTGTGAGCATAAATATTCCTACCTGTTCGTCTTCCATATTCCACGTTGTTCATGGGAGTGGCTCATAAGAGTAGGTTGAACTGAGTTAAACAGACTTGACCTGAATTCACTGAGACTTCTTAGTGAAGATGACTTGTTAGAGGGTCTTGGGAAGATTGCTGATTAGGGTGCAGATCCTGTGTTTCTCTGACTATCAAGAAAACTTTACCAGTCACATTCCCCGTCTTTATCCACATGTGATTGTGGCCTCAAAATAATAAGAAAAGCTGCAGCTGTTTTTTGTCAAAATCGGATGATTTTTTATCTGTAAGCTTGCCGCCGAAGTGGTTGAGCCGATATATTTAATGACTCACTCTATACAGACGAAAGTCTATTCTTGAGAAATGAGGAGGGGGAACCATTAATCTTTTCTAAAATAAACAGAGTTGTAATCTGAAGAGTGGAGATCCTGAACTGGAACGCAGCACCCGAGGACCCGCCAAATTCCGTGAGGAGTGAGGAGTGCCCAGATGGTAATTGATCGTGGGATCGTTTTCCCTGTGGTCTCTGGGGCACATTCACAGTATGATCAGCTTTTAAAAGGGCCTTATCAAAGTAGCTGCCCCAGCTTTGTGAGAAAGAAAAGCTTGTCATCATCTGAGGCCTTTGGGGACTTGCTTTTCTAAGCTTTTCAAAGTTTTGGGGTGCCCTCTGGGTCAGCATTTTGCTTTTGGTTTCTACCCATGTGTCATATCCATGCCCCAGCCCCCAATCACCGCATCCACAAGAGTTCCCACTTCCCTTCAAGGCCTGGGGGAGATAGGCTCTGTCCTCTGCTTTCCCAGTACTCACTTATTCCCTAATCCTGAAATCTGGCCAGCGTCCCCCTCAAGGTCATGAAGCATTGGCTTTCTTTGCTGCCAACCAGGCTCAGCAGTCTCCCTCCGACATCCTGCTTGACTTCTCAAGAAATGTCAGAATTCTGGACTCCCTTTGCTGCCTTGGCTTCCCACACAAGTTGCCTCTGCTTCTTTTCTCTAACTTTTTTTGATAGCTCTTCCTTGCCTGTCACTTAAATATTGGCATCCCCACACTTCTTTCTCAGGACAGCCTCTGTTCTCCCTTTATATTCTCTTTCTTTTTTTAAAATTGAAGTATAGTCGATTTACAGTATTGTGTTAGTTTCAGGTGTACAGGATAGTACATATTTTTGCAGGTCATATACCATTCAGGTTATTACAAGATAATGGGTATAATTCCCTGTGTTATACAGTGTATCCTTGTTGCTTATCTATTTTATGTATTATAGTCTGCATCTGTTAATCCTATACCCCATTTGTCTCTCTATCCTTCTGTCTTCCCTTGGTAACCACAAGGTTGTTTTCTATATCTGTGAGTGTTTCTGTTTTGTATATGCATTCGTTTGTATATTTTTTTTAGATTCCATATATAAGTAATAACATACAGTATTTGCCTTTCTCTGACTTATTTTACTAAGCATAATATTCTCTAGGCCCATCCATTGCTGCAGATAGCAATATTTCATTCTTTTTTATGACTGGGTAATATTCGTGTGTGTGTGTGTGTGTGTGTGTGTGTGTGTGTGAGAAAAACATCCTAATCCAGTCATCTCTTGATGGGCATTTAGGTCATTTCCATGTCTTGGCTATTGTAAATAGGGCTGCTATGAACACTGGGGTGTATGTATCTTTTTGAATTCATGTTTTCATGTTTTTTTCCAGGAATATACTCAGGAGCAGAATTGCTAGGACATATGGTTGTTCTATTTTTAGTTTTTTAAGAAATCTCCATACTGTGTTTTATAGTGGCTGCACTAATTTACACTCCCACCAACAGTGAAGGAGGGTTCCCTTTTCTCCTCATTCTCTCCAGCTTTTGTTATTTGTAGACTTTTTTGAGGATGGTCATTCTGACAGGAGTGAGGTGATACCTCCTTGTGAGTTTGATTTGCATTTCTCTGATAATTAGTAATGTTGAGCATCTTTTCATGTGCCTGTTAGCCATTTGTAAGTCTTCTTTGGAAAAATATACAAAGAAGATAATGTCATTTAGTTCCACCGTACCTCAATGCTAAGGGTTCTCAAGCTTCAACCCTCTCCCAAGTTACAGGCTCATTTTTCAAATGTCCTGACGGACACCATTCAGACATTCTACTGGTATTTCAGACTCACCATTTCCAAATCTAATGGATAATCTCTGATTCACCCCCACTCACCTACCTGCCCCTCCTCAAAGAGTCTCCAGTGCCTATTTTCCATTTTCCCTATTTCCTATAGTAGCACTGCAGTCACCTGAGTCACCTTGTACTCTAAGTCTTGGATCATGTGGATCATGTGGGACTCTCAACCCCTTTTCCATTCCTTTCTCTGACATGGCACTGTTTACCAGATTCTTAGAGTTTGGTTTATAGATTCCATATCTCCTCCTTTCCATTTCCATTTCATAGATCAGGCTATCACTACTTTTTGTCTCACAATAGCCTTGTTACTGGTGATCCTACTTCAGTTACTGTTTAGGTTTAAAAACAAAAGCAAAAACCTGATGCCAAGACTCAGAGGAGCTTCCCTGGTTGGCAACTCTTTATATGTATTGTCACACACAGTTGCTGGGAAATTAAGTGCATCCTCATGTACCTCTACTGGGAGGGGATATCTGGCAGCTTGTACCTGGTTTCTCCTGGACTTCACCTCATGCATCTTTTCCCATGCTGATTTTAATTAGTATCCTTTCACTTTAATAAATAACTTTGAATATAACAGTATCTGAATCTTGCGAGTCCTAGGAAATCACTGAACCTGAGGGGTAGTTTGGGGGATCTCCAGTACAGCACATCATTCATAAACTTCAAAACTTTAATTTTAAGGTATAAATTGCTAGTGACTATTTCACAACTGGTTATAACCCACCAGCAAATCCTAACACATGAGTTGTATTTTGTGAGTGGAGGGATATCTTTCTATTTTTTTCACCCCTTGATAATTTCATGCACACAAAGCATCCTTCTCATTTTGATTTTGCCTCTCATGTAAGTCAGCCTTTAAAAAAAAAATGAACAGATTATAGGGATTTTCAAGAATTCTTGTCCTAGTTCTAGGCGAGTCTCCTGATAAATCAGTAAGATGATTCTGTTTATTACTTCGGTTACCATGAAGCTTATCACAGAGAAAACTCTCTGGACCAGGCCAAAGAAAGCTTTCCTGCCCGTGTAATGGCTGTATATTTTATTTAATGAATTTTGTTACATTCTCAAGTATCATGTGAACTGATGTTTATTTTTGTTGATGTGGATAACTCTTATCATCTGATCACCAGGCACTGCCTGTAATGAGATTCTGAGTCTTTGAGGGATGGGTGAACCCTGACATGAAGCCCCCTAATTGAGGGCCTGTAATGTGAGAACATGTCTGGCTCCTGTGAGCCCTTCCTTAGACCACACCACTGCTATTTCCATCTCTGTCATGTCTCTCAATTTCTACATAACTCATGTCTCTTTCAGAAATAAGATCTTGAAACAAATGAGTTGTGCTAGGTGGTTCTGGTCTCTATGTTCAGATGACTTTGAAAGAATTACCCATATAGTCAATAAATCTGGTCTACTCCAGATCTCTACAGCTGGATAAGAAGACAATATGAATGTTGTGCCTTGCCATATCTTCGCCTGGTACTAGAAAAATTCTTTTTCTAACTCTAGCAAGTCTGTGTCTTCTGGGGTAGGGGTGAGGGGGTTGCTTCTCAAACTTTAATGTTCATACGAGTCACTTGGAGATCTTTGTTAAAATTCAGGTTCTGATTCAGCAGGGGCGGGGGCATGAGGTTTTGCATTTTTAAAAATCCTCAAGTGATGCTAGTACTACTGGTGGACAACACTTTGAGTACATGGGGTGCGTGGGAGTAAAGCAAGGCTCTAGGGAACAAACGTATGTAGACTGGCTGGTCATTTACATACTGAGATTGAAGGACCAGAAATAAAGATTCTCAATCTTCTGCAAAGTTTCCATCCCACAACCTGTCATTCTGCCATCATGGTTTTATGCCTTGTCCCTACAACATTTTTCTGGTCCCAGATATCCTATGTTAAAATGAAAATATTCTTTGGAATTCCCTGATGGCACAATGGGTTAAGATTCAGCATTGTCGTGCAGGTTGGATCCCTCATGCCATGGGCACAACCAAAATATGTATTTTATTTATATATATATATAAATATAAATTCTTTGATGAAAACATACCCTATGTGCAGCTAATACCTTAGCGGGGATCTTCTGCAGCCAGCTGTTAGGCTATGAGGAAGGTTGCGGTATGACCTTGCAGCACTTCGGAGAGGGATGTGGTTCAGAAGGAAGGAACATCAGATGGGAATGTTTTAGTTGCAAGTAACAGAAAATCCAATTAAGAGTGACTTAGGCAATACACACGTTTACTCATCTCACCCTAATAAGTTTAGCAGTTCAGGGCTCTGTCATATCATCAGGAATCCAGGTTCTTGCTGTTTTCTATCCCCCAATCTCTCCATCTTTGGTTATTCACTTTTTAATCCTGTGTTTATTGTCTCACAGCCCCAAAATGGCTGTTGCAGTTTCAGGCATCACTTGCACTTAGATTCACAAGCTATGTCTTTGCCTTTTACTAGGAAAGTGAAATTCTTAGCAGAAGCTTCAAGCCTTCCACACCAACCACTTGCAAAGGGGAGTATGGTTTCTGTGGGCTGAAGGTAACCATGACTTACTCTCTTAAGGTTAGGAGAGAGGCCTAGCCCTCCCAGTAACAAAGCATATCCATTTATTACAAAATCTGGGAGTGAAATGTGGGGCAGGTGACACTGAGAAGACTATGAACAGTGCCTGCTCCAGAAAGAAACCAGTTCATCCTTGTAAGGGAGGCAGCAGAGCACCAAAGCCCAGTTCCACTAGTGTCCCAGTTTGAGCCACGTTCAGCCATACCACCCACCTCCTGTATCTCCTCTTGGCTTCGTCTTTAGAAGAGGAATTCCGATTTGACCTTTACTTCGGGTTCAAAAGGCTGTGTTGGGAGCAGAATATATGGTGGATGTTTGGGTTAATATTTGCCAGTTGATCAAAACAGGAGTTTTACAAGATTGGTTTGAGGTGTAAAGAGAGAGACTATCCTGGAAAAAGCTATTCAGAAGTAACAGGTCTAGCTCTTTGAGTAAAACAAAGCTTATAATAAAAACATTCTTATTTAAACCTCAAAACATTCTTATTTAAACCTCAAAAAAACCTCTGGTTTTTCAACCAGAAAATTGGCAATATCACACAGCGTTTGAGGGTGTGTGTGTGTGTGTGTGTGTGTGTGTGTGTGTGTAGGGATTATTGAGGTAAGGATTATTTTCTACATTTTACAGATCAGAACCTCAGAACCCAGAGGTACTAAGAATCTTGCCCAAAGCCACATAGTTTGTGACTAGATTTGGGATTCCAGAGAGCTCTCTCATTCCAAAGCTCTGTACCCTCACACCAGTACTTGTATGTTCAGGCAAGGGTCTTGCTCAGAGTGGTCTGTCACCTTATGAGTTTTATACACTTGTTCAAGGGCTCTGCTTTGCTGAAAAAAATCTTTATACCACCTCCTTTGGAATTGTCTTCAAGCCTGCTTAACTGGCCACATAAATATGTGTGCATACATACATGCACACATACGCACAGAAAGAGGGAAAGAACGAGAGAAGGCTGTACTACTTTAAGGCAGTTACACTTCAAAAACAAAAAGTTCCAGAACTACATTATCAGATAAACAACTCTAACTTGGAGCAAATCTTTCTTTCTCCCTTAACCTCTGCCTCTGCTCCACCAGTCATTGTTGTTATTCTCCTCTTTCAAAATCATTGCAGGTTTACTGAGGACACTTTAGAGCAGAAACAAAAATTCACTCTAGGTCTACATTACAATTTTCAGCATTGTATTTGCCTGCCTCGATTTTCTAGTAATTTTCCTACACTAGGTCTCTGTTCATTCCAAATACAAAAAGCTTTCCACTCTCTTACTGGGTATCTTGTCTGATGGGAATCCAACTCAGGCAATTACAGGACTCTAGTGGAGGGCATCTCATTTGGTCTAACTTGTCTACTGATTTGTTTCTGCTTTCATTGATTAAATTTCTTTTGAGATGCCTCCAGCAATTAGGCATTCAGATTCTCGGGGCTAGGATCAGTGCTTCGACCCCCAACAGAATCAGATGTCTGGGAAACATATCCTTTTCTTTTAACTTCAGGCCCCTCAGTTCTGCCTGGTGGGAAAACTGCTTGGCTTCTGTTAGCGCCATTGGTCTTCCTTAGCCTGCATATACCTGGGCTGGGCTGTCTGTCCCCTTTGCTGAGCTGCAGCAAGTGCTTGGATTGAATGAGAATGTCCCATTCCTTGGCACAGTTCTCAAACACTCATAAACATCATCAAATCAATGTGGTAGATTGGAACAGTTCTTTCAGGAGAAATAAAAAAACAAGATAATGTCTTCCTAAAGTGCTAAGAAGAGTTATGGCAAAAGAAGAAAGGGAAAGATTAGTATAGGAGCATAGAGGAAGGAAACCATTCTCACTATGTGCTGGGAACAGGCCTAGGCATTTTCACAGACATTATGTCGTTCCATCTTTCCAGGCCCAGGAAGTAGGCATTATTTTTTATATTTACAGATGAGTTTATTGAGGCCCAGAGAGGCTGAGAAAATTGGCACTATCACACAGCGTGTAAATGGATAATCTGAGATTTGAACAGTCCCTCTAAGTTCAGAGCATCTTTCCATAACTATTTGTTGTTTTGGGTGTCTAGGACACTACTTTAGAAAAGGCGTGGAAAATAGACTCCATCCCCCTCTTCCTGCTATAGATTTCAGATTGTTTCAGTGTCTCCAGCAGTAATGTGTAGATGATGATCACTGGGGTAAAACCACTCCTCCAACATACTATGGAAAGCCAAGACATGACATTTTTAATCTTTTGGCTGTAAAGATTGGAGCATAGGAATATAATATGCATGATGACACAGACCTAAGATGAATGAAGATAGCCCTGGAGATTCCTTTCCTACACTGAAGACTTTTTAAACGAACTTCCCAGGTTCCAAACTCTTAAGAATCTCCTTCTCTTAGCATTTGAGAGATTCAGTTTCTGATCTAGCCAGGCCTCTGGCCCTGCTTCAGACTTCCTCCTCCCGTACATAGACCTGGAGCCAGAGTTCTTCTGCGCTGCGAGTCACAAAGCCAGACACAGAGGCAGCCTTGGCTTTTCTACCTGCCCCTCACATACCTGGGAGCATCCTGCTCTATTCTTATATTTCCTCCCTCTCTCCCTTCCTTCCTTTTCTTTTCTTTCTTTCTTTTTTTTTTTATTTTTATTTTTTTTGCCATGCCTTCGGCATGTGGAAGTTCCTGGGTCAGGGATCAAACCTGTACTATAGCACAGCAGTGACAACACCAGATCCTTAACCCACTGTGCCACAAGGGAACTCTTACCTCGCTTTCACTTCTGTCTTCTAACTCTATGTGTATATCCCTTCAAGTCGTCAACAGCTCAAGCTATTAAGCAGACCTGGCTCTAGAAGTGAGTTGTTTGGGAAAAGCATAGATGTTAAAACAATTATTGTTGTGTTTCACCCTTCTATACCTCCATCCTGTTCTCTAGACTCATTACACATGAGATACTAATGTACGTATATATTGCAAACAGTGCACACACACAAAATCCAATTTTATATGAAGACATATATTTCCTTGTATTTATATCTGTATCAACAGTCCTTGGCCCAGTCAGTGCTCTGCCCTCTGAAGAAGCCTTTTGGCTGTTAAGTCTAATTTAATATGATGAGACTGGTGGTGGAGAGATTAGGTGCATAAATTAGAGAAAACTCCTTGGGACACTCATCAAGTCAGCAGAGCAAAGCCCCTTGAGGAAGCAGTGGGGAGGAATGGGTGAATCTGGTACTTTGAAGGTGAAGACAACTGGGTCAGAATCCTAGCCCTCCACTGACCATCTGAGTGGAGCTTTAGCACCCTCCCTTTTAAATAGGAACTGCAATCTCCACTTAACACTGTTCGGAGAATTAAGTAGACAAACCATTGTAGGCAGCTATGATCATTATATGATGGTGAATATTTCATGCCTAGTCACTAGGGATAGTAGGTCACTATTGTCCTGCACCAATTGTTCTTTTCCATTTCCCCTATAAAACTCGGAAAAGCATCAACATTGTAGATTTATCCCCTATTTCCCATGGCAAGTGTCCAGTTTTCCTTTGGGAGAGCATAGTTGTCTGTCAGTCTGGCATGGGTTGACACCCGAGGTAGAGTGGATGGGAAAGTAGGATTTCCTAGTAACCAAAACTAGTCACTGTTTGCCCTACCAGAGAGCATTTTTTTCCTTCCCATCCTCCTTTCCTAGACTTCTACTAATTGCCTGCTAGGTAATATACAGCTCTGTGCAAAGGAAACAAGTGGACTTGTAGCAGGGACTAAGCTTGGGACGCCATCTGCACACCTCCAGCCCCAGCAGTCTCTTTGGCGATGAGAAAGAGGGTTGGACAGAATACACACCCATGGCAAAGGAAGGAAAGAGGCTGCTGGCACAGGCACAGAGATCCTCGTGGAGATGGCAGACTGTACCAGCATGTGCCCTGCTGCCAACCTCCAACACTCTTTTAGGGAATCTCAATTCAGTATCTGCTCAGTGGCTCCAGGACATCTGGCCAGAAAATACGCAATAAGCTCTTCCATGGTTCACCCACATCAGCCATGTATAGCTACCAGGGACCAACAAAAGCCAGTTCTCTTGGCTACAGCAGGGTTTACACCAGGGACCAGAGGACACATGTGGACACAGACAGTTCTGCTGACTGAAAATGCACACAGGATCAATGTACCTTCTGTTCCCACAGTGTGAGATGGGTTAGAAGCTCCAAATTTCCAGGTGGGAGAGGCTAGGCTGTGTTTCAGGGAGACAGTAATGTCTGTTGCCCACCTCCTGTCCCTTCCACACTGCTGTTCTCTGAATTGAAACAAGGAGGAATCTCAAGAGCAAGACCAAGAATAAGTGCTGCAGATAAATCCTTAAGACCATGCAAAAAGCCCAGAAAATAAACTTTAGTCTTATTTCACATAAGGACATAAAAAATATAAGCTGTTAAGTGCTGCTCTGACAGCAAGCATCTCCAAAGTGGAATAGGGAATGCAAAACAGCAGGAGAAGGAACAAAATTCAGCTTCAACATGTAGAAACTTTGCTCCAAATTATAACAAAGTATGGTAGATGTAGAGTTGTTTCAGTAGTTCTTTTAAGAACTAAAAATAGAAATAATCAGGAAAATCAAACTGTGTCCGTTTTCCCAACAATTGGCCTAGATACTTAAAATTTTCAATATCATGAAAGACAAAAACAGTTGGGGAGTATTTGATTTATTATTATTATTATTATTATTATTATTATTATTATTATTATTATGCTTTTTAGGGCCACACCCACACCATATGGAGGTTCCCAGGCTAGGGGTTGAAACGGAGCTGCAGCCCTGGCCTATACCACAGCCACAGCAACACCAGACCCAGGCCACGTCTGTGACCTACACCACGGCTCTGGGCAATGCAGGATCCTTAACCCACTGAGCAAGGCCAAGGATGGAACCCACATCCTCATGGATATTAGTCAGATGCATTTCCGCAGTGCCACAACAGGAACTCATGGGGAGTATTCTAGATTAAAAGAAACTAAAAGACATGACTAAATGTAATATTTGATTATGTAATCCTATTTTTTTAAGCTACAAAGGGCATTATTAGGACAAGTGGAGAAATTTGAACATAGTATAAATAATAGATAATAGTATTATATTAGTGTTAAATTTCTTCAATGTGATATTTATAATGTGACTTTGTAAGATAATGCCCCGTCCATAGGGAAAATGCAATGAGTTAAAATATTTAAGGGCAAAATGTTACTAACTTTCAAATGGTTCAGCAAAATACCAACAACAGTGATGATGATAAGACACACGCAGACACATACACACGAGGAGAGGAATTATTATAGATTAAAAGATAGTAGAGAGATGTAAACAAATGCAAAGCCCTGGGCCATCTCTGAATTCTAATTGTAACAAACCAACTATAAAAAGGGTATTTTTGAGATATCTGGGATTGAACATGGTTAGGTATTAGATAATCGTAAGAAATTGTGTATTCCATTGAATATGATAATAGTGTATTATTATAATATAAAGAAAGTCATTATCTCTTAAAATAAACCTATCATATTTTACAAGTAAAATGATATGTTGTCTGGGATTTCCTCTAACATTGTCCAGAAAAGAAAAATAAAGATGAGATAGACAACAATGACAGAACGTGGGTTATTGTTGAAGTTGGGCAATGGATATATGGAAGTGCTTTACACTCTTAGCATCTCAGCTTTATGTCCAAAAATCTTCATAATAAAAAGTTGTTTTTTAAAAAAATCAAGGTACATATTATTAGGTGCTAAAAATAAAATCGTTTTTTGAAGATAAGGCTAAATCTTTTTTATATATTTATAAATTGTAGCCTTTATAGCTTACCTTTAGGAGTTTGAGGTTGCATATATATGATGCATTTACACACACACTTTTAAAAAATATCCCAAGACACTATTGCCCATGTCCCAGCTCCAGAGGAGATGCTGTGATGAGTAGTCACTTCCCATTTGCAAGCTGGTTACTTAGCAGATCACCAACCTCCCAAAGTCAGTATTTTCTTAAACTCACTTTATATTAGAATCTCTCTCCCTAATTCCCATTCTTTACATTTCACCCACTCCCAAAGACAGAATGTGTGAATATCACTTTTCAAAGGGGTCCAGCACAGATATTTCTCCGTCTTGTTCAATTAAGGCAGGATGACAGCACAGGGAATATGTGATGGACAGTCTCATAGTGAGTCTGTGGTTGGGCCAAGATTAGGACCTTGGACCCTAGACCTCGGGCTCTAACCATTAGTCACTATGTCCTCTCTTGACCATCCATAATGAAGGTGGCTCTAGTCTCTATAGTAACCAATCTGCCTAAAATAGGAATTATGTGGGGAACAAAACATTTAAAGCCAATTGGATCCATTCATACCCAAACAATGTCAATTTAAGGGCTTTTTCCCAAGTTGTCGGCTCTTTGAATGGTCTCCCACCATGGGCTCAGGGAAAGGCAGTGGAGGGGGGTTACTCTCTGGTTCATTCCATACAGAATCTTGCATGCTGTTATCCCTTTTCCCATCCTCAAACATTTCTTTATGCCCCAGAGTCATAAGCCCTTAAACTTTCTGTCAAGACAGTTTTATGACTGCAAGACTGAGACAAAAGTGGAAGTCTGAGAATCCTTTATAGGCAAAGAAAGCGTCCCAAAAAAGTGGGACTGAGTCCAAATCCCTCACAGAAACCTGGCAACTTCATGTATTATCTTCTGTTTACAAGGTGGGCCTTTGAACAGCTCTCCTACCCAATCCACTTCCCTGGTGGGGGCCTTTGGGAAGGAAATGGAACCAGAGCTAACATGACACAAAAAGAGAGAGCGGAAGAGTCCATGCCCTTGCAATGAGCACCTCCTCCTAGAGTTTGTGAGGATTCAGTGGAGATGCGGAAGGTATATTGCTACGGATTCTATATAACTGATATTATTTCATTATTATTATTGCTTTCATATGTTAGACATAACTTAGCTATAAACAGTATGATGTATGGATACACGTTAACTGTGGTCTGGCTATTTAGCAGCAGTTAGTTAACATTCGAGGTATCCTAATTAGGAATCTACCCTTTAGGGGTAGTTAATCACCAATTGGGAATCCCAATCAGGAATCAATAACTTTCATATGTGGTTACTTACACGGCAGCATGTGAGTCTACTCCAATGGGTTTGTCACTTAGTATAAGGGATAGGTGATAAATAAGGAGTAAGGTTCTGGCAAGACCAGCTTCAGCTTCAGATCTTGAGTTCCGCTGGTCCTCAACTTTTAACTTTTCATTTCTACAAGGGTGGTCCATTCTACCTTTGAAATATCTTTGCTCTTTTTTTTTTGTGCTTATGAATAAATGTTGATACATCTGCCAAAATTTGATCCAAGATTCACTCTCATGCAGCATGCTTTCTTTTTAACATAACATTAATTTTAACATACTCTCTGGTTATAAGTTTGTAAATAATGGATCCTACAGTGCTCCCCACATCTACCACTTGCCACTAGTATTATGGTGCTCCAGGTGCTATTATAGTATTAATGTGTATCAAAAGAATATCAGCCATTTTGAGTTTATTTTTATGCATGGTGTGAAGGTGTGTTCCAGTTTCATTGATTTTTATCTGGCTGTCCAGTTTTCCCAGCACCACTTGCTGAAGAGACTGTCTTTTTCCCATTTTATATTCTTGCCTCCATTGTCAAAGATTAATTGACCATAGGTGTCTAGGTTTATTTCTGGGTTTTCTCTTCTGATCCATTGGTCTGTAAGTCTGTTCTTGTACCAGTACCACACTGTCTTGATTACTATAGCTTTGTAATATTGTCTGAAGTCTGGGAGAATTATGCCTCCTGCTTGTTTTTCCCCAACCTCCTCAGGACTGCTTTGGCAATTCCAGGTTTTTTATGGTTCCATATAAATTTTTGCTGTAGTTCTGTGAAAAAATGTCATGGGTAATTTGATAAGGATTGCATTGAATCTGTAGATTGCTTTAGGTAGCATGGCCATTTTGATGATATTAATTCTTCCAGTCCAAAATATCTTTCCATTTCTTTGAATCCTCTTTAATTTCCTTGATTAACTTTTATAGTTCTCAGGTTATAAGTCTTTCACCTCCTTGGTTAGGTTTATTCCTAGGTGTGTAATTTTGGGGCTGGAATTTTAAAAGATATGGTACTTTTATATTCCTTTTCTAATATTTCATTGTTTGTATACAGAAATGCAACAGATTTCTGAATGTTAATCTTATGTTCTGCTCCTTTGCTGAATATGTTAATCAGTTCATGTAGTTTTTGTGTGGAGTCCTTAGGGCTTTCTCTATATAGTATCGTGTCTTCTACATAGAGCGACAATTTTACCTCTTCTCTTCCAGTTTGGATACCTCTTATTTCTTTTGTTTGTCTGATTGCTTTGGTGCCTAGGACTTCTAATACTATGCTGAATAAAAGTGGTGAGAGTGGGCATCCTTGTCTTGTTTCAGATTTTAGTGGGAAGGCTTTAGCTATTCTTCATTGAGTATTATACTGGCTTTTGGTTTGTCATAAGTGACTTTCATTATGTTAAGATATATTCCCTCTATACCCACTTTGGTAAGAGTTTTTTTTTTTTTTTAAAATCATGAATGGATGTTGGATTTTGTCAGATGCTTTTTTCTGCATCTATTGAGATGATCATGTGGTTTCAGACTTTTCTTTTGTTAATGCGGTGTTTGACATTGATTTGTATGTTGAACCATCCTTGTGGACTTGGGATGAATCCCACTTTGTCGTGGTATATGATCTTTTTTATGTGTTGCTGGATTTTGTTGGCTAAAACTTTGCTGAGAACTTTTGCAGATATCTATATTCATCAAAGTTATTGGCCTATAGTTTCCCATTTTTAGCAGTATCTTTGTCTGGTTTTGGTATTAGGGTGATGGTGTCTTCATAGGATGTCAAAATGGCTTAAAGACTTAAACATAAGACAAGACACCCTAAACTCCTACAAAAGAACATCAAAAAACTCTCTGACATGAACTGTAAAAATGTTTTCTTATTTCAGTTTCCCAAGGCAATGGAAATAAAAACAAAAATAAACCAATGGGACCTAATCAAACTTATAAACTTTTGCACAGCAAAGGAAACCATTAAAAAAAAAGAAGACGACAAATTACGGAATGAGAAAAAATAGTTGCAAATGATGCAACCAACAGGGGCTTAATCTCCAAAACATACAAACAAATCATGCAACTCAACAGCAAAAATACAAACAATCCAATTGAAAAATGGCCAGAAGACCTAAGTAGACATTTCTCCAAAGAAGACATACAGACAGCCAACAGGAACATGAAAAAATGCTCATCACTAATTATTAGAGAAATGAAAATCAAAACTACAATGAGGAGTTCCCATCGTGGCGCAGCAGAAATGAATCTGACTAGGAACCATGGGTTTGCAGATCTGATCTCTGGCCTTGCTTATGGGTTAAGGATCCAGTGTTGCCATGAGCTGTAGTGTAGGTCACAGACATGGCTCGGACCCCACATTACTGTGGCTCTAGAGTAGGCCAGCAACTGTAGCTCCAATTAGACCTCTAGCCTGGGAACCTCCATATGCCATGAATGTGGCCCTAAAAACAAAGCCAAAACTGCAATGAAGTACTACCTGACACAGGTTAGAATGGCTATCATTAATAAGTCTACAAATAACAAATGTTGGAGAGAGTGTGGAGAAAAGCGAGCGCTCCTACACTGTGGGTGGGAATGTAAATTGGTATAGCCACTATGGAAAACAGTATGGAAGAACCTCAGAAAATTAAGTATAGAACTACCATATGATCCAGCAATCCCACTCTTGGGCATATATCCAGATGAAACTTTCTCTCAAAAAGATACATGTGCCCCTATGTTCATTGTAGCAGTATTCACAATAGCCAAGACATGGAAACAACCTCAGTGTCCATGGACAGATGAATGTATTAAGAAGATGGGGTACATATACACAATGGAATACTACTCAGTCATGAAAATAACAAAATGATGCTATTTGTGGCAACATGGTTGGAACTGGAGATTCTCATACAAGTGAATTAAGTCAGAAAGGGAAAAAAAAATACCATATGACATCACTTATATGTGGAATCTAAAATATGGCACAGAGGAACCTCTCTATAGACTAGAAACAGACTCACAGATATGAAGAGCAGGCTTGTGATTGCCGAGGGGGAGGCAAAGGGAGTGGGATGGATTTGGAATTTGGGGTTAGTAGATGCAAACTATTGCATTTGGAGTGGCTAAGCAATGAGATCCTGCTGTATAGCACAGGAAACTATATCCAATCATTTGTGAAGGAACATGATGGAAGATAATATGAGAAAAGGAATATATACGTATATATATATATATATATATATATATATATATATATATGAAACTGAGTCACTTTGCTGTACAGCAGAAACTGACAAAACATTGTAAATAAACAATAATAAGTTTTTTTAAAAAATAATATCAGATGTTTGCCAGATGACTGAGGCAGCTTAAGTCCACTCAAAACAGATGATACTAGAAATTGACTCTAGGTAGAAGTGAGGAGTTTCCTTTAAAAATCATGCAACTCAACTTGTAATCCTGCCCTGAAGGTTTTAGACTCATCCAGAACAGAACTTACTTCACACTTTCTGTGGGGGTACCCCTTATTCAGCCCTCAGGGATCCAGATTTAGTTGATGAAGCTCAGCTAAAGAAACATGATCACGCATGATGACTTTCTCAAACGTCTGGAAAGACTTAAAAAATAAAATAAAATCTACCCAAGCATCCCATCACAAATGCAGGCTCCAAATAGAAGATTTTATTGTAAACCTTCCAGACGTTCAGACTCCACTGTTATTTTTGTAAAGGCATTCCAATAACACATGCCCCTTCAATTGAGGCATGGTTTGATAGAAAGCAGCAGGCACCATTTAAAAGAAAAAAAAAATAGCTCCCTTGAGGCACGTCAAAACAAATTAGCTGTGATGCTGAAATTATTTCCTGTTGGGTTTAATAAAGTTAACAAGATAAGTAAATATGAAAAACAGCATTAGGAAGCAGGGGATAATTTCCTTCCAAACACGGAGCTCTTTCAGGCATTGATAACAATAGATGTGGACTTTGATTTGTCTGTTTTTATTTACCACAATGGCCTCCTTCCATTTCTGTTTTTGAAAATGTCCTTCAAGATTTTTTTGAAATGAAGTTATTTATGATATTATTACCACTTTGAAATCTAGCTAGAAACCTGTGATTCAAGTATTTTGGTGTTTTTCACACTCTATTTCCATATTAAATGTAGTTCTGACAATAAACTGATAAACTAGTTGAGGAGAAGGTTGAAGCTGTTATTGAAATGGCATTTGGAGACTTGTGTACCTTTCATTTAACTACTTTTTTTTGGTCCCTATTAGCATAAATAATCAAGAAGGCAGTAAGTTAAAGAGATACAATTGCTTCCCCAGTTAACTTCCAATCTGAAAATAAGTAATAAGTAATATTACTTACTCTTACAGTAAGTAAGAGTTTGCTTACTGTTTCCATTGTTACTCCATTAGATTATACATAAAGAGCCTTAGAGATTTAGGAAGGCATACAGATCTTGAGATTCTCAGGATGGTTTCTAGTCCCGTTTTTCTGTTACTCAATTACTTTATCTCTCTAGTCCTGCTTTCACAATCTGAAAAATCAAAGAGTGGAATCCTTGACATTAAGTATCATTTATTGAGCATTTAATAAGTGCTACACATTCTGTTAAGAACTTTACACATATCATCAAATTGATGTTGATAATAACCTTTTGAGGTATTAGCCCTGTTTTACCACTTTGGAACTGAGGCACAGAGAAATTAAGTAACTTTCCAAAGGTCACTCAGCAAGCAAGAGACTAAGCTTAAATTCAAATGGAGATCCAACTCAAGTCCAGCGACCAGTGACAGTGTGTGCTCTTAGCCTATGAGATACCACC
Organism: Catagonus wagneri; assembly: GCA_004024745.2. Taxonomy (NCBI): domain Eukaryota; kingdom Metazoa; phylum Chordata; class Mammalia; order Artiodactyla; family Tayassuidae; genus Catagonus; species Catagonus wagneri. Next base: position 14,292,300 of record PVHT020000166.1, read on the forward strand.
GCCTGTGAGATACCACCTCTGGATCCCTTGCAGGTCAAACACCCCAAAGTCTCTGGATTCTTTTACTTGAAAAGAAGAGGAAATACCTTAAGTGACAAAGAGTATAATAATCCAATGGACAGAAACATGAAACACGAAACACAGTGGTAGCAAAAGGAAAAATGTTGAATTCATTTGCACATAATGAATTTGGTGTAGTGGCAGAAATATCCACCAGGGACTTAAAATTTAGACTAGTGCAAGGGACAAAACTCAGTGCTGAAGATAAAGAACTAAATCCCCTACAAGAAGGTAATGGTTGAAACTATGTAACTGAAAGAGGGTGTCAAGAGAGAAAGTCTGGAAAGAGAAAGAGGAGAGAGCTAAGAGCAGATCCTTGGGATCAACCACATGTGGGCACAGGAAGAAAGGAAGAGCCAGAGAAGAACACATAGAGGACAAGCAGGAGAACCTCAAAGGTGGTCTTTCCAAAGACCAAGTTGAGAAGAGGTCTGAGGAGGGGATGGCCTACAATGCTCAATGCTATTCTTCCCAAAGTCAGGAAGCTTGAAAATAGATTATAAGCCACTGGACTGGACCATTTGGTGATCCTCAAGAGCAGGTACAGTGTGCTGTTGATGAAAACCTAAATTCTGAGAGTTACAATAAGACTGGGAAGAACAGACCTGGGAGGTAGTAAATGTGTGGGTTTCACTTTCTAGGAACCTTGTGTATCAGACAAGAAGGGTAATGAAGGGACAGAAGGGAAGGATACGGCCATAAGGAAGAGGGGATAATTGAGGGGACAAGGTCCTGCAGGGAGATTCTGGAATTGATGTCATGGGGAGACTAGAGTCAAGGGTGTCAAGGAGAGACCTCATCTTAAAAAGCAACCACCCATAAACATCACCCTTCAATCATTTTGAATCATTGTGCTACAGGCAAGGCCCGTGGGGCCCAGCAGCCCATCAGGTTCTATTCCTGGTCTTCATCAAGTATCACTTCTTTATTATTATTTTTTTATTTTTAATAAAAGAATGTGCATGTAAAGTATACAGCATGATGGTGTGATACTCACATACATTGTGAAATGATTACTACAAGTCAAGCTAATTAATACAGCATCTACTTACATAGTTGCCTTGTGTGTGGGTGGGGGGCTAAGAAGACCTGAAATTAACTGCCTTAGCAAATTTCCAGTATGCAGTACATTATTATTAACTACAGTCATCTTGCTGTGCATTAGATCATCCTGCAAAACTGCAACTTTGTACTCGTTAACCAGCACCTCCCCATTTCCTCTGCTTCCCTTTTCTTGTACTGACTGTTCCATTCTCTATGTGTTCGATTTAGATTCCACATTTAAGTGAGTTCATGAAGCTCTTATTTTTGAGTTTGGCTTTTACTTAGCATAATGTCTTCCAGTTTTATCTATGTTGTTGCAAACCTCAGGATCTCTTTTTTAAGGGTAAATAATATTTCATTGTATATACACAGTTGACCTTTGAACAAGCAGGCAGTTAGGAGCACTGATGCCCCAAGTGGTCAAAAGTCCACATATAACTTACCTGTCAGCCCTATCTTTGGTTCCTCATCTGCATATTCCACCAACTGCAGGTCACATAGTATTGTGATACATATTTATTGAAAAAAATGTGTATAAGTGAACCTGCACAGTTCAAACCCATTTTGTTCAAGGGTCAACTGTAAATACTCACAGTTTATGCATTCATTATGTCAGTTGACACATAGGTTGTGAAATAACACCTTTGCTATTGTGAATAGTGCTGCAGTGAACATGGGAGTGCACACATCTCTTTGAGGGACTGATTTTATTTCCTTTGGGTAGTATACTCGGAAGAGAGATTGCTAGATCATATGGTAGTTCTATTTTTAGTTTGTTGAGGGATCCCCATACTGTGTTGCATACTAATAGTACCTTTTTATATTCCCATCAACAATGCACAAGGGTTCCCTTTTCTCCCCATCCCCACCACCAACCTTTGTTGTCTTTTTTTGAGAATAGCCATCCCAACAGGTGTGAAGTGATATCTCATTGTGATTTTGACTTACATTTCTCTGATGATTAGTGACGTTGAACAACTTTTCATATACTCGTTGACCATTATATGTCTTCTTTGGGAAAATGTTTATTCAGATCCAAGTACCACTCCCTTAGCAAAAAAAAAAAAAAAAAGGCTGTGAATTTTAGAATCCAAAATAACCCACCCATGCTGGGAAAACTGGACAGCTACATGTAAAACAATGAAACTAGAACACTTCCTAACACCATGCACAAAAATAAACTCAAAATGGATTAAAGATCTGGATATAAGACCTGATACTATAAAACTCTTAGAGGATAACATAGGCCAAACACTCTCTGACATAAATGATAGCAACATCTTCTCAGATCCATGTGTCAGAGTAAGGACAATAAAGAGAGAAATAAACCAATGGGACCTCATTAAACTTCAAAGTTTCTGCACAGCTAAGGAAACCCTAAACAAAACGAAAAGACAACCCACAGAATGGGAGAAAATATTTGCAAATGATTCAACT
>PVHT020000166.1:14295840-14317506 GCA_004024745.2 Catagonus wagneri
AAACTAAAAGACACAATGAACCTTCTTACAGAACAGACAATGACTCACAGACTTTGGAAAACCTTGGTTTTTCAAATAAGACAATCTGGGGGGGTGGGGGGATGCACTGGGGGTTTGGGATACAAAATATGTAAAATTGACTTGTGATGATTTATGCACACCTATAAGTGAAATAAAATCCATTAAGAGAAAAAAAAAAAAAATAACCCACCCAGTATTGCAGTTAAGGGAACTGGGGCCCAGAGTGATAAACCTGCCCATCACCACAAGACTAATTAGTGACAGAGCCAGGATGAACACTCGGATACATTAACTTTGAGCTTGGACTTTTTCCTTCATGCCACAGTATTTCCAAATATGTTAAACTTTTTTTCAACTTTCTTTCAAAAATTAATCCACTATACTTTGTGATATGCATGGAGGAAGCAATATAGCTATCTTCTATTTGTCTGGCTTAGTGAGGTTGATGTTTCCATTTTCCTCATACACATGATGCTGAAGAAATCTTACCATACTTTGCATCATTGTTAACCTCCTTAAGACCTTAAGGCACAATTAAGAAGTTCATTTGGAAAATGACTAACTAAATTAACCCAAGACTACCTGGATCATGGGTCTTGTGATCCCTGGGTCCCCTTGAGGCCAGGAACTCACTGACCTTCAGCTGCTCACCTACATAATGCTCTGGGCTCCATCATCACCTGGAATTTCCCTCATGAACCTCCCAGTTGTATCCTCTTTAGGCTCTACCTGCTCTTCCAGCTCATGGGGACCATGAATCCCTCATTGTCTGCCCATTCCTACCCGTCAGGTTGAACTCCTCTTCTCACATAGATACCTCAGCCCACTTGTACCACTGCAGTCTTTCCACTGCACTGCCCCAGCAAAACCCCAGAGCAGAACAGCAATGTTGCAACCTGCCTAGGCTGCTCTTTGTACCCTGGCTACTAAGACCACGGTAGCATCAGGGTCTCCAGGGTCGCTCTACCCATCAGTCCTTTGATTTGTCCACTGTGAGCTCCTTCACTGTCTCCAAACCCCACGCTCAGCCTTTAGGAGCCTTCCTTCTCTGTCTCTAGCATTGTACCAGGCCCCCTACCGCACCAAGAAAGAGAGAGGCAATCAGGAAGGATCTCCAGCCACTTCCTGCCTCCTTCACCGTGATATACGCACATCCACATTCATCTTTTTTTCTTTTCCCTAGTTTGAAATACTGAGATCTTCCTCTTCTCGTTCAGAGACCAAGCCCTGGTCTGAGCCACATTCTGTTCTTTCTAGCGCTCTGCTACTCTCCTAGCTTCCTCTCTCTGGGCTGCTTCTCCTCAGTTTATACTTATGGGAGAGCTTCTCCAGTCCTGGAAGGCTCGCTGCTCAGCCGGATGCTCCACTACTCCTGCCGAGTCTCTTTCCTCCCCTTCTCACCCAAACTTGTTAAAAAATGTAACCTGTGTTTATGTTTCCTTCTTCCTCATTGCCCATTCCTCAGACCACTGCAGTCTGCCTTATGCCTTCTGCCTTCCTCCCTCAGCTGAAACAGGTCTCCCAAGCTGCAGATGACTTCCCATCTGCAAATCTAGTGGATATCAACCCCTCTGCTTTGGCTACACTGATGATTACTCCCTCCTCAAAACTCCCCTGACTTCTGTGATTTTACACTGCCTGCTTCTCTTCCTAACTTTAATTCCTTCAGTCATTCAGTTAGAAAGGGATTTATTTGACTCCTACTTTTTGCCAGGGGATTGCAGGGATCCAGGGGTTAGGAAAACAGATATGAGGTCTGCTCTCATGGAGTATACTCTCTAGCAGGAGAGACAAGGTAAACAGGCAAACAAACACTGTCAGTTCTCATGATTTATGGTCATTATGTTCTATAAAGTACACTCCAGGCATTGAAATAGCAAATATTAAGCCATTGCTCTTAGGAGCAATTCAGGATCACGTTCCTGCAAGCCCCTGGTCACATTTTCACCAAATGATCAATATGTAGTCTTGTTTTATGTGTATCTTTGTTTAAACACCTTATTCAATATATATTTCTTACAAACAGTAAATTCTGTGCACTGTTCTAGCTGTGAAGAGTTTAAGTTTTCTGATCCTGGCTAATATATTCCTCCCAAGTCGGAGTCTCTGTTCATTGAAATCATTTCCTGAGTTGTTCTCTTACTGTGCCCCCAGCATTCAGGACCAGTGGCCTGACACTGGTGCTTTCATTAACTTGCTGGGTGTGTTTTTTTCTTTCTGTCTCTTTCATAAACACACACACACACACACACACACACACACACACACACACAAACTTAGCATCTTTTAACTCAGGCCAAATTCTCAGAGCTTGTGTCTGTCTCATTGTCAAATCATCTTGACATACTTATTTCTGCTTCTCCAACTATAATTTATAGGGTGCTATGATTAAATTTGAACCTGACACATCAGATTTTCCTAAGAGTCAAGTTGAAAGTGCATCAGCTAGAGGTGAATGTGAAGATAACTGTGGAGTCAATGTGAGGTTGAAGTGTAGATAGGAGAGTGAGCTCCAGACTCACAGATCTGCAGTAAGTTATGACTGTTATTTCCTTACTGAGACCTCAACTTAGGCACTCAACTTCTCTGAGCCTCAATGTGCTCATCCGTAAAATGGGAGTAAAATTATCTCAGAAGAATGCTGTGAGGACCAAGTATATATTGCATGTAAATTCCCTGGTACATCATTAGGGCTCAGTTGATGCCACTTTATCCCCCTTTTCAACCTGTTCAGTTTTCAACACCATCTTGGTATCTACTCAACCTGCAGTGATTTTCTGGACCCACTGGAGTACTATCTGGTTTTAAGCGCATCTTACAGAACTGTAGAGGAGGAAATCTTCATGGCTTAAATATGGAGTGAAAGACTTAGAAGAGCAGGCAGGATCTTGGGAAAAGAAGAGATGTCTGACAAGACTGTCTTTTTGCATCTGAGAAAAGGGATGGATGATAAAACATAGTGATGGAGAAGAAAGGGCTAGGAGGAAAAGAAAGGAGTAAGCCTAGGGAGGCCATCAGCCAAAGTGGAAAAAGCAGATGGACTGTCACCACATTGGTCATGGTTCCTCTGCACCCAGGAGGATCCACATATCTCTCAGACTCAGCTCACAAGAAGGCTAACACTGTAGAGGAAGGCCCAGGCAGTCCTGTGCCCCCAGGTGGCAGGTGGAGAGGAAAGAGCTGCTGTGAGGTTTTTTTCCCATGGCTGCACTGTTCAACCCCGAGTGTGGAGAGAGATGGGGCAAAAGAGAGCACCTGGAGAAATGGATACTCCAACTATAAAGCCTGGCTATAATGAGGGTCTCAATTCCAACTGATTTGACTATAAGGACCCAGATATAAGTCAGAATGGCATGCCTCCTCCATGAGAGCCCTTGAACTTGTAGTTGCATGGCACACAGATTCTGCTTAGCGCATATGTAAATGGTGAGGGCCCTTTGCAATGATATCAGCGCTCTGCAGGGATCCCAGCCCCAGATCTGGAACCCTGGGTTCAGCATAAGGTGCGCTCTGAGACAGAGAAGGAAAACCCCACACATTCATCATAGCTCCCTCTTCTTCAGTTTTACAAAAGGGATAACTGGGGTCTTCATGTTAGCTCTTCTAAGGGAAAAGATCATCTCCCTCTTGCTCTGTGTCCCTGAATGGCAGAATCTACCCTCACAATTACATTCTTGCCTTACTCAATTTCATCTCATTCATCTTCCACCCCCACTCCTCCTTGTGCCAAATTCCTTTTCCTCATGAGTCAGGGATTAAAAATGTGTGGCATCCTTGCTGAGTAAATAGTATTTGTCCACAGTGATACTGGTCATTGGCAAACTGCCTTTGCTCTGTGATGAGGAGTTGTGCACACAAGTTGACTGTTCAGGACCAACATGGCCAGGACAAGGAACAGGACTCTGGTCCTGTGTGAGCATCAAACTCATGTCCTTGACTTTGCTTATACTCTGCTCTGACTAGCTGGGCTGCTTGCATAAAAGGGAGGAACTAAACAAAGGAGGGAGGAAAAGAGAAAAGAAGGGAGAGGAAATGAATGTGTTGGTTTCATGAATCTTCTACCACTTGATCCTATCTGTGCTGTTGGATGATCATTCCCATTTCACAGATCCAGAGAAATCAAGTCACTCACCCAGTCTGCAAGCATCAGCAAACCTAGAACCTGATTTTCTTAGTGAGAGCCTATAGTCCTTTCTGTGGCATCAGGCCATGGAAGGAAGTTAGCAGGCAATGGGCTGAAATTGATTCTGCCTCAGGGTCCCTGGGAGATCTGCCCCAGATGTAATGGGAATTGCAGTCAGCATCAGACAGCACTGCTCTCTTCCCTCTTGGCCTGACATCAGGCTGCCCCAAAGGGGGGATCTGTTGCATTTCAGGTGGATTGTTGTCTTGCAGGCAGTGGTGGAAGAAGCATCTCCCCAGGAGTGATGGACACAACAGCCTCTTGCAACCCCTGCAGATTCCACAGGGTTGGGGGTGGGGTGGGGGTGGGAGGGCAGCCTTGGCAAGTTCTGGCCATTCCAGGTGCTTGTGTTAGCTCAGGAAGCTGCAGTGTTCTCTCTGCCATGTGGGCTTTTTAATTTCTCTCCTTTCACAGCTTCAGGAATGTTTTGAATGCTTTTAGAGACTCCAGAACTCTCACGGGTCACTTACTCCCAAAGATTCCATTTGTGTTTGAGCCTAACATTTTACATACAGGGTGACCAAGTTTCAGAGAAGTAAAGGGACTTCCTCAAGGTCACACAGCCAGTGAATGATAGCATCAAGGCTCCTGACTATTATTTAGTCAGTCATTCATAACAGATATTCCTTGAGCACCAGGTGCTCAGTGTTTTACTACAAACATGCCCTGTTGCTCTCACTGTCACTTCCCTGCTCCCTGTTTCTGGTGTTTTCCATTCCCAGCCCCAGAGTTGAACTCTGAGGCTGCCAGGGCCACTCAGCATGGCATTCCTGAAGACTTAGACGAGGTGCCTTTGTGTGCTGCCTTTTCCTCCAAGATCCTGGAATTCACATTGCAGGACTTGCTGATTTATAGCCTCGTTGCCTTTCAGAGAATTCCCTGGTCTGCTTTAAGTCAACAGATATGAGAAAAGGATTGTTAAAAGTTCTGTCATGGGAGCCAGTTGTTCCTTGTGTTAGCAGGATGCTTTCTTTAACCTTGGGCCCCTCAGGCCTGCAACAGCACACCCTGGTCCTACAATGAACAGCTCAGGATCTGTGTGTAAACATGGAAACTCCCAGCAGTATTAATTTATTCAATGTCTATCCAACCTTGCCACTCCTTCCAGCAGCCCTGTGTTTCTCGTCTCCCATTTGCTGGTTTTTGTTTTTTCATGATGCTGGACTGTCTTAAATAAGATTCCTGTGATTGTGCTGGCCTGGTTTCTATTTTTATATTCTGGTCATTCTGCTTGCCAACTGAAAATGGTGGCCACATCCTGTCTGTGCATGCTGACCTTTTTGGAAGGGAACTCATTCATTCACTTATTCATTCATTCACCCGCCTATCCAGTCAATAATTCTGGCCCTGTTCTGGGAGGTGGGGATACAGATAAAGATCCTGCACTAGTGGTGGCTGCTGGGGTGCACCACCCAAATTCCCCATTCAAGACACTGCTGCACATTCCTCAGCTGCCAGGAGTGTTGCTGGAGGATGGCCCACAGCTGAGGCCTCCCAGGAATTGCACCCAACCACTCAAGGTAATGGTCCCTCCCTGGTGCAGCCTGCATCCCCTAACTGGATGCCATATGATCGCAAAGGCCCAGCCCTGTTTGTCTCTATTCGAGACACCACTGAAGCATTACCCCAGTTTCAGGGCTCCCTCGGGATTAGCTGAGACCTCTTTTGCCACTGCAGTTCCACTCTCTTCCCAGTCCTGTTCCCCAATCCCTTGTGGCTGCTGTTCCTAAGAGCAATACCCCCTGCACGCAAACCTCATCTGAGGGTTTTTTCCCAGGGAGATCATCTTGCAACACCTGCCATTTTGAAGTCTATATAGTGGAGGAGGGAGATAGAAAATAAACACAATAGATAATAATGCAGGATGTGAAAAGCGATATTGCTATGGAGAAAAATGGAGTAGGATCAGGAATATAGAATGGAGATATAATTACTTTTCATTTTTTGATCAAGTGATCAGCATATGCCTGTCTGAGAATGTAACATTTGAGGAAAGACTTAAAATTAGCACGCTGAGTGATTAAAAGCCTCTGAATCCAAAATAGGTGCTGTTATCAGTCAGTGACTTCAGAACAACAGAACCAATGGAATATGTATATGTGTGGAGGCATATGTGTATGTGTGTGAGTGTATGTGTGTGTGTGTGTATAAACACACACACACACACACACACACACACTCAAAGATTTGTTGCAAGGACATGGCTCACTTTGGATTTGTTTGCTGCTCCTCAGTTTAGATTCAGGTGTAATCATGCATTTTTAGCAGGACGATCACCAATGTGATGCTGGATCTTTTCATTGCTTCCCCTGATATGTCATGTGGTCTTGGTCTACCCCATCACTAATGATGTGAACTTTAATCTCTTGAGTATTATGGTATCTGCCAGGGTTCTCTACTATAGGTTACCGTTTAATTCCTTTGCAATTAACAAGTGTTTTATGGGAAGATATTTTGAGACTATGTAAATATGTCATCCTTCATCTAACTTTCACCACTACTTTCAGTATCTAATGATACTTTTTGCCTAAAATAATTTCACTATCTGTCTCAAATTATGCTTTTCTAATTCCATAATCCCTTCAGTGTTTATGAGCTGAAATTAAACTATAGGGAGAAATATTCTCCTCCCACTGTGCATTCATTTACTTGCTTATATCGGGATAAACTAATGGATGTATGTTTTAGTCAGTGGGATATTATGATTGTCTTGGACACTCGAATCATCCCAGACTGGACCAGTTGGCACCCCTTTGAGCTGTCTTCTGTGTCCTTTGGACCTGTCTTTTGATTACTTGCTGGCCTTCCAGAATAATAAGATGTTCTAAACTTGTCTTACATTTTTCCTATTCCAGCCCTGGAATCAACCATTTCTCCAAAAAACTCAGTTTCGTTTTATTTGAGAATAATGTCTAGAAACTAAGATTTGGGCTCTAGGCAGGGTCATCATTACTGGTTTTTACTACTCCCAAGTTCAGTCAGCAATAGAGCTAGGAACTTTGTGTACTTATGTATGTGTGTGCATGTGCCTGCATATCCGTACATATGAAGGTATTTGCATAACATACACAAATATACATCAGTATTTATTTCTATACCTAACTCTACATATTGTGAACTCTAAGTTTACAGCAAAACTTGCAGTTCTAATGCTACACCACCTGGTTCATTCTACCTTTCTTCCTTTCTTTATTCATGCTCCCTTCTTTTTGAAATCTGGCTCTTATCACCCCGTTATATTGACTTGGTTCCTCAATCTTCCTTGTTCTCTGCTTTTAATCTATTTCCTAAGCCCCAAGAGCTGCCACTCACATCTGGCCATCTTCCTTAAGTTGCCAGAACCCCACCAGGTCTATACCCTTATTTAATAACAATCACAGTGATAAAAAATATAGACCGTGAACTAATAGCATGAACACATTTACTTGATATAAAATGCCACAAACATTATGGCAGAGCAAACACTTTGAATGTGCTTCTTCCAGCATTTTTGATGGATTGGCTAAGGTGAAAATCTTTGGCTGCGAAAGAACGTTTTCTCTAAGAAAAGCCAAATACCTTATGGGTTTAAGTCCTTGAGTTGTACAGCAAATGTAACACATGAGCCATTGTTCAGTGACTACTGGTGTGCTACAGAAAGAAGGTGGCCTCTCTTTTCTTCCAGACTTTGTCTTTGTAGAAACAATAAAATGGATGTAACAGACTTTTTAAGGAGGCTCACAATTTTCTCAGTGCCCAAAAGTAGAACGGAAAAAAGTGTACATGGCCTCAAGAGCTGCTTAACATTGTAATTCAAATTTAAAATTTATGTAGGAAAATGTTATTTAATTTCTTGCTAGCCATTGATAGGAAAAACAGTTTTATGGAATTGTTGACTATAGTTCCTGGAATAGTTCATCCTGGAAGATCCACTTGGCTAACCAAACATCGTTCCTTTTTCTTTTCATTACATACATTCTGACCTGAACATGAATGTACTAAATGACTTATTTTTTTAGTTTATTTTTTTATTGAAATATAGTTGATTTACAATGTTGTGTTAGTTGTGGTATACAGCACAGTGATTCATATTTATATAAAAAAATCTGAATATCCCTTTTCAGATTTTTACTTCATATTACAAAATGTTCATTATGTTTCCCTAAATGTTTTACTTTTAAACGTATTCTGGATCCATTGGTGTGGTTATGTGTTTAATAAAGCTGCTTTCTAAAAGAAAGAACCCTGAGGGAACCCTTGTACACTGTTGGTTAGAATGTAAAATGGTAAACACTATGGAAAACGAATGAAGGTTCCTTAAAAGTCTAAAAATAGAACTACCGGAGTTCCCAGTATGGCACAGTGAGTTAAAGATTCAGCATTGCTCAGCTGCCGCTTAGGTCACAGCTGTGACTGAGATTTGATCCCTGGCCTGGGAACTTCTGTATTCCCTGGGTACAGCCGGAAAAGGAAAAAAAAAAAAAAGAACTACCATATTGATCCAACAATCCCACTCCTGTATATATATTCAGAAAAAAAAAAAACCTCTAATTTGAAAAGATACATGCACCACAGCATTCATAGTGGCACGGTTTACAATAACCAGGACATAGAAATTACCTAAGTGCCCATCAACAGATGACTGATTTGAGAAAATGTAGTCCTATGTTTACAATAGAATATTGCTCAGCCCTAAAAAAAAAAATGAAATAATGCCATTTTCAGCAACATGTATGGACCTATTATACTTAATGAAACAAGACAAAAAAAGACGAATACTATATGATAGGTAAATATATATATGTGTGTGTGAAATCTGAAAAATAATACAAATGAATCTGTATACAAAACAGAAACAGATTCACAGACATACAAACTTACAATTAGCAAAGAGGAGAAGGAGAGGGGAGAGGGATAAATTAGGAGTATGGGATTAATGGATACAAACTACTATACATAAAATAGATAAGCAACAAAAATTTACTATATAGTGTAGGGAATTGCATTCATTATCTTGTAATAACTTCTAATGAAATATAATCAGAAAAAAACTGAATCGCTATGCTGAAAGCCTAAAAATAACACAGTATTATAAATCAACTATCTCGGATTAAAAATAATTAGAAAAAAATAAGTGAACAATATCACTTCGAGGGGAAGAAAAAAGCCCTGATGTGCAGCATTTGCTCATTTCTCCGATGTAAGTACTCCTGCCACAGCCAGTGTCAAGCTACCACCATAGCATCACTTACTAGATGGTTGGAAGAGATGTACATGACTGGCTGTCGTGAGCTTGGGTGAGCACCTCCAACCTGGATGCCTGTATACACCCACAAATGATGTAGACCTACCCGCTGCCTTATAAGCATTGTCTTCAAACTGCCAGTGACTTAAAAGAGCCGCAGGTCAGGAAACTCAACTAGAGTCCTTGTTTCAGAGTATCCTAGGCTTGACTTTGAGAGAGACGACTGCCCTTTATCCATGACTGCAGAGTTCTTACTGGAAGCAACTAGGATGGGAAAAGAGCAAATGCAGGAAAATACAGAATATGCAAATAGTTTTGAAGTCAAAACCAACCTTTAGGAGTTCCCATCGTGGCTCAGTGGTTAACGAATCCGACTAAGAACCATGAGGTTGCGGGTTCGATCCCTAGCCTTGCTCAGTGGGTTAAGGATCCGGCATTGCCATGAGCTGTGGTGTAGGTCACAGACGCGGCTCGGATCCCTCATTGCTGTGGCTGTGGCGAAGGCCGGTAGCTACAGCTCCTGTTAGACCCCTAGCATGGGAAGCTCCATATGCCGCAGGTGCGGCCCTAGATAAGCCAAAAAGACAAAAAAAAACAAAAAACGAATCTTTATGGTGAAGCATCTGAGATGAGCTGCCCCCTGTTTTCATGGTGCTGCTCTTCCTGGAGAGAAGTATGGACTCTAAGGGCATTCCAGCAGGGTTCCTCTTAACAGGATTTGTAGGTCTTGGGGTTAAAGTTTGTGCCAAATGGTAGACACAGCCAGACTCTAAGACATAGAGCACCTCTGACCCCCACTGGCTGCTGGGATGTCTTGCATCTAGGGGATGACTAAGGCCCCTTCAGAGCCCTGCGCTTTTCCTAACTGCACATGGATCCTCTTCAGGTTTACCTTACTAATTCCACTTTTGTTGTACTGTCAGAATTTCCTACCGGGTACCGTTTATTTCTTATTGATATTAAAAAAATTTTTAAACTCTTCATCTGTTTCCCCTCTGGAATGGTAGATATGTGTACTGTCATTATATCGTATATAAACTTCATTTCACTTGATCGGAAAATGAACCAAGAGAAGGTTTGAAGTTGTTACTTGTGTGGTTGGTTTTGATTTATCTTATTCTGGTCCTTTGGGTGACAAACCCCAGACCTTACTTCTCTGTTATTAAGAAGCCCTTCTTCTACCTATTCTGGGTCAGTACCTGAGCCCGTGCTTTCTTGTGGACCCTCTGACACAAACCCATGCTTTCTTGTGGTCCCTCTGACCATAAATACCAGCCACAGCAACAAAGCAGGCAGAGACCAGGCGCTAAATCTCTGTAGGAAGCCAGGGCAGTTAACAAAACCCCAGGCCAGTAGGCCACAAAGCCCTGTCCATAATCAGGATGTTGCATCTATTGAGCACTCCTGAGTGTCTGATTCCATCCATTCACTTTGGATTTTCTATGGTACCTCTCACCACGGTACCTTGGTAACCTGACTCATGAACTAGACTAGACTGAAGCAGGCTGGTGGAAAGGCATAGGTGAGGAGCATGCCGTCCAGTGGGTTTACGCGAGCAGCCTGAGCAGCCTCCACTGATGGCTGGCCTTGTGCTGAAAACAAAACAACATTTGTACAATGCAGATATTCTTCAAAGGAGATTTTTTTCCCAATACTCTGCATTAAATTAATTTTTATTTTTGGACTGAGACCTGAATCCAATTGTTAATCCTCTTTGTGGAGGGAAACTTACACTGTTATTGCGAGTTTAGTCTCTTCTCCCCATTTCATAGCATAACCCAATTACAACTGCCCCTACTGAACAGGAATATTCTTGTCTCTCTATGCATTACCTTCAAAGACAAATTCAGGGTTTCTTACCACAAAGAACTGCTTTCTGCTCTTGTTTCTCATGGCCAGCAGAGGGACCCCAGGGTAAGGCTCAGACCCAGTGTGAGATTAGGCTACTTTGTTGTGCTGAAAGATCCCCTAACTCTCTAGGGAAGTGACATTTCACCCTAGGGTTTCCCAGCACACACACAAAAGGCTTGAGAAATAGAGCCGAATCTCCTGGGACCACAGGTACAATCATCCTTATTTGTGGCTGAGAAGAGCTTTGCAATATATTTAACGCTGGCAGGGAATGAGAAAGCAGTTTAGTGCTTCTTTTGAGAATCAGGAAAACTAAAGGAGAAAAGCAGCAGAATCCTGGACCAAGGCCAATATTCATCACTGACATCACAAAACTCTAGAGCTGGCGTGTAGGGGAAGATATTCTACTCAATTTCGTTTTACTCTCTTGGTTGATAAACTATACAAATGTCCTGTTCTTCATCAATATCATTTTGTCACTTGTCATATTTTTCTCAATTTTTGTTTCTTTCCTATTCTGTAGATAATGCCCAAATTGTATAGAAAATAATCTCTTTGCTTTAATAAAATGTTTATTACAGGCCTATAGACTACTCTGTGAATTTTGAATGGCAGTGTCTAATGATCAGAAAACTCTGTTGGGATTCTTGGCTTGCAGCAATGTCATCTCCAACCAGTGTCTATGTGGGTTTGCTAAAAATTAACTTGAAGGTCAGTTTTACTTCTTAATACGAGGTAAGACTGACTGAGCAATAAAAAGTTGCAGTACTGGGAGTTCCCTTCGTGGCTCAGTGGTTAACGAATCCGACCAAGAACCATGAGGTTCCGGGTTCGATCCCTGGCCTCGCTCAGTGGGTTAAGGATCCGGCATTGCCGTGAGCTGTGGTGTAGGTTGCAGACGTGGCTCGGATCCCGCGTTGCTGTAGCTGTGGCGAAGGCCGGCAGCTACAGCTCCTGTTAGACTCCTAGCCTGGGAATCTCCATATGCCGCAGATGCGGCTCTAGATAAGGCAAAAAGACAAAAAAAAAAGTTACGGTACTTTTTTCTTGTTCAGGGAATGCAAAAGGCAATGCCAGGGCCACAGAGAAGCATAAAATATAGTCTTTGAGTATAAGAAGCTGATTGTCTTCCTAGAAGGAGGAAGCATAATCCAAAAAAAAAAAAAAACAGTAAAGAAGTATAAAGTAATCTATTTAATGGTAATAATGTTAATAAAACAGCTACTATACTGAGCGCTTACTCTGTTCCAGGTACTGTGCTAAATGCTTTATATACATCATGTCATTAAGTTCTCAAATCAACTTTATAAAGTAGGACTATTATTATTTTTCTAAGGATAAGGAAATAGAAGCACACAAAATTTAAATAACTTACCAAGATTTTAGTCAGGCTGTTTGACACCAAAGACCATATCTTCAAATATTCAGTAATCTATCCTGCCTCATTAAGAGTAGCAGGAGTTCTAAGGTAGGATGTCAGTGTGGGCTAGAGGAAGCCTTCTTGAAAAAGAGATTGTGAAGAGTGAGTATGGTTGATGGGATAAAGAAAAAAAGGAGAAAGAGAGGGATTGAAAGCATATCTAGGGGAGGAATGAAAATGCACAAGGCATGCTAGGGTCCCAAGAGTCAGCCTACAAATCTGCTGCAGATGCTTTGTGCATGGACACGAGTGGGTGGGATATGTGGTCGTTGGAGAAAGCAGCCTGAAGGTAGCTTGTGGGAAGACCTCCTTGAATAACACCTTTAGAAACTTGCATTAAAGAAGGCAAAACTGGAGCCAGGGAAGACAATAAGTGAACCACTTTAGTGATTTTACGTATTAGGTGATGAAGATAAGTAGTTGTGCTCTGGGCATGAAATGACAACCAGAGGTGAAATGTCCCCATTGGGGTTTGCCAAAGTTCTGGATCCAGACACTATATATTTTAATCCCTATGAGGGATTAATATATTTTGCAACCACTAATATATTTTGCAGCTTTGGCTTAGTCACCTAAAAATAATAACTACCTCTGACAGATACTTTACAAATCCTTTGCATATGCCTTTCATTCTCACAGTAAGTGAGCTTAGGAATTATTGTCATTGTCGTCATCGCCACCATCATCATCATCAGTATGTTACCATGGGGAACCTGAGGCTCAGAAAGCAAATGACTAAGAGCCTCCCAAATAGGAAATGACCAGGCCGAAGCTCAAACCCTGATCATCTTACTCCAAGGAAATCACAAATACACTCTACAAACATCCAGCACCGTGTCTGATGCTGGGTGCTCAAAGGTAATTCATACGGTTTGCTTTAAGAATTTCGTGCAATTTTTAAGTGAATAAAACAAGATAACAGAGAACAATAGCTGACAATATCTGTCTCAAGCATCTTAACATTTGTAACTGGGATGGATGTGTATAAAATACATGAGAGAACTTTTCAAAGGTAAAAAGGTTAATTCAAATGTAGTTTATTTCATCTCACTTCATGCATGAGAATAACTGAAAATGGTCAGTTGCTCATCCTACAGAGTGGGACAAAAACTGAAGAGTCTGATTTCTACAGTTTTCCAAGAAAATGATTCTCACTACTTCAGTCATTTCTTTATAAGTAAAATAAAATAAAATAAAATAAAAATAAAATGCAAGCACTGAATGATACCAACCTGCCACCTGCTGGAGGAGAGTAGAATTAACCCAACATTCCAGGGAAACTTGGTGACCAGTGTGGGACCAGCTAACAGACTGTTCTAGCCTTCAAATCTTAGAATGTAAGTTGACACCCTGCAGTGACTCCCAACCGATTCTTTTTTCAGTAGGGTAAGCTTGATGAACAGAACACCAGGAAGACTTCAGGAAAGGAAGTCATAAGAGATTTGCAAAGAGTGAAGTCCGAGACACCTAAGCACAAATCTAATTTGGCCACTTACTAGCTGTGTCACTTTGAATGTTAGTCAACCTCTGTAAAACTTCATATTCATTGTCTTTAAAATGAGATTACTGGCAATCAAATATGTATTGACTGAGTGAATGAATGAGAGCATGCATGACCACATTTTCTCACTAGTAGGATTAGAAAAAATGTACGTAAAGCACTTATTGTATGATATGGTGCCAAGTCCAAAAACATGTTATCTCTGGGGTATTATCAATACTGTAGAACTTACACTGAGGAAGAGAGGCTGTTCTACCCACTTGACTGTATGTACTTTGTTAGGACTTGCCATCCATTACTGTGTGTCTATAAGATATTCAGAGATACTCAGGGAATTTTTGGAGAAATAATCTGTGGATTATTACATTTAATCCTTATAACAACCCTATAACCCAGACACTATTATTCCATGTTGCAGATACAGAAGATGAGGTTCAGCAAATTTAAGTGTAGCAGATACCAGTGGTTGTTTACCTAGTAACTTCCTTCCTTGTTGGCAGAGTTTAAACTTAATTCAAATGTCCATTTCTCCCCAGGTGGCTGTATCATGTATACAGATTCAAGAAGAGCCCCTTCTCCATGCTAGAGACTGGCTTAGGCAGGAACAAATGACCTACTTATGTTCAATAATTCATGAGACAAGTTCTGCTGGGAGGCTTCTGGGAAAGAATTAGTAGCTAATAAAAGGAGAGATATGGTGAAAATTGTCTTTTTCTTCCATCAGATGTTGTGTTTGGATGTGACTCAGGTAACCAATAAAAGTAGCTAAAAACAATACTGATACATGGAGATGGCAGAGAAGAAAGGTGGAAGAACCTGGGTTCTTCATGATGTTTCAAGACATCGAATTAACCAACTGTAAAGCTGTGCCTTAGGAGTTCCAATGGTGGCTTAGCGGTAATGATCCCAACTGGTATCCAAGAAGATGCGGGTTTGATCCCTGACACCGCTCAGTGAGTTACGGATCCAGCGTTGTTGTGAGCTGCAGTGTAGGTCTACTTGGTTCAGATCCTGCATTGCTGTGGCTATGGTATAGGCTGATGGCTGCAGCTCCAGTTTGACCCCAAGCCTAGGAACTTCCATATGCCATGTGTGCAGCCCTAAAAAGACCAAAAAAAAGATGTGCCTTAGACTTCGTATTGTTTGAGATAATAAATTATTCTTCTTGTTTAAGCCTTGGAGGCTTGATTTCCAATTACTTGTAACCAAAAGCTTCTTAACAGATTCATTAAGTAACTTGGTAAAATGGCAGATCTAGCTTTTAAACCCCAGATCCATGTCCTCTTGCTAACAACTGGCCTGGGATCACAAGACTGGGAACCCTGAGTAGCATCAGGACCCCAGGTGCCTTGGGAGAGTCACTGAAAAGGAGGAGACACTGAAACTGGATTAGATCATCTCTGGGATGATTCTTATACCACCGTTATTCCCTATATCAGTGCTGTCCCAGACCTGAAAAACCTACCACCTTAAGAATTTATCTACTCTTTCTTCTCCACCTCATCCTCCCTGCACTGCCTGTACACACTTTCTCTGAGTTCTTAAGGCTTAATTGCTTTGTTACCTTTTATCTCAAAGTTCTAGGTCAATTATGGTTATATATGCTTTTCCTTTTGACCCCTCCCCCCCATTGAGCACTGTGAATTTGCACAACTAAAATTATGACAACTTATTTTTTAAGTAATTTTCAGCAGAAAATTCTGGAACCACATGTAGTTTTATCTTTTTCCCTTTGAAAATGAGTACAAACCAGTATAAGTTTGATTCACTCAGTTATCAGGGCTAATCCTTTTATTTTTTTCCCATTGCTTAATGAATTGTATTATAATTATAGGTGTACCAAAATCATCACAAGTCAATTTGATAGCATTTCTGTCCCAAACCCTCAGTGCACACCCCCACACCCCCAGGTTGTCTTATTTGGAAACCATAGGTTTTCGAGAGTCTGTGAGTCATTATCTGTTCTGCAAAGAAGTTCATGTGTCTTTTTAGTTTCCACATGTAAGCGGTAGCATTGGGTGTTGCTGTCTAATTGTCTGACTGGTTTCACTTCACATGATAATTTCTAGGTCCATCCATGTTGCTATAAATGTTGTTATTTTGTTCCTCTTAATGGCTGAGTAATATTCCATTATGTATATGTACCACATCTTTCCTATCCACTTCTCTGTCGATGGGCATTTAGGTTGTTTCCATGACCTGGCTATTGCATAGAGTGCTGCAGTGAACACTGGAGTACATGTGTCTTTTTGAGTCATGGTTTCCTCTGGATAGATGCCCAGGAGTGGGATTGCTGGATCAAATGGTAATTCTATTGTGAGTTTTCTAAGGAATCTCCATACTGTTTTCCACAGTGGTTGCACCAATTTGCATTCCCACTGGCAGTGTAATAGGGATCCTTTTTCTCCACACCCTCTCCAGCACTTATTGTTTATAGACTTTTTGATGATGGCCATTCTGGACAGTGTAAAGTGGTACCTCATAGTGGTTTTGATTTGCATTTCTCTCATAAGGAGCGATGTTGAACATCTTTTCATGTGTGTATTTGCTTTCTGCATGTCTTCTTTGGAGAATTGTCTGCCTAGATTCTCTGCCCATTTTTTGATGGGGTTGTTTGTTTTTTTGGTGTTGAGCTGTAGGAGGTGTTTGTAAATTTTGGAGATTAATCCCTTGTCAGTCGATTCATTTGTAAATATTTTCTCCATTCTGTGGATTGTCTTTTCGTTTTGTTTAGGGTTTCCTTTGCTGTGCAGAAACTTTGAAGTTTAATTAAGTCCCATTTGTTTATTTTTCTTTTTATTGTCCTTACTCTGAGGTGGATCTGAGAAGATGTTGCTATCGTTTATGTCAGAGAGTGTTTGGCCTATGTTTTCCTCTAAGAGTGTTATAGTATCTGGTATTATATCTAGATCTTTAATCCATTTCGAGTTTATTTATTTATTTATTTTTCTCTTTTTGCCTTACCTAGGGCCACACCTGTGGCATATGGAGGTTCCCAGGCTAGGGGTCTAACAGGAGCTGTAGCTGCCGGCCTTTGCCACAGCCACAGCAATGCAGGATCTGAGCTGCGTCTGCAGCCTACACCACAGCTCACGGCAATGTAGGATCCTTAACCCACTGAGCAAGGACTGGGACCGAAACCGCAACCTCATGGTTCCTAGTTGGATTTGCTAACCACTGAGCCATGACGGGAACTCTTTGAGTTTATTTTTGTGCATGGTGTTAGAAAGTGTTCTTTCATTTTTTTACATGTGGTTGTCCTGTTTTCCCAGAACCACTTATTGAAGAGGCTGTCTTTTCTCCCATGTATATTCTTGCCTCCTTTTTCATAGATTAGTTGACTATAGGTGCATGGGTTTAATTCTGGCGTTTCTATCCTGTTCCACTAATCTATATTTCTGTCTTTGTGCCAGTACCATACGGTTTTGATGACTGTAGCTTTGTAGTAGAGTCTGAAGTCAGGGAGCCTGATTCCTCCAGCTCCATTTTTCTTTTTCAGGATGTCTTTGGTTATTCTGTTTTTTTTTGTGCTTCCAAACAAACTTTAAAATATTTTGTTCTAGTTCTGTGAAAAAGGTCCTTGGTAATTTGATAGGGATTGCATTGAATGTGTAGATTGCCTTGGATAGTATAGTCATTTTGATAATATTGACTCTTCCAATCCAAGAATATGGTATGTCTTTCCATCTGTTCATGTCATCTTTGATTTCTTTCATCAGCATCTTATAGTTTTCAGAGTACAGGTCTTTTTTATCTGTAGGGAGGTTTATTCCTAAGTATTTGATTATTTTTGATGCAGTAAACGGGATTGCCTCCCTAATTTCTCTTTCTGATCTTTCATTGTTACTATATAGAAATGCAGCTGATTTCTGTGTATTAATTTTGTATCCTGTGACTTTGCCAAATTCATTGATGAGCTCTAACAGTCTTCCAGTAGAGTCTTTAGGATTCTCTAGGTATAGTATCATGTCATCTGCAAATAGTGATAGTTTGACCTCTTCCTTTCCAATTTCTTTTATTTCTTTTCCTTCTCTGATTGCTGTGGCTAGGACTTCCAAAACTATGTTGAATAGTAGTGGCGAGAGTGGACATCCCTGTCTTGTTCCTGATCTCAGTGGGGATTCTTTCAGCTTTTCACCATTGAGAATGATGTGAGCTCTGGGTTGGTCATAGGTGGCCTTTATTATGTTGAGGTAAGCTCCCCCTATGCCCACTTTCTGAAGAGTTTTTATCAGAAATGGTTGTTGGATTTTGTCAAAGGCTTTTTCTGCATCTATGGAGAGGATCATATGGTTTTTATTCTTCAGTTTGTTAAAGTGGTGTATCACACTGACTTATTTGTGGATATTGAAGACTCCTTGCATCCCTGGGATAAATCCCACTTGATCATGGTGTACAATCCTTTCAATGTATTGTTGGATTTGGTTGGCTAGTATTTTGTTGAGGATTTTTGCATCTATGTTCATCAGTGAGATTGGCCTGTACCTTTCTTTTTTGTGATATCTCTGTTTGGTTTTGGTATCAGGGTGATGGTTGCTTCATAGAATGAATTTGGGAGTGTCCCTTCCTCTGCAATTTTTTGGAAGAGTTTCAGAAGGATAGGTGTTAGCTCTTCTCTAAATGTTTGATAGAATTCACCTGTGAAACCATCTGGTCCTGGACTTTTGTTTGTTGGAAGTTTTTTCATCACAGTTTCAATTTCAGAACTTGTGATTGGTCTATTCATCTTTTCTATTTCATCTTTGTTTAGTCTTGGGAGATTGTACTTTTCTAAGAATTTGTCCATTTCTTCTAGATTTTCCATTTTATTGCCATATAGTTGCATGTAGTAGTCTCTTATGATCGTTTGTATTTCTGTGATGTCTGTTGTTACTTCTCCTTTTTTCATTTCTAACTTTATTGATTTCTGTCTTCTCTCTTTTTTTCTTGGTAAGTCTGGCTAAGGGTTTATCAGTTCTGTTGATCTTTTCAAAGAACCAGCTTTTAATTTCATTGATCTTTTTTATGGTTTTCTTTGTTTGTATTTCATTGATTTCTGCTCTGATCTTGATGATTTCTTTTCTTCTACTAATTTTAGGTCTTGTCAGTTCTTCCCTCTCTAGCTGCTTTAGAAGTAAAGTTAGGTTGTTTATTTGAGCTTTTTCTTGTTTCCTGATGTAGGCTTGTATTGCTATAAATTTCCTCTTAGAACTGCTTTTGCTGCATCCCAGAGGTTTTGGAGTGTCGTGTCTTTGTTGTCATTTGCTTCTAGGTATTTTTTAATTTCCTCTTTGATTTCTTCAGTGCTCCATTGGTTGTTCAGTAGCAGGTTGTTTAGTCTCCACGTGTTTGTATTTTTGGCCATTTTTTTCTTGTTGTTGATTTCCAGTCGTATAGCATTGTGGTCAGAGAAGATGCTTGAGATGATTTCAATTTTCTTGAAGTTCCTGAGGCTTGATTTGTAGCCCAGGATGTGATCAATCTTAGAGAATGTTCTGTGTGCACGTGAGAAGAATGTGTATTCTGTTGCTTTTGGATGGAATGTCCTATAAATATCTATTAAGTCCATCTGATCTAATGCTTCATTCAGGGCCTGTGTTTCCTTATTGATTTTCTGCCTGGATGACCTGTCCATTGCTGTAAGTGGGTTGTTAAAGTCCCCCACTATGATTGTGTTATTGTTGATTTCTCCTTTTAAGGTTGTTAGCAGTTGCCTTATATATTGTGGTGATCCTATGTTGGGTGCATAGATATTTTAAATTGTTATATCTTCTTCTTGGATTGATCCTTTGATCATTATGTCGTGCCCTTCCTTGTCTCTGAAAATGTTCTTCATTTTAAAGTCTATTTTGTCTGATAGGAGTATTGCTAGTCCGGCTTTCTTTTGATGTCCGTTTGCATGGAATATTTTCTTCCATCCTCTCACTTTCAATTTGTATGTGTCTCTAGAAGTGAAGTGGGTCTCTTGAAGACAGCATATATATGGGTCTTGTTTTTGTATGCATTCGGCTAGTCTATGTCTTTTGGTTGGGGCATTCAGTCCATTAACATTTAAGGTAATTATTGATATGTATGTTCTCATTGCCATTTTATTAACTGTTTTGGATTTTTGTTGCTCTTTTTTCTTCCCTTGTTGTCTTATTCTCTTGTTCTCTCCTCTTGTGATTTGATGACTATCTTTAATGTTGTATTTGAGTTGATTTTTCTTATTTGTTTGTGTATCAATTGTAGATTTTTGGTTTGCAGTTACCCTGAAGTTTTGATATAGGAGTCTATATATAAATGAGATTGTTTTAAGTTGTTGGTTTCTTAATTGCACATGTGTCTCCAGTGTCCTGCATTTGTGCTCTCTTCTCACGATTTCTGATTTTGGTAGCATAATGGTGCGTGGATGATTTAGTATCTTTACTGTATATATGCCTTTACTGGTGAGCCTTGTCATTTGTGGATTTTTGTTTCTGCTTGTGGCTTTTTCTTTTCTGCCTAGAGAAGTTCCTTTAGGATTTGTTGTAAAGCTGGTTAAGTGTTGCAGAAATCTCTTAGCTTTTGCTTATCTGTAAATGTTTTGATCTCTCCTTCAAATCTGAATGAGAACCTTGCTGAGTAAAGTAATCTTGGTTGGAAGTTTTTTCCTTTCATCACATTGAATATATCATGCCATTCCCTTCTGGCCTGCAGAGTTTTGGCTGAAAAAATCTGCTGATAACCTTATCGGGGTTCCCTTGTATGTCATTTGTTTCTTTTCCCTAGCTGCTTTCAATATTTTCTCTTTGTCTTTAATTTTGGTCATTTTGATTAATATGTGTCTCGGGGTGTTCCTTCTTGAGTTTATTTTATATGGTACTCGTTGCACTTTCTGGATTTGAGTGAGTGGTTCCTTTCCCATATTAGGGAAGTTTTCAGCTATTATCTCTTTGAATATTTTTTCTGTCCCCTTCTCTCTGTCTTCTCCCTCTGGCACCCGCATAATACAGTTGTTGGTGCATTTAACATTGTCCCACAGTTCTCTGAGACGCTCCTCACTTCCTTTCAATCTTTTATCTCTTTTCTGTTCTGCATTAGTGATTTCCACTAATCTGTCCTCCACCTCACTGATTCATTCTTCTGCTTCCTGTGTTCCTCTGTTGGCTGCTTCTAATGAATTTTTTATTTCAGTTATTTTCCATCTCTTCTTGTTTAATTTTTATATCTTGTATTTCTTTGCTCCGTGTTTCCTATAAATTATCAAACTTTGCCTCCAGTTTATTTCCAATGCCTTGCATCATCTTCAGCATCAACAGTCTAAAGTCTCTTTCTGGGAGGCTGATAATCTCCTCATCACTGAGCTGTTTTTCTGGGCTTTTTTCCTTATCCCTTATCTGAGTTATACTTTTCTGTCTTTTCATTTTTATAGGTTTTTGATGTGGTGATCTTTTTGCAGACAGTAGAGTTGTAGCCTCTCTTAGTTCTGGTGTTTGCCTCCCCTGTGGCTAAAGTTGGTATGTGGG
>PVHT020000166.1:14318506-14330241 GCA_004024745.2 Catagonus wagneri
CTGTGTGCCTGAGGGGTCTTTAGGCAGCCTGTTTACTGATGGGTGGGGCTGTGATCCCACTTGGATTATTGTTTGGCCTGGGTCTTCTCAGCACTGATGGGAGGGACCAGATTTTCCCAGAAATGGCCACCTCCAGAGAAATGCAGGCTGATGAATGTTCCCAAGAGCTTCACCTCCAATGCCCTTCCCCCACAACAAGGCACAGTCACCCCTATATTCCCAGGAGATCCTCCAAGATTTGCAGTCAGGTTCCATCTAGATTCCTATGGAGACTTTGCTTTGCCCTGGGACCCAGTGCACATGAAAGTCTGTGTGTGCCTTTCAATAATGGAGTCTCCTCTTTCCCCCAGTCCTGTGGAGCTCTTGCACACAAGCCCCACTGGCCTTCAATGCCAGATGCTTGGGGAGCTCTTTCTCCCTGTGCCAGATCCCCAGGCATTGGGATTTGACATGGGGCTCAGAACACTCAGTCCTGGAGCTGAGTCTCTGTGATATAGTTACTTTCCAGTCTGTGGGGCTTCCCACCCGGGAGGTATGGGGTTGCTTCTATCGTGTAATCGCCCCTCCTACCTCTTGAAGTGGTCTCCTCTTTGTCTTCTGGAGTAGAATTTGTCGTTTTTGGAAGTTTACAGTCCATTTGGTTGAAGGTTGCTTGGCATTTGGTTGTAGTTTTGTTCTTTTTTGGGAGAGAAGTTGAGCTCCAGTCCTTCTATTCTGCCATCTTAATCCAATCCAGGGTCAGTCCTTTTAATATAATGTTCATAATGTTTTCAAAGTTTAGAAGGTCTTTTATGTACTACTTAAACTCCATCTTCCAGCCCAGTTCATCCTAAATGAATGATAACTGACCTGTTTTCCCCCTTAAATCCCACCCCAACCTCTGAGTTTAGATGAATCGATGTATCTGAAAAACGGATCTAGGGCCATTTTTGTCTTATTTTCCACAAAGGTAGTTGTGCACTACACAGCTTTGGTGGAATAGCTGACAGTATAATAACCCGGACTTCAAAAGCAGCTATAAATGTCAGACAAAATATACAAAGCAATTGTCTGAAGGCATTGTATACCACAAACACAGGTAGGACTTGAAAGAAAGCCCGCATTTGTCCGAGATAGTCTCCTGAAGACAAACTAAAAAATGAGAATATAGAAAACAACAGTCTCACTGGGCTAAAGAGGCAGAAGTTTGAGTTTGGAGTAGTTCACCGTTTGCTACTAGAGAGCAAAATCTTGGAGAAAAGAAGACATCAGAGGAGGAATATAAAATTTTGCATACACATTTCCCTGAAGTTGTGGATTCCTAAGCTGAGCTTGCATAGGGTGAAATTAAAAGGGTGGGGGAAGAGGGGAGAAAGAAAGAGAGAGAGAGAAAAGAGAACATGCAGAAAGCACCTGGGTAGCCGAAGAGCTCAGCAGAGAGTTCAGTGGTACTAGGGGGCAGACGTCATGCTTAAAGGATTGCTAAGCGGGGAATATCTTGATAAATATCCCAGGCTTTGAACTGAAAGCTCAGAAGGATAATGCCCTATGAGTAAGAGCCATTCCTTAAGAATAAAAACCAATGCAATCCATAGAAATAGGAGAAAAACTGAAACAGATAGCCCCAAACAGTTTAAAACCCTGTTTTCACAAGACTTGGACTATTTGCCTGCCATAAGTAAATTTAACCTTGGAAGGGCATAACATCATATAAAGTGTCTATAATTTTTTATTTATGCCATCTGTCATTTATCCAAATATTATATAATGCATAAAGAAATACAGCAAAAAATTTAAAAGGTCAAATGACTGAAATCTAAGTGAAAAATGTCTTTAGTGAAAAAAGATTTATTGACAATTCAGATACTGATATTAACTGATAGAGTTTAAAATAAATGATTAATATGTTCAAGAAAATGTAGGACATGATAGTCAAAATAGAAAAAAATAGAGAATTTCAACAGTGAAAGCTATTTTTTTAAAAGAAGCAAACAATTAGCAAAATTTTGAAAGCATGAAAAGCATCAGTTACGTAGAATAAATCAAATGAAAATGACTGGGAATTCTATACGTCAACATTAGAAAATTGCTAAGAAAATTGAAAGAAGACCTAAATAAATAAAGGAATATACCTTGAACATGGAATTCAAAGATGTAAGATTTTAATATAGCAGTTCTCTCCAAATTCATCTATAAATTCAAAGCAGTCCCAATAAAAATCCCTGCAGTTTTTTTTTAATTGGTAGAAATTGGTTATTATGCTGCCAGCTATTCCAGCATAGCTATTTGTAAAACTTTTTTGAAAGTACAAAGGACCCATTTATTTTTTATTTTTTATTTAGTTGATTTACAGTGTTCTGTCAATTTCTGAAGTACAGGGGGTGACCCAGTTTTATATATTATTCATATTATATTCTGTCATGTTCTGTCACAAGTGATTGGATATAGTTTCTTGTGCTATACAGTAGGACCTCATTGCTTATCCATTGTAAATGTAATAGTTTGCATCTACTAATCCCAAACTCCCAGTTCATCCCACTTCCTCTCCTTCCCCCTTGGCAGCCACAAGCCTGCTCTCCATGTCTGTGAGTCTGTTTCTGTTCTACAGATAGGTTCCTCTGTGCCATATTTTAGATTCCACATATAAGTGATGTCATATGATATTTGTCTTTCTCTTTCTGACTTACTTCACTTAGTATGAAAATATCTAGTTTAAACCATGTGGCCACAAATAGCATTATTTTGTTCTTTTCATGACTGAGTAGTATTCCATTGTGTGTACGTACCACATCTTAGTCCATTCATCTGTCCATGGACATTGAGATTGTTTCCATGTCTTGACTATTGTGAATACTGCTACAGTGAACATAGGGGTACATGTATCTTTTTGAGTGAAAGTTTCATCTGGATATATGCCCAGGAGTGGGATTGCTAGATCATATGGTAGTTCTATATTTAATATTCTGAGGTTCTTCCATACTGTTTTCCATAGTGGCTGTACTAATTTACATTCCCATCAACAGTGTAGGAGGATTCCCTTTTGTCCACCCTCTCCAGCATTTGTTATTTGTAGACTTTTTAATGATGGCCATTCTAATCTGTGTGAGCTAGTTTTGATTTGCATTTCTCTAATATTTAGTGATGTTGAGCATTTTTTCATGTGCCTGTAGGCCATCTATATGTCTTTTTTGGAAAAATGTTTATTTAGGTCATCTGCCCATTTTTTAATTGGGTTGTTTATTTTTTTGCTGTTGAGTTGTATGAGTTGTTTATATATTTCAGTTATCAAGCCCTTTTTGTTTGCATCATTTGCAACTATTTTCCTCCATTCCATAGTTTGTCTTTTTGGGGTTTTTTTATGGTTTCCTTTGCTGCACAAAAGCTTGTAAGTTTGATTCGGTCCCATTGGTTTATTTTTGTTTTTATTTATATCGCCTTGGGAGACCAACCTAAGAAAGTATTTGTACAGTTGCTGTCAGAGAATGTTTTGCCTATGTTTTTTTGTAGGAGTTTTATGGTATCTTGTCTTATGTTTAAGTCTTTAAACCATTTTGAGTTTACTTTTGTGCATGGTGTGAAGGTGTGTTCTAGTTTCATTGATTTACATGTGGCTGTACAGTTTTCTCAGCACCACTTGCTGAAGAGACTGTCTTTTCCCCATTTTATATTCTTGCCTCCTTTGTCAAAGATTAATTGACATAGATGTCTCTGGGCTCTCTATTCTTTTCCATTGGTCTGTATGTCTGTTTTTGTACCTAGTACCACACTGACTTGATTCCTGTAGCTTTGTAACACTGTCTGAATTTTGGGAGAGTTATGCATCCTGCTTGTTTTTTTATTTTTTTTTTTCTCAGGATTACTTTGGCAAGTCTGGGTCTTTTATGGTTCTATATAAAGTTTTGGACTGTTTGTTCTAGTTCTGTAAAAAATGTCCTGCATAATTTAATAGGGATTGCATTAAGTCTGTAGGTTTCTTTGGGTAGTATGACCATTTTAATGATATTAATTCTTCCAATCCAGGAGCATGGGATATATTTCCATTTCTTTGAATCCTCTTTAATTCCCTTGATTAATGTCTTATACTTCTCAGGTTATAAGTCTTTTACCTCCTTGGTCAGGTTTATTCCCAGGTATTAAATTTTGGGGGTGCAATTTTAAAAGGTATTGTGTTTTTATATTCCTTTTCAAATATTTCATTGTTAGTATACAGAAATGCAATGGGTTTCTAAATGTTAATCTTGTATCCTGCTACTTTGCTGAATTCACTGATCAGTTTGAGTAGTTTTTGTGTGGCGTTCTTAGGGTTTTCTCTATATAGTATCTGTCATCTGCATACAGTAACAGTTTTACCTCTTCTCTTCCAATTTGAATACTTTTTATTTCTTTTGTTTATCTGATTGCTGTGTCTAGGATTTCAAATATTATGTTGAATAAAAGTGGTAAGAGTGGGCATCCTTGTCTTGTTCCAGATTTTAGCAGGAAGGCTTTAGCTAATCTTCATTGAGTATTATATTGGCTGTGGGTTTGTTATAAATGGCTTTTAGAACATTAAGATAAGTTCCCTATATATGCACATTGGTAAGAGTTTTATCATGAATGGATGTTGGATTTTGTCAAATGCTTTTTTCTGCATATCTTGAGATGATCATGTGGTTTTTGACTTTTCTTTTGGACTGTGGTATATGACATTGATTGCTTTGCATATGTTGAACCGTCCTTATGAACTTGGGGTAAATCCCACTTGGCCATGGTGTATGATCTTTTTTATGTGTTGTCGGATTTGGTTGGCTAAAATTTTGTTGAGAATTTTTGCTTCTATATTCATCAAAGTTATTGGCCTATAATTTTTTTTTTTTGGTAGTAAATTTGCCTAGTTTTGATACTAGGATGATAGTGGCTTAGTAGAATGTCTTGGAAGTGTTCCTTCTTCTTCAATCTCTTGGAAAATTTTAACAAAGATGGGTATCAGTTCTTTGTATATTTGGTAGAATTCACCTGTGAAGCCATCTAGTCCGGGATTTTTGTTTTTAGGTAGTGTTTTTTTACGTATTTAATTTCATTTCTAGTCCTCAGTCTGTTCAAATAATCTGTTTCTTCTTGATTCAGTTTTGGTGGACTGTATGTCTTTATGAAGTTGTCCATTTCTTCTAGGCTGTCAAATTTGTTGGCATATAATTGTTCATAGTATACAAAAGAACTATTATAACTAAGGCAATCTTGAAGAGGAAAAACAAACCAAACATCTAACTAGAGTGATTAAAACTATGTGGTTTGGTACAAGAATAGACAAGAGACCATGGAATAAAATAGAGTTTAGAAACAGATCTACATATATATGACAGATCATTTGATTTATGACAAAGACATTACAGAAATTCAGTGGAAGAAGGATGCTCTTTTCAATAAATAGTGCTGGCTCAATGGATATCCATATGGGAGAAAGACAAACGGCACTTTCTCACACCGTTGACAAAAATCAACTGAAGATGGATCATAGAGGGTTCCCTTGTGGCTCAGCATGTTAAGGATCCAGCATTGTTATTTCTGTAGCTCAGGTTCATCCCTGGCCCAGCCCAGAAACTTCCACATGGCATGGGCATGGCCCCCCAAAAAAAGAGAGAGAGAGAGAGAGAGAGAGAGAGAGAGAGAGATGGATCATATACTTAAAAGTATAAAGTAAAACAATAAAAATTCTACAAGAAAACACAGGAAACATCTTCAGGATCTTGGGATAGGTCGCAGTTTCTTAAACAGGACACAAGGAAATATCGATAAGCTGTATTTAATTGAATTAAAAAAATTCTTTTCAATAAAATAACACTGTTCAGAGGATTGAAAAAGAAAACCTGAGACTACCCCACATACACACACACACACACACACACACACACACACACACACACACACACACACAAAAACACCTGGCAAAGCATTTATATCTGGAAAATACTCTTCAAAAATTCTATAAATCGAGAAGCAAAAGACAGGAGTTCCCTTCGTGGCTTAGTGGTTAACGAATCCGACTAGGAACCATGAGGTTGCGGGTTCGATCCCTGGCCTTGCTCAGTGGGTTAAGGATCCGGCGTTGATGTGAGCTGTGGTGAAGGTTTCAGATGTGGCTCGAATCCTGCATTGCTGTGGCTGTGGCGAAGGCCGGCGGCTACAGCTCCTGTTAGACCCCTAGCCTGGGAACCTCCATATGCCGCGGGTACGGCTCTACATAAAAAAGTCAAAAAGACAAAAAAAAAAAAAAAAAAGAAGCAAAAGATAGAGAATACAGTTTTTTTTAATTGGGCAATAATTCTGAGCTGGTACTTCACAAAAGAGGTGAAATAGGCAACAGGCAACTAAGAAGATGCTCGGCATCATTACTCATGAGGGAAATGCAAATTAAACCACATCTTGTTACCATATGTTGCTTGTCAGCCAGAAATATCAGTGTTTCTCCTGGAAAAAGCAATTGTAAAACCACAGTTCTAAATACCAGAAAATGAGTGAGAGTAGGTGTCAATAATTATAAACAGTCTAGTTTACTTTGAAGAGTGAGGTTTCTATTAAAGATTTTCATCTTGCAGTGAAATGAATTTTATTTCCTCATTGTAGTTACGTCACTTATTCTTACCAGCCTAATACAAAAAGTGAAAAGCTTTAGTAGAAACCTCACTCCTCAAATTAAATGTTACTATTCACAGTTATTGAAATAAATCTAAATTCACATTTTGATATTCAAAACTGTGTTTTACCATTGCTTTTTCATGAAGAAATATCAGAGAGACAAAGCCACCCAGTCTTTCAAATAACCTCTCCAAGATGGGGGAATTTAGTCCCAGTAGATGTGATAACATCGCAAGAATATGTCCGTTTGGTGAGCGAGAAAGGCTGTGTTTTTCAAAGCAACAAGAAGAACTAGTGCATGGAATTATATAGCACAATAAACATATGTTACGTACAGCTCCTGTGAGGCTGAGACATTGGATTGCGTGAGCCATAGATATGAGAAGTTTGCACCTACATCCACTTGCTTTCCTACAACTCTGGGAGCTCAGTGCCCACTGTACTTCTCATCTGTTGTCACTGGTTCTCAAAGTGGAAATCTCTTTGATGTCTTATGACATGATTATTTCAAAAAAAGACTTTTTCCATTACCATAGAGTTGAAGACTACTTTCCAAGTTCGTTAGTGTTGTGTAAGCGGACACGCATGGAACTAAGAAACTGAAGAGCCAGTGGAATCATGGGCTGATTCACTGTGCATCATTTAGCAAACTAATACCATCTACCTAACTGTAAAACGGCTCAACAGTATCTGCTCCATCCTGTCACATGCTACAACATGGTCAACCTTGAGGACCTTATGGTAGGAGAAAGAAGACAAATAATTGCATTATTCCACTAATACAAAGTACTTAAAGGGGTTAAATTTATAGAAAGAGAAAGAAGAATGGTGGTTGCCAAGGACTGAGAGGAAAGGGAAATGGGAATTAATATTTAATGGATATAGAGTTTCAGTTTTTCAAGATGAAAAAGTCCTGGAGATTTGTTACACAGCAATGTGACTATACTTAACACTACAGAACTCTTAAAAATGGTTAAGACGGTAATTTTTATATGTTCTTACTACAATTAAAAGAAAAATGTAACAAAAAACATAGTATCTGTTCCTTGGGGTCTCCAGACCACAAGTGATTATTCCTGTCTTTAAAACCATTTGAGTTCTTAAGTAGGGCTTCAGGACCCTCTGAGGTGTTTATAGATAGAATTGAGGAGATCCATAAGACGTGTATGGAAAACCATTTTCACTAACTTCTAACTGAATGTATCATTTACCTCACAGTGGCAGTAGATGTAAAGTGATTCTCTCCAACAGAAATCACAAATGTTTTCATGTCTCATTTCTTGTAGGTATGTCATAATACTGTTTATGCTCTGCCCTACTTCACAGTTATTGTAGTTATCAAAGTTAGCACTAACTCATGCTATGTAAAGTATTAAAGTGATGCTTATGTAATACCAAATTAAAACATTTAAGGACTTTTTAAAAACTATATTGTCATATAATTGGATTCCTTTGCAATTGTGTGTGCTTGTTATTTTATGCATTTACCATGAGAAGGAGTCCATAGGTTTTACCAGATTGCCAAAGAAGTCCCTGGCACAATTAACAATTTTTTTTAATTATAAAAGGATTAAGACTCCCACCCTAGCCTATTATTGACTTATCGTTCTGTCATGCTCGTCATACAATGGGTTGCTAACATGTGTTATTTAAATGTCCAGACATTTCATCTAGACTGGAAGCCACATCCTTTATAGAGCTTGACTGAATGTCTTGTCAATGCTCAAAGTGTTTTTGTTGATTTATTAATAATAAGATTCAGTTTTTAGGCCTGAAGTTAGACTCTAGCTCTTGGACCTTGGGCAAGTGAGTTATTATCCTTATCTGCAAATGGAACTATTGATACTACCTATCTCAAGGGACTCTTGTGAAAATTAAATGAAAAAATACTAATAAAGAGCCTGGCATAGCATATGCCCTATCACAAACTCTTTTTAAAACATTTTAAAATTTATTTTATTTTATTTTTTAATTTAAATTTTATTAAAGTATAATTGACTTACAATGTTATGTTAGTTTCAGGTATACAGAAAAGAGATTCAATTTATTTATATATATTTATATATATATATACACATATATATATACACACACACACATACATACATATATATATGTATTATTTTTTTTCAGATTTTTTTTCCTTATAGATTATTATAAAATAATAAGTATAGTTCCCTATGCCAAGGTCCTTCTTGATTATCTGTTTTATATATACTGCTGTGTATGTGTTAAAAACTCTTAGTGCAAATTATCTGTTAATTATGAACGTATTATTATCTTACAGGAGTTGAGAGCGAAATCATGAGGGCAAGAAAGCAAGTGGGGATCATGGACATTAAAGGGAGGTGAAATGTGGGGGAGAGGCAAGGGGTTGGGTTGGCTCCTTCAGAGATTATTCAGACCTAGGGGGCCAAACAGAGCAACCAAGGCTTGTAGGGCTGTCATGGCTGGTAGACAGATTCGTGTGTTGAAAAGTGTAATAAATGATTCCTGTCCCTTCGTATTGCCTCACTCTTAAAGCCACAGATCCTTGGCTAAGGTATCATCTCCATAAGGCACCTGTGATAATAAACTAATGTTGATTTCCACTCACAGAGCAAGGGGAAGCATGGGGGCAGTGGACATAGCACTTAGCACTGGCCTGGGTCAACACACCTCTGTGGTCTTGGTTTGTCTTTTTTCAGGGTGTTGGGCTATTTGTCCTTAAAGTCCTTTCTACTCTAAACCTCTTTGATGCTCTGAGGAATCTGTGCTTATTTGAGAGAATGATTGTATCCACAGAGCTGTGTCTTAGACTAGTTAACTGCTGCCACCTGATTAATAGGCACTGGCCTTGAAGGGTGAGTGTACCTGAATGAGGGGCAGGATTCCGGGAGGTCAGAAAGTGAGACTCATGAGCAGCAGAAGAGGTGAGTGAAAATGAAAATAGGATATCAGAGATGAAAGATGGACAGGGGGCCACCAAAGACAAAATGTATACTTAATTTATATGTATCCATAGATAATTAGATGTTTAAAAAGAGAAAATACTTCTCATTTCTGATTATTGGGGGTCTAGTGGTGCAGTAGTTCATAGAATAGCACCTCATTTATGAAGCATGTTGGAATAATGAACGGTGGCACCAAGCATCAGGCCAAGCACTCAATGAGTGCCCGATATCTACTTTTTAATTTTAAATTTAAATTTTATATTGGAATATAGTTGATTTACAATGTTGTGTTACTTTCAGGTGTACAGCAAAGTGATTCAGTTATACATATACATAAATCTATTCTTTTTCACATTCTTTTATATATAGGTTATTACAGTATATTGAGTAGAGTTCCTTGTGCTGTTCAGTAGGTCCCTACTGATTATCTATCTTATATACAGCAGTGTGTATATGTTAATCCCAAACTCCAAATTTATCCCAGCCCCCAATTACCCTTTGGTAACCATAAGGGAGTCTGTTTCTGGTTTTCTGTTTGTTTGTTTGTTTGTTTGTTTTTCTTTTTAGGGCTGCACTCATGGCATGTGGAGGTTCCCAGGCTAGGGGTCTAATTGAAGGTGCAGCTGCTGGCCTACTCCACAGCCACAGCAATGCCAGATCCAAGCTGCATCCGCGCCCTACACCACAGCTCACAGCAACACCAGATCCTTAACCCACTGAACCTCGTGGTTCCTAGTCAGATTTGTTTCCGCTGCACCATGATGGGAATTCCAGTCTGTTTCTGTTTTGTAAATAAATTTATTTGTTCCCTTTTAAAAATATTCCACATATAAGTGATATATTTGTTTTTCACTGACTTATTTCACTTGGTATGATGATCTCTAGGTCCATCCTTGTTGCTGCAAATGGCATTATTTCATTCTTTTTATGGCTGAGTAATATTCCATTGTATATATGTACCACATCTTAGTCCATTTCTTTGTCAGTAGACATTTACATTGTTTCCATGTCTTGGATATTGTAAATAGTCTTGCAAGGAAGATTAGGGTGAGTGTATCTTTTCGAATTATAGTTTTGTTCAGATATATGCCCGGGAATGGGACTGCAGGATTATATGCTAACTATATTTTTAGTTTTTTGAGGAACTTCCATAGTGTCTGTACCAATTTGTATTCCCACTAACACTGTGGGAGGTGTTCCTTTTCTCCACACCCTCTGTAGCATTTATTATTTGTAGACTTTTTGATGATGACATCATTCTGACCAGTATGAGGAGATGCTTCATTGTAGTTCTGATTTGGATTTCTCTAATAATTAGTGGTGTTGAGCATCTTTTCCTGTGTTTTTTTTTTTTTTTTTGCCCTCTGTCTGCTTTGGAGAAATGTCTGTTTAGATCTCTATTTGTGCATGGTAAGCATAGAAATTAGCACATAGGAGTTCATCTCATGCAAACAGAATTATATAAACAGCACTTAAAGAGGCTTATTTCCTCTTGTGGAGTCTTATTGCCTGAAGGAATTCAGAGATCACGGTAGCCACCTCTCATTTCCATCAGCTATCCTTGGTAGGCTGAGAGTGGAAATCACTTCTCTTGTATCTCAGTCCATCAAGCAAATAGCTAGAACCTTTCCCAGTATGTTTTTTGTATCTTGAGTTATAACAAAGAGAATATTATATAATAAAATGACAGTGATATTCCTATGCCCATAGAATTTCAGTGTGTTTGTTTATTTAAATGGGTAAAGGAAAACCTCAGCCTGTTTGATTGAAGAGTCACAAATCAATTGAGACTTAGCTCTTGAAAATTATTGTTTTGTCTCCCTACACTTAGCCATTCCAAAAACCTCATGCTGCAAATCGAGTTCTGTTTTCCCCCATTTCTCAATTTGGATTTCAATAGAATTTCTTTCCCTGAGGGAAAGGGGGAAATGTCAGAATATAAGCTCTGGAAGCTTAACTCTTTTTTTTTTTTTGCATTATAGCTGGTTTACAGATTTCTGTCAGATTTTCCAACTGCACCATGTGGTGACCCAATTACATGTACATATATGGATTTGTCACATGTAATTAGATATAGTTCCCCGTGCATTACAATTGGAGCTCCTTGCTATTCCATCATTAAAGCACTAGTTATCCCCACTCCCTCCCACCCCTCCCCCACCCCTCCCCCGCCCCCTTGGCAACCACAAGTCTGTTCCCCAAGTTCGT
>PVHT020000166.1:14331241-14367307 GCA_004024745.2 Catagonus wagneri
ATGGGAGAAAATTTTTTCAAATGACACAACTGACAAGGGCTTAATCTCTAAAATATATAAACAACTGATACAGCTCAACTGCAAAAAAACCAACAACCCCATTGAAAAATGGGCAATGGACCTGAATAGACATTTCTCCAAAGAAGATAAACAGATGGCCAACAAGCACATGAAAAAATGCTCAACATCTCTGATAATTGGAAGCTTAACTCTTGCTGATGGGTGAAATATTCCATCAAGTTAAACTTGCCTAAAGGCTGGTATATTGCTGCATGGAAAACTCTTTCGGCAAATCTCTCACAGACAAATAGGGAAAATTAGGCCAAGGAAGGATTCAGGCATTATTGCGCCCAGAAACATATAGGTTGGGTGTATATTATACCAAAAAGATTGGTCATGTCAGGCACACAAATCCTGTCATCTAACTGTTTAACATAATGTAGACCAAGTAAAACACACAATTTTGACTAAATGTTTAGTTTTTTGTTCTGTAAGCATGATATAAATCTGTCCCAACATCATTTTCAGGAGGGAAAAAAACTGATTTTTTGAAAGTTGTGTCTTACAAAAAGATTATGAAATTTATAAAGGAATTGCTGGTGATCACACAGCATTTCAAAACTGTTATCTGACACAATCTCATGTAAAAACATCCTTTTGGACAGGGTATAAAGGAAACCCCCAAACCCTTGATGTCATTACACTGTTGATACAGTATTCATGCAACCACAGTGTCACCTCAACCAGCCAAGCAGTAGTCTGAACTTCCTTATTTTTCTTCCTACAAATAGAAGAAAAATGTTTTCTGTGATGATGATGATAGGTTTAGTTATCAACTCTCTGGTTCTGTTTGTAAAATGAGGATGATTGTGATAGTTTTTGCTCTAATCTGGTTTAAGCTTCTCTGAATGGTGAGGATTTTTTTTTTTTGTGACATATAACAGGAAGAATTCAGAGGTTAAAATTCTCTGAAAGGAAAAAGAGATTAGAGGTAGAGCTAGAGAGAGAAGAGATGTACAAAAGATCCCTGATAAATGCCAGACTGTCTTCAAGCAGAAGAAAACTTTGTCTGAGCCCAACTTTGTCTGAGCCCTGTTCTCTATGTAAGGGTCAGATCTGTGTCCTGTAGCCAAATTCCATCAGCCCTCCATCTCCCTACCTTAATCTCCTTCAGAGAGAAAATCATTTCAAAGCCCCTGGGTTTATTCATTCCAGCACATAGAGGCCTGAGTTACCCAACCTCCATTCAAACTCTGTCAGAGTCAGATAAAAACTGAATAGCTGGTGTTTTCACATTAAAAATAAGAAGACAAGGGTCCTGAGTGGTTTGCTGAGCAAATATCTTATTTCAGTTAAATAAGAATTGATGGAGCATCTGCCATGTGTATAGAAGAGTTGAGAACTTGAGCCCAGATCTTGGGACACTAAAATTCACCATTATTTCCACCATACCACACTACCTACCTAGGCTAAACTGCCAAGGCCCCACCTCTACTCTAAAATAACACTAGATTAAAAAAAAAAAAAAGGAGCTCCCATTGTGGCTCAGCAGTAATGAACTCAACTAGTATCCACGAGAATACAGGTTCGATCCCTGGCCTCACTCAGTGGGTTAAGTGTCTGGCATTGCCATGAGCTCTGGTGTAGGTCACAGACATGGCTTGGATCCTGCATTTCTATGACTGACATAAGCCTGCAGCCGCAGCTTGGATTTGACCCCTAGCCTGGGAACTTCTATATGCCGCAGGGGCAGCCCTAAAAAGCAGAAAAAGAATGGGAGAGGATAGGATAGGATAGGATAGATTGGACACAGACATAATCAAACTTACAAGATTTTTCACAGCAAAGGAAACCATAAATCAAAAGAAAAGATAACCTATAGAATGGAATAAAATAGCTGCAAACTAGTTTGATGCAACCAACAAGGTCCAAACTCCAAAGTAGACACACAACTGATACAAGTCAACAACAAAAAAAATCAGACAACCCAATTGAAAAATGGGCAGAAGGCCCAAATAGATATTTCTTCAAAGAATACATATGGATGGCCCCCATCTTCATGGACGCTAGTCGGGTTCATTAACCACTGATCCCTGATGGGAACTCCATTCTAAATGTAATAGTTTTCACCTACTATCCCCAAACTCTCAGTCCATCCCACTCCCTCCCCACTCTTTGGCAACCATAAGTCTGTTCCCTGTGTCTGTGAATCTGTTTCTGTTTTGTAAATAGGTTCATTTGTGCCATATTTTAGATTATACATATCAGTGATACATGATGGTATTTGTCTTTCTCTTTCTGAAGGTTGTGAGCATACATTCAGGCTAAGGGGGGAAATCTTGAGAAAAAAGGATGAAGTCGCAAAAGAAGTAGAATAATCAATGGAAATAATAATATTACATGTATATGAGAATTACAATGTATATAAATAACGACTTGCAGTTGCCATGGGGGATGAGGGAGGGATGGATTAGGAGTTTGGGACTAGCAGATGCAAACCATAAAATGTAGGACAGATTAAACAACAAGGCCCTACCGTGTAGCACAGAGAACTATATTCAGTATCCTGTGATAAGCCATTATGGAAAAGCCATAATGGATATATTTAGCCATAATGAATATATTTATTATTATTGTTATATATTTAACTAAGTCACTTTGCTGTATAAAGGAAATTAACATTGTAAATCAGTATTACTTCAATAAAATAAAATTTTGAAAGTGTAAAAAAAATTGATCTCAGAGCTTGACATATTTAAAACAATTTCATTTACTCCAAAATCTTTTGAGAAATTTGCTAATATTATTCTGAGAGATAATAAGACATAGCTTAAACAGTGTCGAGTTATAAGACTGGGATTTGAACCTAACTAGTCAGGCTCTAGAGTCCATGCTTTTAATGGCTGTGAAATCTAATTCTCTCAGGAAAGTTTTTACAAAGGATGAGGTGAACTAAAGTAGCATCACATTCTCAAGGAGAAAGGGCATTTCTCTCTTTCCAGAAGGAAATAAGAAGACTAGGGGAAGGATCAGAGAAATTTAGAGGAATAGGAGAGAAAAGTTGAGGACATTCACAGTGGATGGCTAGACCAATTCTTAAGGTCCCTTATGTTCATAAGCATGCTGTCAGCACAAACACACAAAGGGAAATTACCTCCTTACTTACTATAACAGGTATCATTTTCCAGTTAATCTACAAGCTACAGTTATTTAGATCAATGTGTGAAAACTTGTGACTGGGACATAGATATATGCTACAGAACTCAAATACACGTTGTTCCCACCTGTTCTAATTCAGGCATACTTGTCAACAGGCATTCTTTAGAGAGACATTAATATCCTGGGATCTACTCTGAGATTATTCAGTTTGACCTCTGATGCTGCCTTTGGAGCAGATCAAAGCTGTTGGAGCAGTGAACTCCAAAAATTCTGAAATTATCCTCAGTGTTTTTCTTGGAGAGGTGAAAGAGCAAGGCATTGACCAATCATGGAATGTGTCAGAATATGGTCACACCTTTGCAGCATCCAGTTTTAAGAAACTCAAACTCTTTTTTTTTTTTTGCAATGAATTTTATTATATTTACAGTTGTACAACCATCATCACAACCTAATTTTACAACATTTCTATCCCAAACCCCCGGCTCATCCCCCCCTCCCAACCTGTCTCCTTTGGTAACCATAAGTTGTTCAATGTCTGTCAGTCAGTTTCTGTTCTGCAAATAAGTTCATTATATCCTTTTTTTAGATTCCACATATAAGTGACAGCATATGACATTTGTGTTTCACTGTCTAACTTCACTTAGCACGGTAATTTCTAGATCTGTCCATTTGCTGCAGATGCCATTATTTCATTCCTTTTTATATCTGAGTAATATTCCATTGTGTATATTTACCGCATCTTTATTCAATCCTCTGTTGATGGACATTTGGGTTGCTTTCATGTCTTGGCTTTTGCATATAGTGCTGCAGTGAACATTGGGGTACATGTATCTTTTCAAGTCATGGTTTTCTCTGGATGTATGCCGAGGAGTGGGATTGCTGGATCAAATCAATTTTTGTTTTTACTGTCATTCCTCTAGGAGGCTGATGTGAGAAGATATTGCTGTGGTTTATGTCAGAGAGTGTTCGGCCTGTGTTTTCCTCTAAGAATCTTACGGTATCTGGTCTTATATTTAGGTCTTTAATCCATTTTGAGTTTATTTTTATGTATGGTGTTAGGGAGTGTTCCAATTTCATTCTTTACGTGTAGCTGTCCAGTTTTCCCAGCACCCCTTGAAGGGACTGTCTTTTTCCATTCCATATTCTTGCCTCCTTTGTCATAGATTAGTCAACCATAAGTACGTGGATTTAATTCTGGGCTTTCTATACTGTTTGAGAGACTCAAACTCTTGAAAATAAACCATTGTATGGTTTTTTCAGAAGGAAGCTGGTATGCAACACCCAGTACTAAATGATGTATTTCAAATGACAAGTGCTGGAAAAATTCAGAAAAGCTAGCTAAGATAGTAGTAATTCACATTTATTGAGCGTTTTTAGGTACCAGGAACTTTCAGAGTATGCTGGTAAATTTGTCTTAAAAAAAAAAAAAGGCCCAGACTTGTAGCATTTGCCAGTTTCCATGGTGTAAATACTCCTACCATGGCCAATTCAAGCTAACAAACCACTTCACAGAATTCCTGAATATCTTGCAGTCAACTCTAGAGGTAGAAACTGGCTCCATCACACCACTGTTTTGTTATCCTACTTCATCCTCACAACAGCCTGTTAAGGTCGGTACCATTGTTATCTGCAGTATATGCACTAAGAAAAATATTCAAAGAGGTTAATAATTTACCCAGGTGCACAGAGCTAGAATAAAACAGAGCTCAAAGGGAAGCTCAGATTGTATGACTCTCATTACATCTAGCTATAGACCTAGTCCTTCTTTACCCTAAAAACAGCCACAGAGATTCAAGGTGGTAATGGTTGCCAGTCATTAACTAATCTCCACCTCCATCTCATTTCTGCTACAGATAGATTTTCTGAGGCCCCTCAGAAACTTAGTTTATATGTCCAGGTTTTTACTGTTCAGTAGAAAATCTCTGTGTAAAAGCCTGTAAGTATATATCTTACCCAGTACCTGAAAAATAGTCTAGCTCCTTGTTATACAAAGGATGGACCAACCATCAGGCTCATCTGGGAATTTGCTAGAAATCCAGAATCTCTGGCCCCTACCCCAATCGACTAAAGCGGAATCTGCATCTTAAGAAAATTCCCAGGTGATAGGTGTGCCTGTTAAAATTTAAGAAGCTTTAGCCTACAGTGATCGTATTAGGGATCTCATATACCAAGAGGGTCTCACATTGTAGGCTGTTCTTGCCATTGGCAGGGACTGGCCCTGACACAACACACTCCATTGTAGCTGTTAGGGGTACAGCCTGTGCTCACCAAACAGAGCAACTCTATGTAGTAAGACTTCGGCCTCATCAGCAACATTTCTAAACAAGCAGCTACAGGCTTCTCTTCCATTAACCTGCTTCGTCACTGCAAATTTTGCCTTTCTAAC
Organism: Catagonus wagneri; assembly: GCA_004024745.2. Lineage (NCBI taxonomy): Eukaryota > Metazoa > Chordata > Mammalia > Artiodactyla > Tayassuidae > Catagonus > Catagonus wagneri. Next base: position 14,336,787 of record PVHT020000166.1, read on the forward strand.
TCTATGAGAAACATTGCAGAACCATGTTCAACTAGATTTCTCACAAGGATTTCCTCTCAGAAAAATTAATGCAGAGAATAATATCTTCTAAACACTCCAGCATCTTGCAGGTAGAGGAGGAGGGAAGGAGTGAGATGGCTGGAGCCAGGTTTTTATGATGTGCCAACTGAATTCAAACCACAGAGCTCCTCTTGAACTTGGCCAATAACTCATAAGTTGAAAATAAAAGGAAAGGCTATGTGGCCAAAGTTAGAACTTTTAAAAAACGCTTTTGAGATGTTCGGCAAATTCACCATCTGCAGATATTTAAAAGCACTGTTGGTTGGGTTTGTGCTGGATTTTATTTTCTGTATTGTCCCACATCAATTGCACTGCTGAGGAAGTAGCCACCAAATGGTGCAACTGAATGTAAATCTTCCATCTTTCCGGTTGAGATGAAAACGTAGAAATGAAATAGATGCAATTCAGAGAAAGAAAAAAGTTTCGAAAATACTTACTTGGGATTTTGAAAATAAAGACCAAAATTATTCTAATGTGTGGACACCTGTAGTAATTACAGTGCCCTCCAGCCAATACTAACTGAAATACATTCAACTGGAACAACAATGTGAGAAGTTCCTTTACGTTTTTCATCTGGGCAAGGTAGCTGAGCAAACCTGCCTCTTAGAAAGCAGAAGAGCAGCATTAGTCAACAGAGTAGAGGCATAAAAGGAAGAGCACTCTGTCTGCCCAGTTTTGGGGAGGGTTGCTATATTCTTACAGAAGTTGGTTATTCAGAGATATTTCCTCAGGCTTCTGGTGACCAAGAATAGCATCCAAAAACTCTGAGATGCCAGGAGACCACTGAAGAAAATTCCAAATCATCCCTACACTGGAAGCTTCTCATCAGTGGGGGTCATATCTCTATTTTGGTCACCACCATGTCCCCAGCACCTAGACCATTGCCTGATACCTAGTTAGTGCTTATTAAATATTTATCATGTGATTGATGAATGAGTAAAATCTTGCTCCAAATAAATCTGAGCGTGCTATAAATGCCTGATAAATACTCAGCAAATTTCCATCATCATGTGCACAAAAATAAAAGTAATAGTACCCTGGAAATTTAAAATAAAAGGAAAAACATGGAGAAGTCAGAAATGGGGTATCTACACTAAATAGGAATGGAATTGTGCAGACTGGGAAGGGGAGGAGACAGGAAATACTCACTGTGGAGCTAGAAGCTTCCATCACTTACTTCACCATTTTGCCAAAAGTTGTCCATTTATGCAGTTAACATTTAGTGTTTAACCAGTATCTGTTATGGCTACTAACTATGCCTAGCACCATTTTGACACTATGAGAGACTGAAAACCTATCATTCAACTCATACCTTTTGAGAACCCAGAATTGGGTTCTCAAATTGGCTTGAGAATGTAAAACTAACATGATTATATTACAAATTAAAAAACAATGCAAAATATCAGTAGGAGAGATGTCCATACATAATTTATGATTATGCACCAAATAGGATATTGAATATTGAAATGGTTAAAGAAGTCCTTATAAAGGAGATGCATTTTGAGCAGTGATGAGTCCCTGGCACAGATTAAGTGCTAAATGTTTGTTTGGAGTTCTAAGACCAAAGCGATATGAAAATTGTCTTAAGGATAACACACACACACACACACACACACACACACACACACACACTTTATATACAGCATATTTTATAGGAAGAGACCTCATACTGTTGCTTCATTAAATGAGAAGTGGGTATAGTATAAATAGTAGTTGGAAATCTAAAGTAACAGGCAACATCAATTTTCAACAGTGTTCTTCCAAGATTTTAGACAAGATTATAGTTCAGAGTAAAACAGTGGAACTCAAGTATACAGGCTTCTTAGAGAAAGTACAAATTAGCTTAATAACAATATCCACTGATTTTAAAGGAACAACCTTAAAAGAGGTTTGGAGGGAGTTCCCTCATTGCTCAGCAGATTCTTAACCTTGCGAATGGGTTAAGACGTTAAGATTAAAAATCTGGTGTTGTCTCCACAGTAGCTCTGGTTACAGGTGTGACGCAGGTTTGACCCCTGCCCTAGGAACTTCCACATGCTTTCCAAAGTAGTTCAGAAAGCCCTTGATTCCAAGGAGAGCGTCAAGGACTCCTTTATCATATGGTCCACTGTTCTTTTTCACAGTTGATAATACCTAGAGCAGCCACTGCTTCTCCATCCCCAACTTTGTTGATTTCATAGAAGCATTTATCAAGGATAAGGTTGGGGAGCAGTATCAGGCTGAGAAGTGATGCAGAACAGGAAGGGATGAGGGGTGAGAGATGAGGGGCTGGGAGAGGTAAGAAGAAACACATCACCAAGAAGCAGCTCTGGTACCACAGTGACATAAGCTAAGGCAGCCTGTAGATTGATACAAAACAAAGGTGATGCTTGAAGGGTGGCTGATTTATTCCTGGCTCATATAACAATGATGGTAACAGTGAAGATTATGATAATGACTCCTCTGGGCTCTTTAGTATTAAATGTTCTTCAGTGTGGCCATGCCTCATCTCCTCTCGGTCTACACTCTTCCAAATTGTGCCCCGTCAGTCCTGCTGGAAATAAGGGATATGGCTGAGCCAGTCAGCTAAACAGCCTTTCCTAAAGATCACTCAAAAATCTATAAAGTAGAGAGTTCCCATCGTGGCTCAGTGGTTAACGAATCCGACTAAGAACCATGAGATTGCAGGTTCAATCCCTGGCCTTGCTCAGTGGGTTAAGGATCTGGCGTTGCCGTAAGCTGTGGTGTAGGTTGCAGATGCGGCTCGGATCCTGCATGGCTGTGGCTGTGGAGTAGGCCGGTGGCTATAGCTCTGATTAGACCCCTAGCCTGGGAATCTTCATATGCCGTGAGTGTGGCCCTAGAAAAGGCAAAAAGACAAAAGAAAATCTGTAAAATAGCACTGTCCAACAGAAATAAATGCAGGCCACATATGCATCAATTTTTCTAGTAAGCATATTCAAAAATTAGTAAAAAAAGAAATAGGGAAAACTTAGCTTTAATGATATGTTTAACCTAATATGCCTAAAATATTATCACAATATAAATTAATATAAAATTTATTGAGGGTTTGTATTATATATATTTTTCATACTAAGGTTTCAAAATCCAGTATGTATTGTACACTGCCACCACATCTCAATTTGGACTAGCTGTATTTTAAATGCTCAATAGCCACATATATTAGCTAGTAGTCATATTATTGGATAGTACAGCTTGAGAAGCCCTAAATGACCACTTAGAAGGTTCCAATTAAAGTCCCCAAAATCAGTCTTTATGAGGGCACTAATCCTATGTATGAGGACTCCACCCTTTGACCTGTTACCTTCCAAAAGTCCTGCCTCCAAATACCAGAATTTTAGGGACTAGATTTCAACATATGAATTCTGGGGAAACAAGCATTCAGTTTATAGCAAGCACCGTGGAAACAAGAAAAAAAAACCTGAATTATTTGTCTGTATTGATTAAAATAGTAATGAAAATTATACATCATGAATCTTAATGAACAATTTGACTAAAGGAGATATTGACTGAACTACTTTGAAAATCCAAACTGCTTGTTAGTTATGAGACTTGAAGTCAATTTTAAAATAAGAGGGTTCAAAAAAATTATATGCCAGTCATCATAAAACTTAAGTTTAATCTACACTTAACATGTCATCTTGGCATTATAAAGTTGAGTCTGTTTAGTGAAGGGGGAAAAGTGATAGACTATTGAAACTTTTGATAAATCCAAGGACTTTGATTTTATACCTTTTCTGTTATAGGAATTTACAGGTTTTAGAAAGTTTGTGGTAGAAAACTATTTTTTCACTTAAAGTTGTAACTATAATTGTTTTAAGAGATTGATTTTTTTCATGAGTCTTATGAATAATTAACCAACTAACTGATTTTGTTGGTCTACTTTTAATTAACTCAACCAGGAAAAAACACTGTACATATCTTTCTAAATCAGAAACAAACCTAAAGGCATTTTTCAGTAAAATAGATAGTGATGTCAACAGATTTCCTTTTTTTTTCATTTTAGGCCTGCTCCCTCAGCATATGAAAATTCCCAGGCTAGGGGTCAAATCGGAGCTGTAGCTGCCAGCCTATGGGATGCCAGCAACACGGGATCTGAGCCACATCTGTGACCTACACCACAGCTCACAGCAACACCAGGTCCTTTAAGTCACTGAGCAAAGCCAGGGATCGAACCCACATCCTCATGGATTCTAGTTGGCTTCAAAAAATTTCTTTAAAACCAGTGCATAATCTCAGTTTCCCACAAGTAGCACTTTATATACATTATTGGATTTTACTGTTATAACAACCCTATGGAATAAGTATTCTGTGTCTTCATTTATAACTGTGGTTAAGTCCTCTGCTCAGTATCACAAAGCTATGAATTTACTGAGCTGGGAATTAAACTCAGGGATGTCTGATACCCAAGCTCCAGTTACTGCCTACACTGCCACTAAGTCCCTCTTCCTTAACTTGAGCACATTGCAGGGAAGGTTCTGGTTTTACCTGAATGAAATGTAGGACCACCTAAAACCTTTCTTTGAGTTCACCTTTAGTTTAAACACAATCAGAATAACATTAAAATGTGGCAGCATATCTGGAATTTTCCGAAGTGTATGATTTCTTGTTTCCATGGGAAAATGTCAAGGTCATCAGAAGTTCTCACCAGAGAGTTTTTAATATGGAGTCACCCCAGTGAACGATGGTAAATTTGGTTCTAATGCAACACTGTCAGTGGACAAGTCATCAGCTTTGGTAAGGAAATTCCTCCAACGATGGCCTTCATTCACTAAATATTTATTGAGCATATCCTTTGTGCCTCATTCTGGGCTAGAATGTAGGGACATGGAGTGGACGAAGCAGACAAGGACCCTGCCCTTATGAAGTTTACCTTCTACTGGAGAAGTGTCTTAATTTGAACCTCCCCAGAAGACGACCCTGGGACAATGATTCCAACGCAAGTAGCTTATTGAGAAGTATAGGAAATACCATAGGAAGGGTTTTTTTTTTGGGGGGGGGGCGTCACACAGGGAAGGAAGGGGAGCCCATAAAAGTATGTTGTTAAACCAGTATTGTACATGGGTAGCAACAGAGCTGAAACCATAAAGGGAAACTCTGGACAATGATGTAAAACAGCACACCTCATAGTCATCACATCTGAAGACAATGCAGCTGGTGTTTACAGACCAGCCCCAGGAATCACTGGTTGAAGGCTGTTGTGAGTAGAGGGAGAGGGTGATTAGCTCCCTGGCACTTCTGGCCTAATCCTCAGAGCTGGCAAAATGACCTTCTGCCTTCTGGAAAAATGTCCTCAGACCACAATACAGATGCAGGCATTTGAAAGTCAGCTGAAGTACACTGAAAAGTCTGGGAACTGACAATGCCAGCTACAGGGAGACAGGTAATAAAAGACATAATGAAGTGCAAGTTAATTACAAATAGTGACAGTTATAAGAAGGGAAAAAATGAGGGCATTTTATTAACTGTAAGTGGAATTAGGCAAGGAGGCAGCTGTGGCTTTACAAGGAATACTGAGATTGGGGAAGGCCTCTCTGACCCAAAACCTGGATGGTAGGAAGCATACCGTGGGAAGAGTCAAGCGAAGAGAGATTGAGACTAGCCCTATACAAAGTATGGGCCACAGCTGGTGCCAGTCCAGGAACTGCTTATCACCAGTTAGAGATAAGATATGTACAAAAACTGAGAGCACTTCTAAATATAACCATTTAGAAGTGGTTACAGCAATTAGACACCACCATACCTCCAAGTCTGTGGTAACAGACTTGTCTCAGTGAACGTGGTGTAGACCATCTTGGGTGCTGTCAATATTGTGTGCAAAGTCATGCACAGTAGGATAGTGTTAATATACGATATTTTAAGGTTATGTTGCCAACTATAATCCAAAGGTGTATATAAATATGAGAAAAATAAGCACTTGTTTTTCTTTCTTCTTTTCTCTGCACCTCCTCTGTAAACCACCTATCTGTTCTTTGTATCCATGAATGTGTTTCTGTTCTGTTTTTCAGGTTCCACATGTAAGGGAAATCATACAGTGTTTATCTTTCTGTCTTACTTAACTTAGCATAATACCCTCCAGGTCCACATATGTTGTCACAAATGGCAAGAGTTCATTCTTTATGGCTAAGTAATATTCTGTTATAAACACACACACACACACACACACACACAACACACACACACACACACCTTCTTTGTTCATCTATTGATGGGCACTTAGGTAGCCTCCATATCTTGGCAATTATATGTAATATATAAGGCAGGAATGAACATGAAACTTTTGTAGGGATGCATGTAACTTTTTCAATTAGTGGGGATTTTTTTCCTTTTGCTAAATACCCAAGAGTGGAATTGCTGGATCATGTAGTAGCTCTATTTTAATCTTGGGAGGAATCGCCATACTTTTTTCCATAGCAGTTGCACCAGTTAACATTCCTACCCACAGTGCATGAGGGTTTCCTTTTCTCCACATCCTCACCAACACTTATTATTTGCTGTCTTCTGGATAATAGCCATTCTGAAAGGTGTGAGGTGGTTTTGATTTGTATTTCCCTGATGATTAGTTATGTTGAGCATCTATTCATGTGGTTGTTGGCTATCTGCATGTCTTCTTGGGGAAAATGTCTATTCAGATCCTCTGCCATTTTTTAATTGGGTTATTTGGTTTTTTGATGCAGATTTGAAGGAGTTCTTTATATATCTTTGATTATTAACCACTTATCAGATATATCATTTGCAAATATGTTATCCAATATAATACTTGATGTTTTCTTTTTGTTGATAGTTTCCTTCACTGTGCAAAGGATTTTTAGTTTGATATGGTCACATTTGTTTATTTTTGCTTTGGTTTTCCTTGCTTGAGGAGTGATAGCCAGAAATATATTACTAAGACATATCAAAGAGAGTACTGCCTATGTTTTCTCCAGACTTACTTATTTTTCAAACATACTATTTTCAATCATTTCAGTTTTTAACAAATGTTTTAACATGTTAGAAGGAAATTATTAAATTGTAGAAGTAAAATTTGTATTGTTTATCAATTCAGATTTATTGAGCTATAATTAAGTAATGTTCACTTTTTTGAGGTGTTTAGTTCTCTGAATTTGACAAGTGAATACAGAGTGAATAATCATCACCATGATCAAGACAGACTTTTCTGTCACTCCCAAAGTTCTCTCTAGCCTCTTTGCAGTGCTTCCCCTGGAAAGGACTCCTCTGATTTCTATCTCTTATTTTTTGCTGGCATGCCTTATAAATGGAATCATATGGTATGTAGTATTTTGTGTCTGGCTTCTTTCACTCAGTCCAGTGCATTTAAGATCCACTCATTTGTTGCATGTGTAATATTTCATTCCTTTTTATTGCTGAATAGTATTCCATCATATAGATGTACCACAGTTTGTTCATGAATTTACCAGTTGAAGAACATTTGTGTGTTTCCAGTTTGGGGTAATAATAAAGCTACTATAAATATTCACATAGGTATATTGGTGAAAACAGGTATTTTCATTTCTCTTAAGTAAATGCCAGGAAGTTGGATTGCTGGGCCATATTTATGTTAAACTTTATAAGAATCAGCCAAACAGTCTTCCAAAATGTCTGGGTCATTTTGCAATGACCCTCTAATCAGCAGTGTGTCAGAGTTAGGTTCCTCACCAGCACACAGTGTGTTTTCAGCTTTTAAAAGCCACTCTAATAGTGGTAGTGGTAAGTATTTCATTGTGATTTTAATTTACACATTCCTAATGCTTCATAGTGCTGAGCATCTCCTCATATACCTATTTGCTATCTATATCTTTTCTTTGGTGATATGTCAATTCAAATCTTTGCCCTTTTAAAAGTTAAATTGCTTTCTTTATTACTAAGTTTTAAGAATTCTTTGTATATTCTGGATACAAATCCTTTAAGAGGTATGTTTTACAAATATTTTCTCCCTGTCTATAGTTTGTCTTTTTATTTTCTCACCAGCATCTCTCAAAGAACAAGAGGTTTTAATTATGACAAAAAAACAATCACAGTGGCTGCTGTGATTGGGGAAGTTAATTTCTGATTTTATTTAATTTTAATTAAACTTAAATAGCCATACGTGGTTAGTGACTACCATATTGGATGGCATAGGATCTTAATGCCTAAATATACTTTCAATGAATAATATGTACATTTAAAAAATTCTTTTACTATTCTAAGTTGGTTTGATTACATTTATTGACATAGAACTTTATGCCTGTTGAGTCTAATAATAAAGATAGGGGCTTACATTTTCTAAATTTTCTTTTTTCTTTTTCGATTATTAATTTTTATCATGTTTTATTAATGTCTCAGTTCCATGATATTTTGGAAATTGAAAGGCCTGGGCCATAACCACAGATAGCCTGAGAAGCACTGAACTAGATGGATGCTGTACATGGGCAAAGGCTTTGTCTCCCTGGCAGAAGTATTCCTAGTTGTTAATCCAACAAGTGGCATTCTGGAGAAGGACGTGATGGATGAGGTGAAGGAAAGGAAGACTATATTAGGAAATGTGATCAGAAAAATGGCTTTCAGGTTTAATGCAAAACAAAACAAAACAACACAAAAAACCCGGCACTGGGAAATTTAAGCTGTATCTATGGAACACATTTTGGATAATAATTTATAAGAAGGAAGTTCTGCCTGTGTTTTAAATAAAATGAACACAGGGCATTTGAGGGGAAGGGCTGATGTGAGGAAGCTAAGTGGGTCATAGTATTGTCACAGGGAACTGGGCCAGACAGTGTGTTGATAGGAAATAAATGGTTGCACGCTGAGAAAATACGAGAGTCAAGAGGTAAGAAAGACGTCTATTGAAGGACACAATCCATATCAGTCCAGATCAAAACAAATCTGTCCATATAGCAATAAAAAATGGTTTCTGCTTTCATTTCTATAGTCAACACTAAGGTTAAAGAAAAGTTATTACCACCATCAACAGCACTTGATGGTATCTTCTTTATGACTGTTTAATTTATCCAGAAGTCTCATTGTGTCTTGAATGTAGAGCTTTGTTTTCAATTTACATGAAGTTTTAATGATAAATATAAAATGACAGGCTTGTTATAACAAACCTAAAAATACAGAGGTAAAGAACAAGTTAGAAATCTCCTACCTTAATTGCAATTGCTGGGAGTTGCTTAATATTAATAGTACCTCTTCATATTATCTTCATCTGTTCCTATAAAATATATAAACATATTTATATATTTAGTGGGTAGCTGCTGGTTATAAAATGTAAATAAATTAAATATATAACTTTTTCTTTGTCTTTTTGTCTTTCTGGGAGGTTCCCAGGCTAGGGGTCCAATAGGAACTGTAGCCACTGGTCTACACCAAAGCCATAGCAATGCGGAATCCGAGCCGTGTCTGTGACCTACACCATAAATCACGGCAATGCCAGATCCTTAACCCACTGAACAAGGCCAGGGATCAAACCCGCATCCTTGTGGATACTAGTCGGGTTCATTAACTGCTGAGCCACAGTGGGAACTCCCAAAATATATAACTTTTTAAATTTAATATAGAATCATCCTACCAAATAAATTCACATAGATTTACTTCAGATTTTTAAATCTAGAGTACAAATTTACTACTATTTATTCAGCTGCTCCTCATATGATATGCATTCAGATGATTTTGAGGTTTTTGTCACCATGTATAACACTGCACTAAACACCCTTGTGACTGCACTCTGTTTTAATTTTATCGTCACGGATATCTAAGCCCTAAAATACAACCTTTCAAATGCCACTTCTTTCTCCCCATCCTCCCTGTCATTTGGAGAACAGAGCTGAAGGGAGACTGAAGATGAGCCGGGAATGCTCGTAATTACTCCTACGGCACATGGCCAGCAGCCTCCTGCTACAATATTTACGTCCTGTTCCATTGAGATGGCACTCTGCTCACATGACCCAAATGCAGTTCTCACTCCACCAAGAACACAGCCGGATCCAAACTGCACTGGCAGCTTTGCACATGCTCCGTCTGGCCCTGTGACTCCTCACTCACCCATTGAGATTTCTTTTGGTTTAAAGCAACACACCAGCTGCTGAAGCTCCGTGACCTCCAGTGTTTTCCTGGCCCAGATCCAAGGCAGGTGGCCTTCCATAAACAGTGTCTTTAAGGGTCTGAGCTTTTTATTCCTATATTTGTTGGGGGATGGAGGGTGTATAATACTTACACACGGATGTAGCTGATGAGTGAGACCATAAGAAGTAACTCTTTTTCCTGGCAGGTATTACAGGAATAACATTTACCTGTTTCCATCATTTGCTTTGACAATGACCTGCAGCTCTAATGCACATTTAATACTCAAACAGAGGTCTTGGCAAGGGATGCTGTGTCTGATTGTTGTGTTGACTGTAAAATGTGAGATGGTGTTTTCTCCTCTCTAGAGACCTGGATGCTTTTTGCCTTTCTGATGCTAAGTGATGAGACAGGCAACCATGGATTTCAGCACTCCATCTGTGTTTGATCAGCAAAAAGGTAAATGTGCTGCTTTAATTTGTTCTTTGGTTCTACGCATCTTTAGTCCAACGGTAGGGATTTGCAGTTGTACAGAGAGAGAGAAGAGTGTGTGTGTGTGTGTGTGTGTGTGTGTGTGTGTGTGTGTGATATGGAAAGAGGATTTCATATGGGAAACAAACCTGTTCTAAATGTTTACTTATTTGACAGCATTTGGAAGGGAAAAATAAGCTTCTGGTCTGTTAGTCTTATTAAAGTGCTCCTACCTGCAAATTTTAAAAATTGGGTTGCAAGCATACCAGCTATTTCCAGTAGTATCATCTTTATTCTCATTAGGTTTTTGTTCAAATCTTTAAAATGTGTATGTTATAATAAGTAACATAAAAAGAAAAATCATGTGCACCTTTCAATATACTAACCTGATATCTTATTGCTATAGTTTCATAAATATTTCTTGATTCCCTTCAGGAATAGATGTTGCCCAGATTTATGCTGTAGTCGATATATCATCTCCCCCAAGGTTGTGTGATAACTTATCACTGTTATTGTTTGCAATGAAAAGATGTATCTTTCTTACTCATAATTTCCAGAGTGAAGATAATTTTCCGTATGAAAAGATTTCTGTGAAATTGACCCATCCTTATAAAAAACATGTATTCAGACATGCAGTCTATGTGTGTACATTTTGCATATGCAGTGTGTGTGTGTGTGTGTATAATACCTTTCTATAATTATGTATCTTTTCTCTGCATGTATAGGAAATTTTCATTCTTTAAATGCTACAAATATTTTTAGAAGATTTTAAAAATATCTGATATCTGAACCACTTTCAGTAATCTCTGAGTATTTTTCAGAATCCTAAGATCCTTTGGTTATTTACTTGTTTTGGCTACAATGTGAAAATGGTGGTCTGTGAAAACCTCATTAAGAAAATTCATTGCTTCTTTCTTTTTCCCTTTCCCTGCTCTAGGCCATAGTGTGTTTATTATCCTTCAAGCTACATCTTGTTTCATGTGTGAATTATTTTAGTTCAGTGCTTTGTCAAGTTACAGATTTACATTCTGATTTCTGAATAACTACTATATGTATGTTTATGTGTGTGCATCTTCGGAATATGCTTGTTCACACAGCGTTTGGATATGAACACCACAGAGAAAGTGATTGTTACAGCTGTGCCCACCACATCCTTCCCCTTTGTACAGTTTGTATCACTGCTGATAGTCAGCAAAAGTGAAAATACGCTTAGGTCCAAAGACCTCATACTGGCTAAAAATGACATTATCGAGCTATGCAGTCCAAAGGGGAACACAATGGGTTTATTTTTAAGACTAATTTGAGGGAGCCAGAAGTGACTGCAGAGAACTAGCCCTTCGTAATGAATTCATCTGTTCCTATGTTGTGTCTCCTAACAGGATTGAGCCCAAAACATAGCTAAAATATTAACTTATAATATTTATTTTCTTATAGCACCTTTCATGTGAGGAATTCACAGCTATTTATCCACCCTAGGCCTGATTCTCCCCTCTTGTGAGTTAACCCTCTCTCTTCCACCCTTCTATTTCTCGATCATTTCTCTCTAGAGATGCTGTGGTATGGTGGAAATAGCATGGTGACATAGGTTGCAGTGGCAGAGCAACTACTCTTAGCTGTGTCACCTTAGCAAGTTACCTGACATCTCTAGGTCTTAGTTGCCTCCACAATAAAGTAGAGGAAATGATACTCACCAAACAAGGTTGTTGTGAGAATTTAAAGTAATGTATGTATATGGAAGTTCCTGTTGTGCCTCAGTGGTAACAAACCCAAATAGCATGCATGAGGATGCAGGTTCGATCCCTGGCCTCGCTCAGTGGGTTAAGGATCTGGCGTTGCCATGAGTCATGGTGTAAGTCACAAATGCAGCTTGGATCTCAAGTTGCTGTGGCTGTAGTGTAGGCTGGCAACTATAGCTCCAATTTGACCCTTGGCCCAGGAACTTCCATATGCCGTGGATGCAGCCCTAAAAATAAATAAATAAATAAATAAACAGTTAAATAATTAAATAAATAAAATAATGTTTGAAAAGCACCTGTCACATTGCCTGATATACATTAAGCACTTTCAAATTGTGACTGCTTTTGTTATTAACATTGCTGTTATATTTACCACCACCTCGTACAGTGAGTTCCTCAAATATGAAAGACCATTCGCCTCTATCTCTAGCTTGAATTTAGCAGTCCTCAGAACAAACAAGGCTTTAGTTAAGGCTGGTGACTAGAGGACATTAATTATTTTCTTAGACCGCCAGGATACCATTTAGAGCAACCCCTAGGTTAATAATTAACTAAATGATACCTAAATAGTTCTGTTATCACATTAATCCTTCCACCTTCTTAAAAGCATGATAGGCCATAATAGGTTAGACCATTACATATTTTAAATATCATATTGCTGGGCAAAACCATGGTGAGGTGACTTTCTCTTGAAAATTTGAGTGTGGGTGGGTCTTTAGTTGAGTGTTTTCCTTGGATTCCTAATCAGGGAGTCAAAATGCTAGTTGCCACTAGTTGTACACGCAGATGTTGACAAAAGACTTTACATCTAGAAAGATCTTTAGAAGTCAGGTAACCCACCGGTTCTCAAACTTGGCCACATATATGGAGGTCCCATTGTGGCCAGTGGAAACAAATCTGACTAGTATCCATGAGGATGTGGGTTTGATCCCTGGCATCATTCATTGGGTTAAGGATCCAATGTTGCTGTAAGCTCTGGTATAGTTTGCAGACACGGCTCGGAGCTGGTGTTGCTGTGGCTGTGGCTGTGGCTGTGGCTGTGGCTGGCAACTGTAGCTCCAATTCAGCCCCCAGCCTAGGAACTTCCCATATGCTTCAGGAGAGGCCCTAAGAAAACCAAAAAAAAAAAAAAAAAAAAAAAAAAATACAACTTGGCCACATATGAAAATCACCTGGACGGTTTTTGAAACTGCCGATTCCTGAATATCACTGCAGGACAGTCCGGTTTAACTGGTGAGGAGCATGGCCTGACAGAGCTCTCCAGGAAGTTTTAATGTACAGCAAAGACTGAGAACCACTCATTCCATCCATTGCCCTAATATCACAGATGGGGAAAAGTGAAGTACAGAGAGATTAAAAGATGGGCCCACTTCTGAGAATAATGCTACAGCTGATTGGTAACACAGGGGACTGACCCTGGTGTTTTCTATCCAGACAGCAGAATAAGAAGCTTCTTCTCATGAGCAACCTCTGGTCTTAACAGCTACTGTGACGTGGGGGTAGGGCTCAGGCAGTTGTGGCTTATGTTTACCCAAAGAGTGGTCAGCAATATGCACTTGAAAAATATAATGCATAATGACTTTCAGGGCTCAAACCAAAACAGGTAGATTTGGTAAGTCTTAGTTCTACCAACTGCATTGTTCTCTATTTTTCTTTAGTAGAGGTAAGAAAACAACCCTATGCCAGGGGCAGGGGGACAGATGGACATTTGTTCAAGTTCTGTCTCAGTCCTTGTTCCAGCTGCATGAACTTGGGCAGACTGATTGATCTTCTCCTCTGTGGATAATATTATATATTTGCAGGATTGCTGGGAGGCCTAAAGACTGGGAGGCCTGGGCAAAGGGATTCAGGCCATGTCTCTGGCTTGATTTGTGAAGTTGTGAGAGAGAAAGCCTGGGTCTCTGGAGCTCTCCACTCCTGCTTTGTCTTCTTGCTTTCACCATAGCAACATCTCTCTCGTCCCACGTGCTCTTCCTGGTTGCCTTTCCTCTCCAAGCCCACACACAGGAAAGGACCTGTAGTAAAATAAAATCATTTACTACAGAACACAGGTTCCTATTGAAGATGAGACTCCAGTTATGTAACTGAAGATAGTTGCATGCTAAGCTGTGCCTTCAGGAGGAACCCAGGCCTCAGAGAGAAAATGGGCATAAGAAGGGTGGTCCTAAGGGCCCCAGCCACTCTAGCGCTGCCCAGGTTCTGTGAGAAATGTTTGAAGAGGCTGAACAGTGTGTTTGCAGGCACCTGTGGAGGCTGTGGCCCACCCTCCTGGGTTTTCTCCAGCAGAGCTGTTGAGAGAATTTGAGGATGGGCTCAGCCGTCCAGCCCAGATAAATGCAGAGCATCCTTGTCCACCATCCTTGTAACAAAGTACCACAGTTAGATGTCTTCAAACAACAGAAATGCAATCTCTCACAGCTCTGGAGGCCAGAGTATGAAAGCAAGGTGTAGGCAGGTGTTTGCTTCCTCCGGAGGTTCTGGGAAGAATCCATCCTTGTCTCCTCCAGCTCTACCTGTTTGTGGCTTCATCACTTCATCTGCCTCCTTCTTCACAGGACCTTCTCCTCTGTGCATGCATCTCAGAATTCCCTCTGCCTCTCTTATAATGGTATGTGTGAATACTTTCAGGGCCCACCCAGATACTCCGGGATAAATTTCTACTCTCAAGATCCTTGACTCAGTCTTTGACACATGAGGTGATATCCACTCTTTGCCATATAATGTAATATCCACAGCTCCCAGAGACTAGGACATGGATGCACCTTCAGGGCCACCATTCAGCCTGTTACTTGGAATGAAGAGAAGTCAGATCTCGAGTCCGTTTTCAGAATTATGCAGCCTCATCACTGCGTTTGTGATAAAATCTATTCTCATTTAAGCTAGAAGAAAGTTTTGCATTTGAGAGATAGGGTCAGAAGAGCACCTATTTGATGCTGCCTTTGTGCAGGCACTTTTCACAGATTACATCTTGATAAGAACAACTGTTTATTGAGCACTTAGCAGAGCCAGGCTCTGTGCCAAGGACTGTATATAGACTAGCTCATTCAGTCCTCACCTCACCCCCATTACTATTTCCCCCTCTTTTATCAAAAAGGAAATTCAAAAAGATGATACCTTACCATGATATAAAAGGGCAAAACTGAGATTCTAGCCTAAAACTGCTTGATTTCAAAACCCACCTTCTTTCTACTGCTGTAGTCTTCTCTCATCAACATACATTTTAATGAAGAAATACGACTAGCAAAAGGTCAAATTAATGAAGCCTATATTTTTAAAATCAAGCTGTTATCCCATTGTATTGTGGATTTTTAAAGCTCTCACATGCAGATGTGCTGGTTTTAATTTCTAACTTTTCATCCAAAATGGAAATGCTAAAAAGAAAAGAATGTAGAGTGCACAGATACATACTTTGCTGAAAAGGCAAAAGTTAAAATTCTGATGTGACAACCAGATGCTTCCAAAGGAAGAAAGGAAGATTTTCAAAGGGGAGTGGGAAGAGAGTAAAGCAAAGGCAGGCAAAGGAAACAGGAGAGAGGGTCGATGGTTGGGTGGGCTCAGTTGATTTTAGGCACAGACCTTGAAGGGGCATTTGGAATGAAACCCATGAACTCTGAGGAATCTGTGATTGATTTTCAGATTGATGGCACAGATAAAGGAAGATTAGCTAGCAAATGACCATTCCAGAGATTTAGAAGCAGAATATCTGTTGCTTCTGGGAAAATTCTCAGCTTTCTTCCTCTCTTGGTTAAGAAAGAGGAGCAGAGGGAATGAGAGGAGAATTCTTGCTCATGCAAGACCTCCCCTAGGTAAACAAAACATGTTGGCTGGAAGCCTGCCCCTCCCTCTTCTCTGCTGCCTTCTCTGTGTTGTCTCTTTCTGGCTTGTAGGAGCCTCCTGTCCATCAACCAGCTCCTGAGAAAGGTGGTACAGACCAGTCCATTCTTCGCCCTTCTTGTGGATCTAGCTAGAGGAAAGCCCCTGGCTGATCTTATCCAGACAACTATCATTCACAGTCTTAGAGACTATGAAACGGAAAGCTAGTCAGTGGAATGGGGGATGATGGGAGTGGTGTCATTGTCAGCATTCTCCATCACAGGACAGCCCTGGTATTCTGGGGAATGGGGCATCTTGCCAGGGTGTGCATCCTAAGAAAGAGGATCTGGGAGTGGTATGCAGAGAGAACGAGGCCCACCTGGTCAACCACATCTCCTGAATCCTGATATTGTGTGCCACAACTTAACTAGACCAACTATGGAAGGCAAACCCTCAACTTAGCCACTTGTCTGGAAGTCAGCTAGGTCACTATACTAGGCTTTTCCTATCATCTCTATTCATTCACTCCACATTTCCGTAGTAATTATTAAACAACTGTGTTGAGTAATTGATCTCCATGGATTTTTCCTTTGATGCAACCATTCGGATGCAAGGATATTTTAATGGAGTCTAAAATAAAAACCACTAAAAGTGTAGCTATTTTTATTGCCAAACAAGTAGCAAATCAAATATCTCACCCTTATCCAAATATGGGACAAGGCGAGAAACTAAGAGTCTGGATGCACAGAAGTCCTAGTTTGGTATAAAAGATAGATATGGGCTTGACATTGTCTTGCAGGAAGATCACATCCAACCAAGAGTCATATGTTTAGCATACCTGTAACTCTCGGGAAGCCTGTTGGTACAAAGTGTTTGCTGATTCTGAAAATTCACTTAGGTCATAAATGATCTGCTGCTCAGATATTCCTGTTTGTCTCTTAAAACCACAGTGGTTTTACCTCATATTAATTTTCAATTAATAAATAGGTTTGTGTTCTTAATAAGAGCCCTTAGGTTTGTTTTCTTTATGTAAAATTTTAAAACGTCAGTTGACTGTTGATGAGGCTACTTTTGTTTTATTGGGTGCATCGGGGTGGAAATGGGCAATACCACAGCCTATGTGGGAAACATTTCCATTTCTAAAGATATCCTCAGAATTTTAAAATATTCACATATACTATTTAATAGCATTCTAATGCTTTTTAAACTTTTTGTTTGAAAATAATTTCAAACTGAAACATTGTAAGAATAGTGTAATCTTTTACCCAGATTCACCTAATATTAACATTTTATCCCATTGGCTTTATTGTTAGCTTTTTCTCTATGTCTGTCTATATTGCTCTCTACCTCTGTCAGTGTCTCTTTCTAAATCTCTCTGCCTCTCTGCCTCTCTCTATGTGTGTGTGTGTGTGTACTTTTATCTATCTGCCTGCATTCCAATTTTGTCTGTTGATCCAATGATGTCTTTTACAGCATTTTCCCTCCAGTACAGGACCCAGTCTAGGGTTAGGTTCTACGTCTAGTTGTCCTGTCTCTATAGTTTCTTCAATCTGTAACATTTCTATAGACTTCCTTTGTCTTTTTTAACATTGACATTTTGGAAATTACAGCCCCCCCCTTTTTTTTTTGCTTTTAGGGATGTACCCACGGCATATGGAGGTTCCCAGGCTAGGGGATGAATCGGAGCTACAGTTGCCAGCCTGTCACCACAGCCACAGCAATGCCAGATCCGAGCTGCATCTGCAACCCACACCACAGCTCACCACAATGTCGATTGTTAACCCACTGAGCAAGGCCAGGAGTCGAACCACAACCTCATGGTTCCTAGTCGGATATGTTAGCCACTGCGCCACAACGGGAACTCCTTCCCCCTCTTTTTTTTAAATACCAAGTTTCTCCTTATGGGTTTGTTTGATGTTCCCTGATGATTAGGTTTAAATTATGCATTCCGAGCCAGAATACCACGAGTGACCTATCCATCTCAGGTTATCACAGTCTTGTTTAAATTCTTTCAGATGGTAAATTGAGATTATAGGTGTGGCATTAAATACTGGGGTTTCTTCCTAATCATAAAATTAGTATCTCCTTCTTTAGAAGAGTCAAACAATACAAGAACAAATTCAATATATAAAGTATTTGCATTCTCTTAGCTAGCAAAGGTCTCTGTTCTTCAGAGTCCCTTAGCGCCAGTCTGTTCCCAGCTTCTCAGTTGCCAAGATGGACCCTAGCAACTCTGTGCAGGGATGAGGAGTAGCTTCCAAAGGGAAACAGAGGTGATAACGTGAGAATATTAACCAATAAAAATACTCAGAAGAGCTTAATAGTTATTTATTAAGCAGCTCGCTCCCATTTATTAAGCCAGGCAGTGTGCTAAACGTTTCACTCCCATCATCCCACTTGATCCTCAACACAGCCTATGAGATAGACTCCACTTCTAGTCTGTCTGAGGTTACTGACTTATCCAAGGCCACACAGGACAAGGACAAAGCTGCCGTTTTAACTCTGGCTTCTGACCCCTAAGCCCTCCTCACACTCCTGTTCACCATGAAGTTATACTTTCTGGATTCTTATAGCCCACCCATCAACCCCTTCATGACTCCTAGCATGAAGGAAAAGAAAGGCAGTGATGGCTAGAATTGCTCAAGCCGCGGTGTCTCCCCAGACTGGGCTTTCATTTGCAATGAGCTCTGCCCAGTGGGCTGAGCTTAGTGACAGGCTGACCTCTTCTCATGTAGGAGTGGATTCAGTCTCCATGGCAACCTGTCTTTGGAGCAAAGACAGATGCCAGCATCCTAGGAAGAGGAGGGGCTAAAAGGGTAGGATTACAATGGAATGTGACCTGGGAACTGGGAATTTGTAAGGTCAGGGCTTGGCCTCTACCATGGAAGCTTCTGAAGCCAGGTTCTTTATCGTTTTCCTACTCAGCCAGTTATTCTGTGCAGCAACAGGTTAATGTTTCTCCAAGGGTCTGTTTAGAGAACCCTGATCCTTTAATCAAGGTCACAAATAAACAGCAGTTGATAAAAAGGAAGAATTATTCTAACCTCCACATCCTAAGCTTTGATCCTGGGTGACCCTGAGATCATTTCTCTAGTCTTTGACTCACAACAGTAAATCAGGACGCAGTTTGGTGTTTTAAAAAAATCTTGGGAGCCATGAGAGGAACACCTGAAATTCATTTGACTTGAGATACTTTTATCCTTCTTACTTAGTGCTACTGAAAACTGGGGTCCTAGGAGTTCCCACTGGGGCTCGGTGGTAACGACCTGACTAACATCCAGGAGGATGTGGGTTCGATCCCTAGCCTCACTCAGTGGATTAAGGATCCGGTGTTGCTGTGAGCTATGGTGTAGTTAGCAGATGGGGCTTGGATCCTGCATGGCTGTGGTATAGGCCGGCGGCTACAGCTCTGATTAGACCCCTACCATGGGAACGTCCATATGCCCCTGGTGAGCCCTAAAAAAAGCAAAAAAAAAACCTGCTTTCCTAGAGTTTTAGCCACAAGTTGGCTGACTCAGTAGAGACAGAGAAGCATCATAAAGATGGGTTCACAGGTGTCTGGTTTCTGGTGGTCACCGCAGAAACCAGTTTAAAGGTGGAACCTGGAAGTGTTTGTCCTAGAATAGTAGTAACTTGCAGTACCAAAAGGAACTCAGTGAATGTGTAATCCAGCTGCCTTACTTTTTATTTGTGAAAACTGAAACAGAGGGGTTAGCAGTCGTACAGTGTAATGAGCTATAACAGCCACTGAAGTCAAACCAAATGGTTCAAGTCCCAGTGCTGCCACTCATGTCACCGACCCTTTCCAGTCAGGCCCTAGCAAGGGTCCTTCTGCCCAGTGTCATTGGAACCAGTAGAACTAGACTGAGTTCGGTTTAGAAGTAAAGTTTTATTCTTTGATCAAAGAGTGGAGAGGAGCAAGCTCGTGCTCTAAAGGACACACAGACCTCGGTGAGCAAGTGAAACCAGACTAAGCACAAAGGAAAAGTATAAAAGGTTAGACTTTATTATTTCAGATTCTCTTTTCCCATAAATTGTTAATAGACTTGACTGGTGACACTCACTGTGTGACCCAGCTGTTTAACATCCCAATACCTCACTTTCCTACCTTGCAAGTTAAGATGGTGCTATCACAAAGGACTGTTTATGAAGGCTGAGTTAATGAATACACGCAGAGCGCCTGCAACAATTGCTAGCCCATAGTAATCACTCAGTAAGTGTTAATGGTGGTTGTACAGTTGTTATAAAGATGGTTATAATAATCTTCAGAGCATTGTTACAAAGACTCAATGACATAACACATACAAAGCACTTGGAACCACGCCTAGCTTAGAGTAATCACTTAGCAAGTGCTAGTGATTCATATAAATGACTTACCTAAAGTCACATGGACAACTGGTCTTCCCAGATCAAGAGAACATCCATCCCTCAAGTTGTCTCCCCCTCTGTAATGAAATCACAGCAGAGCACTCTTCTAAAACTTATTTTTAAAATTTTTATGCAATTTTAAAACATTACTCTCCATGTACAGTTATTACAAAATATTGACTGTATTCCTCATGTTGTAGAGTATATTCTTATAGCCTATCTTACACCCATTGTTTTATACCTCTTACTCCACTAGCCCTATGTTGTCCCTCCCACCATCTGGTAACCATTGTTTTGTTCTCTATGAGTCTGCTTCTTTTTTGTTATATTTACTAGTTTGTTGTATTGTTTTAGATTCCACATATGAGTGATATCATACAATATTTATCTTTCTCTGTTTGACTTATTTTAATTAGCATAACGCAATCCAAGTTCATCCATGTTGCTGCAAAAGGCAAAATTTCATTATTTTTATGGCTGAGTAGTATTCCATTATGCATATGTGTATGTGTGTATATATATATATATATATATATATATATATATATATATATACTATATCCTCTTTATCCATTCATCTCTTGATGGACATTTAGGTTGTTTCCATGTCTTGGCTATTGCAAATAGTGCTCCTGTGCCACACTGGGGTGCATTATCTTTTTGAATTAGTGTTTTTTCCTTATTAGGACATATAACCAGGAGTGGAATTGCTGGGTCATGTGTTAGGTCTATTGTTAGTTTTTTGGGAAATGCCCATACCTTTTTCCACAGTGTTTGTACCAATTTACATTCCCACTAACAGTGTAGGAGGATACCCTTTTCTCGACCTCTTCACCAACATCCGTTGTTTGTGTTCTTTCTGATGATAGCCATTCTGACAGATGTAAGGTGATTTCTCATTGTGGTTTTGATTTGCATTTCCCTGATGATTAGCAATGTAATCTTTTCATGTACCTGTTGGCCATTTGCATTTTCTCTTTGGAAAAATGTCTACACAGTTCTTCGGCTCATTTTTTAATCAGGTTTTTTTTTTTTGATGTTGAGTTGTATAAGCTGTTTATATATGTTGAATATGACTCCCTTATCGGTCATATCATTTGTAAATATTTTCTCCCATTCAGTAGGATGTCTTCATTTTGTCGATAGTTTCATTTGTTATGCAAAAGCTTTGAAGTTTAATTAGGTCCCATTTGTTTATTTTTGCTTTTATTTCCTTTACTTTAGGAGACAGATCCCAAAAAAGTATTGCTGCAATTTATGTCAAAGAGTGTTCTGTCAAAAAAAAAAAAAAAGGAAACGTTCTGTCTACGTTTTCCTCTAGGAGTTTTATAGTATCCAGTCTTACATTTAGATCTTTAATCCATTTTGAGTTTAGTTTGTATATGATGTTAGAGAATGTTCTAATTTCTTCTTTTGTGTGTAGCTGTCCAGTTTTCCCAGCACCACTTATTGAAGAGACTCTCTTTTCTTCCATTGTATATTTTTTCCACCTTTGTCATAGATTAATTGACCATAAATGTGCAGTTTTATTTCCGGACATTCTATTCTGTTCCATTGATCTATGTGTTTGTTTTAGATAGTACCCCTTTTTTATTTGGAAATAGGAAGGGGTAGAATTTGCCTGAGCAGGAAAATTACATCAGAAGCAAAATAAACCTCCAGGAAAGCACTTTAGTATTGGAGTACTTCTACTTTCCTTTTCCTCTGTTTCTGGAGTTCTGTCCTCTGAGTCTAAGACTTACCTTCAAGATATAACTCATTCCATTTAAGAGCCACCCTACCTGTTGGTTTCTACTTTCCATGCTGGTGCCAGGCAGGTTTCTAGGCTTTCTATGCTATTCTAGGAAACAATCTGGTCTTGAGACACAGTCCTACTTTTTAATTTACTAGAGTTTCATGATGCTTACTATTTGATAAAGGAATACTCCCTCAATACTTTTTTTTTTCATTTTGTTTCAGTCTTTTTGTTTCCTCTTTTTGCTTATTTTTGCTTTTGGAATGATGATACATTCACATCACTTCAAGATATAAAACAATGTACAATAAAAAATCTCCCCACCCTAACCTCTCCAGCTGTCCAAATCCCCTCCTGGAAGCAAAACAATGTAAGCAGTTTCTTATGCATCCTTACAAAGGGATTCTATGTATAGATAAGAAGTATATTCTTTTTTTTTCTTCTTTAAATCATAAAGTTATCCATTTCTTTTTATAAATGAAAGCCAGTGTCTGAGCCCCCTCCAAAAAACCATTGGATTTTTTATTGAAATGGCATTAAAATTAAAAATGAATCTATTTAATAATTAAAACTGGTTATACTATTTAGTTATCCAATCTGTGACCACAGAAAGAATCCAACCTTTTATTTAGGGCCGCAGGTGTGGCATATGGAAGTTCCCAGGCTAGGCATCAAATCAGAGCTGCAGCTTCACACCTACACCACAGCCACAGCAATGCAGGATCCGAGCCACATCTGTGATGTACACTCCTACACCACAGTAATCCACTGAGTGGGGCCAGGGATCAAATCTACATCCTTATGGATACTAGTCAGGTTTGTTTCCACTGAACCACAATGGGAACTCCAAATCCAACTCTTTCGTTCTGTAGTTTTCCTCATTTAGATCCTGAATATGTAATACTGAGCATTTTATATTTTCACTGTAAAGAGTTATTTTCAGTGTCAGGAAGAATTAATTTCCTCCTTACATTATTTAATATAGAACTATCTGGTATCATATTTATTTTTAAGTTTGGCTAACTTAAATCACTTTATTAATTCTGATGGTTCTGTGGTTAGTTTTCTTTTCCATCTTGGTGCACAGAATTAAACAAGATGGACTGGTTTCAAATCCCACTCTGCCATTTAATAGCTGTCCAACTTTGGGGAAACTGCTAAACATCTCTGTGCTTCAGTTACCTCATCTGTAAATAAGGGCAAATATAATACCAATTTCCTAAAATTGTTGAAACAAATAAATAGCTTAATTCAAAGGAAATTGTTAGGACAGCACGTGGAACATGAGTCATTTATAAAAGTTAGCTTTTATTAAATTATGATAATTTTGCTCTTCCATTATGATTATCATCTCATTTCTTTATACTTTATATCTTACTGCATTAGATAAAGTTTGCCTTTCTTTCTCAGTTGTTTCACTATTAGGTGTGAAGTTTGAAATTGATTAGAAATAAATGTAGTTAGTTAAATTGAAAATGAAATGTTGTATTCCTAGTTATTAAGCATTTTTTAGGAACAGATATAATTATTTATCAAATGCTTTTCTATTCTTTATGTATATAATCATGTATTTCTCCTTTTTTTCAGTCGGTATGGTATATTTAGTAATTGACACCAGAAAATCAAAACATCTTTATATTTCAGAATAAACTGTATTCAGACATGGTGTATTATTCTTTCAACATTCAATTGAATCTGATCTGGTAGAGTTTAAATTATTTAACTTAGAATTCTGTGTTCACAATTGGATCCATCTATAGGAGATGTGTGCTAGCAGTTTATGCTAGCCTTAGAAAATAAATTAGAAAAATTTCACTCTTTTTCTGTTCTTCAGTTTGAGAATTATTTGTTCCTTGATCATGTGACATTTGTCTTAACGTTTTAAAAGAATTCACTCAACTTCACTTTAGAATCTTTATGCTATTACCATTACCTTTAGTTCTCTCCCTCGTGTACAAGCAGCTCTTCATAGATGCATTTCCAATTTTCAATTAATGTGTAAATTTTATTTTTGCCACAAATAAGTATAGACTCTAACACAATGATGTTTATCCAGCAGAATGCTGAGCCTCACAGCTTGTAGAGAGTGGGCTACAGGCTGCTGTGAGTAAGAGAGAATGGAATGTGGAATGCTGTCCAGCACCAAGAAAGGTCATAAGTTCACTGGAATATATGAAGGCTTTGCCTTCTGAGTGAATGGGCAGTGATAGTCACTAGTGCACATTGATCAGAGGGTAGAACCTGAGGCCTAACAGCTTACTGTCTTCTCTGAGTTTGACCACTTATTACTTGTGTGACTTTGGGTAAGTCACTTTCGTGCCCTGTGCCTCACTTTCTCCATCAATAAAATGGGAATAATCCTCATAAGCTGAGAATTAAATGAGTTGATTTCTAGAAAAGGTTTAGCACAGTGCCTGGTGTATAACAAACATGGAATAATTGTTGACCATCATTATGACGGTTATTCAGACAGTGACAGAGACCCCTGGGAACAGTGCAGTAACAGTGGATGCTTTCATAGTATTGTCCATAGAAGTGATTGTAACAGACTTTTGCTAACCTCTGGATTGTTCTGAGTTTCTAATTCCTTCAAATATGCTACCAAATATTCTAGAACTCAAAACTGTGCAGAAAACACAAAAAAGGCTAAGAACCTTGACTATAGACAGACCTCAAGACTCCATGAAATGTGACTGAGGTGCATCTTGGCTGAATTCCCACATTCATGCATATACCACTGCAGAGAGGGTCATTCTAGGACCCCTGCTTTCTAAGCCACAGTTCCAATGAATAGGCTGAAGGAGAAGCCTTCTCCAAGGTGTCAATAATGAGTTAGTTACTATATGACAAGTAATATAGTATACTTACAAATTAGTGAGGAAAGGGAGACTTATCCAATATTTGGGGGGAAAAAAGGTAATTGTGGCATACAAAAATAAAGTTTAAGAATTCCATATTAATTATAGCTAAATGCTAACAAATAAGCATAAGGTTTCACAGGTTATGACCTTTCTAATCATAAAAGCAATAAATCGTAAATACAATATCCATAGATTTTGAAAACCAGCAAAACAAACTAAGAACTTAAGTGGCATATAGGGAAAAGTAACTGCAGCATAGATGACAGATGAAAAGTTAGTGTCCTTCCTGTATATAGAGCTCTTTCAAAGCAATTAAGTAAAGACAAATGCATTGAAATAATAATATGTAAAGAACACCAATAATTCATGAAATGGCCATAAACATATGAAAAAACTTCTCTCTTGGGAACAATGAAAGAAATGACCATTGAAAATGATATACTATTTTCCTTCTTTCATATCAACATTAATTTTTTAAAAATAATAATGCTCAGTGTCATTAAGAACGCGGTCAAATGCTCTCAGGCCCCACATCAGGAGTGTGTGCTGGGTCAGCCTTTCTGGAAGGCAGTTTGACAAAGATTCAAGCCCATTGATTCCCAAGTTTACTTCTAGAAATGCATCAAAAGAAAGTAATCAAACATGCACAAAAAGAAATATATGTAAGAATGTTATAGAATTTTTTTTGGAATAACCACAGAATTAATGATTCCCCGACAAAGAGAAACAAATGTTCAACAATAAGGGCATTTTTAAATCAGTTGTGCTAAGTCCAGTTAATGGGATTTTATGCCATATTTTGTAAATAACATTTTCAAATCTTACCTTATGGCATGGGAAAATATTTATGATCCAATATTAAGTGTTTGAAAAAGAGCAAAAATCAAAATTATATGTACAGCATTATTTTTCTTTTGTAAAATATAACTCCAACACTATGATCAGAACCATTAGTCCCTGGTTGTTACAATATTAAAATATCTCTGTATCCTCAGATCAATAGGAATTGCCTCAACCATTCCCCAGGAACACATACACTACCCACAATCCCACAGCTAAAAAGTTATCAATCCTGTTTCGACTGTTAGGCCTGCTCCCTTCTGATGAGGGACCCGACAAGCCAGTCATTAGATCCTTCTAATATTACCCTTCACGGGGCCCCTTATTGTGGAAGGAGAATACGGGGTGGGAGAAGAGAGCCACAAAGAAGGAGAAAGCAGAGTCAAGTCAATGCAGACACCCGTGGAAAGCCAGCTGATAGAACATGACTGCAACAGGGCTTCAGGAGCAATACCAAGTTATAAGACTACAGAGCAATAGATTTGTTCAATCTCTGACACTAGGACCACCCATCCAAATTGCATTCGTTTTCTTAAACTCTCAGGAGTGGGACACTTCAGGCCCTTTCACAAGTGGCTGCAGTAGAGGGTCACTAGGAAGATGCCTTTTAAAGGACCCAAGGAAAACCCCCTTCTCCAAATCCCTTTCAGCCCAATAGTCATTGTTCATCAACAGTAATAGATTCATTATTTGGTTGTGCACAGATGGCAGAAAGACATATAGAATATCAATCACAGAAGGAACCTTAGAGGGCAACCTTCTACTTATACAGACATATCCTCAAGAGCATCCTGAAATATGCTTGATCAGAAACTGCTTAGCTGTGGGTAGTGATGAGGCTCACAGCTCACAAGATAAAACCTTCTAGTTATAAACAGCGGTAGCCATTAAAAATCTTAATTATTCCCAGTTCTATCCACTAGGACTAGTTCTTCCCTCTAGATCTATAATAAATAAGTCTAAACTCTCTTCCAGCTTTTCCAATAATTGAAAACAGCTGTCATGTCCAGCTGACTCTACCTAAACAAACCTTGCTTCTTCACCTATTTCTCACCTTCCAGAGTCCTCAGTTAAAACGGCAAATTTCTGACATGAACAACTTCCATTTCTGGAAAGTGAAAGAGGTACATGGTGTCATACATTTGATCCTAAAGAAAGTAAGGAGGATCGAAGGAACAGTGGTCAAATTGTGCTTGACTTACTTTTCAATTTCCAAAGGCCAGCTAGGCTAGCACAATCCTTCATAAAACTCATTTAAGATTTATACTTGTCTACTTAACCAAAGAATTTCTTGACACAACATTTTTAACATCAAGGAAAGTTCCACAAGAATCTAGTAGGTTAGAAAATCCATCAAGCATGAATACCAATCAACCAATCAATCAATCAGTTTATTGTATACATACCCAAAGTCCTATGCATTAAAGATAGAGGTCTTTTTTAAGGATTAGTATTATTAAAATGAAAGTTAGTTCCATGAAAAGGCATTCTAGGGAGACATCATTACTGAAGTTCAGCACAGACATGCTTCTTAGAGCACTAGTTCCATTTCCCTGCACCAGCCCCACCCCACATGCAGTGCTAACTGTGGAGTGGCACTTACACGTCAGGAGAATCACCCCAAGGAACACAGTCAGGCTGCGAGTCAAAGAAACTCTGCATGTGTTGCATCACAAGTCTGGTTATGAAGAAAGGTCTGATTGTGGCCAGATATTTACCCTTGAGATAATATTGTTGCAAGACTTCCTCCCCACAAAATGAAATCCCTTCTTTTCCACTCCCACAGCGTGAAGATTACTTTGAGTATTTGTTCTCAGCTGGTACATGCAGGAACCTTGGAGTTATTTTTCTCTTTAAAATGTTAGAAAGAAACTCTTTTTCCTCCTCCCATATGACTGGCACTTTATAAAAACACTCTTAAAGTCTCAGCCAGTACACCCTGAGGGACCAGAGGAGAAAACATGAGAAACAGTAAAATGTTTCAGCTCACAAAGTCTCTACCTGCTGAGCAAGGCAAAGGGTCTCATTAAGGGGAAAGAAGACAGGTTCCTCTGTCAAAGTAATAATAGTGATATTATACCATTACTGCCGTGCTTTGAATGCTTTGTGCCAGGCATTGCGCTTTAATGTGGATGAACTCATTTAGCTCTCAGAATAACCCTATGAGGTAAATACTCTTCTTACCCCTTTGACAAGTGAAAATGAGAATAGAGAGGCTAGGTAACTCACCAGAGATCACACAACTAGCAGGAAAGTGCCATTCTAGGCCTCAAACTCTGGAGTCTGGGTCCTACAGCCTTTCATCCTCTTGTTTTTCTCTATTGCCTTCATGTATGCTATGTATCTCATGATGTATAGAATGAGTCACAAGAAACTAATTTGGTTTCAATGCCAGCCAACTGTATCAATGACCTTAAACTTGTTCCTGCATGACCAGAGAGTTCCAGACCAGCTTTTAATTCTACCCAGCAGAACTGGCACCATCCTGGCTCAGGGCCCAGGTCAAGGCCCACAGAGACTCGTTATCACCAGTGGGTGGCAATATTGTTGCATGGAGCCACTGGAGTGCAGTGAAGGCCTGGTGTCCTCCCGAATAGTAGGAAGGCCTCACCTCCTGATGGATAGATCATTCCAGGCAGCCCCCAATATCTCTACTGTCCCCAAAGTTCCTAGGATAATCCTGTGGGAAAATAGAGGGATATAGATTAGGAGAATGTCCAGAAAACTCTTCAATAAAATAATTCTTCTATCCCACCATAATATTCCTGGTGTATCTCAATCATAACTTACACATTTATTTTCCCACTAGGGAATGTCTTAGGAAAAGAGACACTACAATCTTTGCATCTGTGATTTCACTGGCCTATGATAGATGTTAAGTAAATGGGTGAATGAATAAATTTCAGTTCTTCAGATGCAGTCAATTCCACTCTAAAACAAAACAAAGCTAAGGAATATCTGCAGAATCCTTTGCAGTTGCCCATAATCACAGTGAGTCTGGCCTTCACTGGTGGATTCTAGGCTGAGGTCAGCTGCCCAAAGATCCTCTGAAAGCCTCTCAAGACCCTCTGGTCTGGACTCTTGAAGCTGCAGAACCCAATCTATGCTTACACTGACCTGGCTCTTCCACAAAATGGCCTCAGCTTAAGTAGAACAGATGCCAAACTGAACTCCATGTAATTTCAAAAAAGAGGACCCAGTAGGTGATATAGCCAAGGGCTTTCCCAAGGAACTCCATAGTAACCCAAGGACAGAGCCACTCTGTGAAAAGGATCCCACATCTGTGTAAAATCTGAGAAAATTTGAGGAAGATGCTCTAATCCAAAACATTTCTATCAGCCTGTCATATGTCTGAAATCCTACTATAAAAGCTCTAGGCCCTTGGGATTATGCAGATAACTTATGACACATCCAAAAAAACTGTTTACAAGGTTTTTAGCCACAAAAAAATAAGGGAAATAGATGATTTCAAAAAAGTCTATCATAATGTTTAGGTAAAAATTAATAAAAATTTAAAACATACTTTTTTAAAAAAACTACTGGGGTATTTATAAAAATCAGAATTAGAAGAATATACGTTGTTTTCCTTTTTCAGCACTTTGTCAAATAGCAAGGATTTGTTTTCTGTTTATAGACATACCAGGCTCTGTCTACCCTTCTAGTAGTAACACATTGATGTAAAACTAGTAAGACATACTCCTGGAGTTCCCATTGTGGCTCAGCGGTAATGAATCTGACTACTATCCATGAGGATGCAGGTTTGATCCCTGGCCTCACTCAGTGGGTTAAGGATCCCACTGTGAGCTGTGGTGTAGGTCGCAAACACAGCTCGGATCTGATGTTGCTGTGGCTGTGCTGTGGCTGTGGTGTAGACTGAAGCTCTGATTCAACCCCTAGCCTGGGAACATCCATATGATGCAAAAAAAAAAAAGAAGACATAGTCCTCTCTCACCATTTAGGGGAAAAAAAAACTTAGTTTATTTTGATGATTATAAAAATGCATAAATTCATAATAGAGAATTTAGAAAAAATGTAAAGTTCTGAATAATATCTAAGAAATTATTGACATTTTGATGCATCTTCTCATCTTTTACATTTTTCACATATGCATAGATAATTATTTTATAAAATATAATCCACATCTGTTTACATACTTTTTTCCTCTTTCTTTTATGTCTGTTTTACATTTTCTCTCCTTTCAGTCTCTGCGAATTTTAGAAGTTTTCTTTATGCACCCATATATAAGTCTGTTTAACTTTCACACAGAGAACAAGTCATTCAAACCATTCTCTTCCTCTAAAGCTGAATAGAAGGAAAAATAAGTAGATTATAAATAGATACAAGGGCTTAATCTCTAAAATATATAAACAACTGATGCAGCTCAACCGCAAAAAAGCCAGCAACCCCATTGAAAAATGGGCAATGGACCTGAATAGACATTTCTCCAAAGAAGATATACAGATGGCCAACAAGCACATGAAAAAATGCTCAACATCATTGATGATTAGAGAAATGCAAATCAAAACTACCATGAGATACCACCTCACACCAGTCAGAATGGCCATCATTAACAAGTCCACAAACAACAAATGCTGGAGG